>BPLT01000113.1:0-600000 GCA_019656295.1 Rhododendron mucronatum var. ripense
CCCTGTTTGTTAGCACTTATAATTCAACTTATTTAGATTATTTGCTTAAAAGAAAGTTGATGATCGAGTAGTGATTGGTATTAATTATGAATAATCACTTATTTAGATTTTTTAACTTATTTGACCCAAAAAAATGAAATTTTTAAGCTTCGATTTGTAGCTTATTTGAAATTGTAAAAGTACCTTTTTACAGAAAAGTAATTATTCAAGCAGCAAATTAGTCTAAAGTCCAAAAGAAGAGGTACCAAAGTAGATTTAGTCCAGCTTAAGTTTCAGTGATGTGTAAAGTCCATTAATGAAAATATTTTAGAGTTTAAGGTCCGTGAAAAGACCAAATTGTCTTTAATGAGACAAGGGCCTTGTTGGCTAACACAAAAAATGTCTTTTTTCATTTAAATGATTTTAAATGAGACAAGGGCCTTGTTTGGCTAACACAAAATGTCTTTTTTTGTGTTTTTTTTGATTTTGTTGCACTTTCATAGGGTACCCTAGGATTTTAGACACTTTCATAGGGTACCCTAAGGTTTTAGGCACTTTTATAGGGTTTTAGGGTTCATTTTCCTATTATAGGATTTTAGCGGTTTAGGCACTTTCATAGGGTACCCTAGGGTTTTAGGCACTTTCATATATAGGGTACCTTAAAATTTTAGGCACTTTCATAGGGTACCCTACGGTTTTAGGCACTTTTATAGGGTTTTAGGGTTCATTTTTCTATTATAGGGTTTTAGCGGTTTAGGCACTTTCATAGGGTACCTTAGGGTTTTAGGCACTTTCATATATAGGGTACCCTAAGATTTTAGGCACTTTCATAGGGTACCTTAAAATTTTAGGCACTTTCATAGGGTACCCTACGGTTTTAGGCACTTTTATAGGGTTTTAGGGTTCATTTTTCTATTATAGGGTTTTAGCGGTTTAGGCACTTTCATAGGGTACCTTAGGGTTTTAGGCACTTTCATATATAGGGTACCCTAATTTTAGGCACTTTCATAGGGTACCCTAGGGTTTTAGGCACTTTCAACGCCGGTCAACTTTGGTCAACGTCGGTCAACGTCGGTCAACGCCGGTCAACTCCGGTCAACTCCGGTCAACGCCAGTCAACGCCAGTCACTCCGGTCAACTCCGGTCAACGCCGGTCAACGCCAGTCAACGCCGGTCAACGCCGGTCAACGTTGGTCAACGCCGGTCAACTTTTGGGGGGGTATTTGTAAATCTTGGACATAATGTCCTTTAGACTTTAAAGGAAAATATTTATGTCCTTATCATGGTAAAAATTATTGTAGTATGTCCTCCTACTCAATTTACCCTTATTCAAGAGTGTCTCTACATAAGTACTAAGGTTAATCTAGACATGTACTTTATAAAAAGCTATTCTACAACTTATTTAACAAATAATCTGAAATTTTAATTCAGCTTATAAAAAGCTATATGCCAAACACATCACCAAATTATTTTACGTTATTAAAGTGAATAATCAAAATAAGCATAATGCAATAATAACTTATATAAGTGATAACAAACGGGGTCATAGTGATGCAACAAAAAAGAGCTTCTTTATGGTTATTGATGCCACATCTTCAGCTTTAAATATTGGGAATTGATTTTGTTACTCCCATTTTTGTTCGTCTCGGCAATCAATGATAGAAATGTGTTTTTAAATCCTGACCGGTAATAGTTTATTTTTAATCCGAATCGTCCAAAATATTTTTGAACGCGTGAAATTGAACTCTATAATACCTATTCACGGCTCCTCCGAGAATAAGTTATTCTCTAATAATGTTTGTTAAATCTTTTAGTATAATTTTTTGCAGGTGCCCACACCGTAGGATTCTCTCACTGCAGCAAGTTTGCCAACCGGGTATACAATTTCAGCCAACAAAATCAAGTGGACCCCACGCTCGACAAAACGTACGCAACCCAATTGCAAGCCATGTGCCCGAAAAACGTGGACCCCAGGATAGCCATCAACATGGACCCAATCACCCCCAGGACCTTTGACAACGTTTATTACCAGAATCTACAGCAGGGCAAGGGCCTCTTCATGTCCGACCAGGTCCTCTTCACGGACTCCAGGGCCAAGCCCACTGTGAATAACCTGGCCGCTAACTCGCCGGTCTTCGAGCAAGCCTTCGTCACGGCCATGACCAAATTGGGCCGGGTTGGAGTCAAGATCGGATCCAACGGGAATATCCGTCGCGATTGTTCCACGTTCAATTAATAACCTGAATGCGGGATTGCGATGAGTGACTTGGGAAGAAGAGGAATTGTATTTTTGTGTGATTATGCTATTATTCTTTGGCAGGTGATTTTGTAATTTGTTCAATAAGAGAAACTAATTGTTTCTCGATAAAAAATAAAGGGAAAAATAACGGCTCAGGACGTGTTTTGATAATTAAGATCCGCCAAGGACAAGCTAAAAACATTTGTTAATGATGAAAATGTCCTTGACAGATATTAATTATCAAAACACATCCTTGACCGTCATTTTCCGAAAATAAAGAGAAGCTATTTGGGTGAGGATTCGTGTATGTGGATTATTGCTAAAATGATCATCTCACGACAATATGAATGAAATTATTAGATGCTCATGTGACGTGGCAATGTGTTGACTAGCACCATTATCCACTACACAGATTTGTAGGGCGTGTTTGATTGCAGATTTCGTTTTGGGGGGATTCGTATAAGGTGGAATTAGGATTGGAATTGAGATTGAGATTGAGATGAGATTATTAATGAGGGGATGAATCATTTATTCATATTTGTTTTGCACAGAATTAGGATTGGAATTGGAATTGAGAATAAGGTTGGATTGTAAATAACAGGTTTGTTTTGGCTAGGATTAGGATTGGGGTTGGGATTGAGGTAGGTTTTTAAATTGATTTTGCTCAATCGGGATTGGTATTCCCATGGGATTTGTAATTCATAGGATAAAATCCAACCAAACACACTTTTTGCACTACACTTCACTTTCGGAGTCCTATCCCAAGCCCTAAACCGCTATCAAACATGCCCTTAGGGTTTGTATACTTAGTGAAGAACCCATGGCAGTTCATATACTTGGTTAATGATTATGGGGCACCAAACGGCCACTCTAAGGATGGAGAACGTTGTTCACGCAGAGTTGGGATCCAATCCCAGTAATCCTCTTAATCAATCTAAGGAGCGGGAGTTGTGTAATTACAATTTCTCTCCCTCTCCAGAGCTGAAGAGAGCTTTGCATCGCATCGCAGAAACCAGTCCCGCATCTATCCAGAACAGTTACCGAGTATTTACTTGAGTTAAATGTTTTATTTAACTCAACTAAATAAATTGTTACCAATTTTCTGATTTCTATCCAATCGATGGGAACAGGGGCGGATCCAGCATAGGACCAGGTGAGTCACGTGACCCACCTGGAGAAGGAATAAATAATAAATATGTCGACATATATAACAAAAGGACACATGGTTCAGTGGTTTGGCATCAAGGTAAGGGAGCAGGTGATGTAGGTTCGAAACTTGGTAGCAACATGTTTTTTTATTTTGTTTAATGCTCCTTGTTTCTTGTTTTGTTTAATGCTCCTTGTTTCAATTTCTCTCTCCTCCTGTCTGTAACTTATAAATTTTAGTTTAAAAATTCCTTATGTACATTAAATTTTGAACATCATTAAAAAGATTATAGGAGTAATTCAATTCTTAAAGGATTAGTATGGATTTTTGAAAATCTGTTATTATTGTAATCATAGCATGCCATATTTATTTATTTATTTTTACTCTTATCAAGTTTATTTTTCTTGTCTATTTTTGATAAGCTCCGTTACATGATGTTAATTCAAAAATATCATTACTATTTTGAGTGATTTTATAGTTTTCAATTATTATCGACAGCCCAGATTTAAGGTTTTGCCTCCCTGAAATCTGAGGGCCGAATTTGTACTCGAAAGGTGACCCATCTGTGTGAAATTTCTGGATCCGCCACTGGATGGGAAATTGTTTTGTAATTTTGCTTGAACCTGAGGTGTAAAAAGTGGAGTTTGGTTCCTTGACGTTTTCAAGATTTCTTTAGAAAGTGGAAACAAACAATGCAGTGGATGAAATATGAAAAGAGTAATGAATGGACTTTATTAATCTCTAAAATAGAAGTACAGCCGAAGACGATAGTCGAGTGAACGACTACAAGTTATAACTACTCTTAGAAAAGAAAAGATAAAGGTCTGTTAGTGTTATTTGTGTATCCTGAAAACTGCCATAAACTCAAACATAAATAGGCCCTTCTAACTTTGAATTTGAATCCTCCCCTCAGAAGTGTCAATTTTTCTTCCATTCATGTCTTTGTAAAAATAACTTCCACGAAGGAATGATACAAATAATTGCCATGAAAAAAAGTGAACACGTTGCATAACCGCTCTTTTGATCATGGGAGAGTTGAAAACATCTTCTTTTGTCACCTATGATCCAATTGTCAGAAGCAAGGAAACTATAATAATTAATCGACGGAAGAATCCAAATCTCATTATTTAATCCATAAGGCCTTATTACGGCTTTATAATAATCACATTAATTAATCAAGCCATGTATCTCATTGATTTTTCACTAATACCCTCCTATTTACCCCACTTTCATCCAATCAACGGGAAATATGAAAATCACAGATATGGTAAAAACACCGAGAGAATTCCAATTCCTTTATTGGAGGTAAGGCCTTGTTCGGCTTAAAAGCCATTGGCTTTCCCTCCATTTTTGAGCCAAATAAAGTCACAAAAAAACGAAAATAAGTCAATTGTTTTGTCTTTATTCAAAAAAATTAAAAAATTGGATTTCGGTCAAAAAATTTTACTTTTTAGATTCCTTTTGTCACGAAGATGCAAAAATCCCCAAAAAATTGATAATAAGCCAAGTAATACGAAAAAAATTTGAATAAGGACAAAAAATAAGCCACTTTGGCTTATTTATCCGAACAACCCCTAATTAGGCTTTTCCAGTATTGCTGCCTGAAACTTGTCAACATCTCCCATTGTTTATTATTGATCAAAACAAATAGAGAGAGAGAGAGAGAGAGTGGGGGACAAGTTTAATGATGTTTCTGTTCCCTAGTCCACTGAAAGGCATCCAAGTCTTTGGTCCAATTGCACGAGCTTCCCCAATTCTCTAGAAAGCTTTGTTCCGTGGGCACTAAAATAATGAAACGTCTTATTTATTTGGTAATTTTGGATATTTTAATTAATTTTAATAGTCAGTGAAGAGAAAAATAGAATAATGATTGGACGGAGGGATGAGTAGAGAGAGATAGAGAAAGAAATGAAATTAATAATTAGAGAAATATGATAATAATTGAAAAAAGATATATGGTAATAATTGAAAAACAAATTAAAATTTAGAAACGAACAAGGCCAAATTGACTACAGCTTCGCCTTATCTGGTACCGTAACGATGTCTTCGTGCTCTGATTATTTGTTCCTCCGAATCTGCACCGAAACTGGTCAAAGAAAAGATATAATACCAACATGGCAACATGAATCCTCACAGCCTCGCTCATTTCCTCTTATACATAAGAGTAAATTACACTAAGGCCCCCTCAACTAATTTGCATTTTCACTTAACCCTTCAGACTATAAAATCCGACATTGTTCACCCTCTAACTATCCAGAGTTGACACTTAACACCCTTTTGTTAGGCCTCCGTAGGAAAAATGTACCGACGGCCGTCTCCAGCCACCGGACGGCCGATCCGAGCCCCAAAAATTTTTTAAAAAAAAACCGAGTGGCTAGCGTGGGAATCAACGGCATCCGACGTGCTTAGGTGCTCGGTCAAAACACCCCAAGAATTTAAATGGGGTGTTTGGATCTAGTACCTACGCACATCGGATGCCGTTGATTCCCACCCTAGCCCACTCGGTGTTTTTTTTATTTAATTTTTGGACGGCTCGGATCGGCTGTCCCGTGGCCGGAGACGGCCGTCGGTGCATTTTTCCTACGGAGACCTAACAAAAGGGTGTTAAGTGCCAACTCTGGATAGTTAGAGGGTGCACAATGTTGAATTTTGAAGTCTGAGGGGTTAAGTAAAATACAAATTAGTTGAGGGGGGCTTGGTGTAATTTTGCTGTATATATAAATTGGAAGAAGAACAATCAGCCATTTCTATGGAAAACGATGATTCCAAGTTTCCGGCCATTCAACTCGAAGTTCCCAAGAAAATAGCACGTCCAAAAACAAATTTGTTTGGATACATATAAGAAGAGAGAAAATCGTAAAATGGATGACGAATATGATATTGAATTTTACCTATCCGTTTTATGGAATCAAATACAATTTGTTCACGTGTCTATCTTCGTACGACTAAGAGAGTTTTTTTTTTTTGGCAATTCCTATACGGGACAAATGAGATGAATGGCTCAAAATCATTTAGAAAGTCCTCAAAATGAGAAGTTGGAGGGACGGATGCAGATATGGAGGGAATCTGACCCCAAAGATGGGTTGATGTACAATCATTCATCACCAGTCCACTATGCTTCAAGTGGTATTCACCTACCTATCAACATCATCAAATAAAGTGGAAATCATATGTTTAACAGATGAGGTGATAGATACCATGCGTACAAGTGGTTAAGATTATCTAATTATGAATAATCGAATTGTTTCGTTTTCCCTTCCAACTTTATGTGCTTTCAGAATAAAAAGAACGAATAATCCAAAAGCACGCACCCCTTTTTTTTTCCTGTGCGAAAAACACTCAAGCTCTTTCATCGTTTTCAGTTCATGTGCGAAAGTGGTCTCGATCACGTGAACAAATTGGTTTGGTTTTCCTGAAAACTGGGGTTTTTTGTAGGCTTTCCTGGCAAACACGATTTATGTGGCTTCTGAAAAGTGAAAAATGAAAGAAAGAAACAAAAAACGACTAAACAATTTTGCATTCATCACAGGGAGATGTAACGATTTGATGTCAAAATAAAGCCAATGTGGTATCGCTTTTCAATCTTCTGGCTTCTCTGTGGAAAACTGAAAAGGTTTTGATTATCTTCAAAACTGAAAGAGTTTGATAGTGCATACTGGAAGTCGCTTCAGCATTTGAGGAAAATACCTCCAAATGTTGCTTTTAGTGGTCGTCCAAATTTGCTCTCATCTGCAGACATAAATATACTGGGACGCCATACCCTGAAACAAACATGATTCAGAATTGAAATGGAGTTGATCAGTCATAATCTGCAAATGCCACTTGAACCAAATATCAACCACCATTCCAAAAGAAATCAATGCCACCCGGTTTCCTCAGTCTTATCAACGCCATAACCATACGGTGATGACAAATGCTGAGAGAAACACGGAAGAAGAAAGAAGCCTTCTTGTAGAGCAGGTGATTATTCCACTACAGAAGAAACAACAATTTCATACTGCACAAATGAGTCAGAATGAACAATAATGTGAATCTCTGGATTAGACCGTATCTTGATCATCGGGAAACCAAACAACGTATCAAATTTTTGCCATAGTATGTATTTCCTGTAACTGACACAAACTTGGTCACCATCCCCCAGCATATTGTTATAAAAAATAAGAATCTAAACTTACCAAATCCCTTTTCTAATCTTTTGAATATATAAGAATAACAATACCCATGTTATATCCAATATCCAATAGAGGCGGTATGAGTGAGGGAGAACCGGAGACAAAGCTAATTATTTGCAATAAATGCATGAAGTGGCGGTTCTAAGAAAGTTTTAGCACTGAAATACCTATACGGTCGAAAATTAAAAGGACAGAGAACTAATCTCCTCATTTTTAAAATTCTAAGTCCCGGAATAAAGGACACTGGATCTGCCTCAAGCCTTCAGTCTATTATCCAAGACTGGGGTCACATCCAAGAGTTTTGACAATTCCAAGGAGCTTGTTTTGTGTATCACGATCAAAAGGTACGACAAAGGTGCACTGACAGGGGCGTATACACCTTGAGCACAGGTGGGTCACGTGACCCACCAAACAGCGGAAACTCATCAAATCCTCTTCAACCTTCATCACCTCGATCAATCTTCAACCCTCATCATCTCGTCTGAGTCTGAAAATTCGGTTCAGTCAGGTACGCAAAACATGTCTTTTACTGGTTTACTGGTTTTTCCATGCTGTTTCTAGTGTCTCCTGTATCGCATGGTGTCAGTGAGACAATCTCTTCTCACCATGGATTATCTATGGACACTGGACAAAAAAAATTCCCGATAAAAAAAAAGTACTATAATGCTTAAAAGGTGACCCATCTGTATAGAAATCCTGAATCCGCCACTGTGCAATCGACCACCACGTCTCTTTGTCTAGTGACGACCAGTCCCTTTAAAATCTGCCGTGTGTAACGTTGGCTACATGCTGGTAGTCAGTGTACCGCGCCAGTCCATTCAAATCTGCAGTGTAACGTTGGCTACAGCTGGTAGTTTATTGCACCTGCATCTCTGAATTTGTTGAAAAGAACAACCAGTCAATTCTATCAGAGTAGAAAGATGTTGCACGGAAAAAGACATCGATGGTTGGACGTAATTGTATGGAACAATTATTGAATACCCTGTACATTTGAAAAACAAACTCAAAGGGCAAGACCCCAAAAAATAAAGTCAATTGACTTGTCCCAGTTAGCAGGGCCTACAGCTTACCAGTGGAGGTCATGGATTAGAATCTCAAAGATGGACCATAATTCAATATTTAACATTTCATTCCCCTTGAGGCCATTCCAGAGCTTATGCCAGTAATTACCTGTACATATGTACAGAAGGACTACGTATACATAGTTATTAGGTGGACGAACTCAAAAACCCTCATCCACCCGGGGGGGAAAGGAAAGGGGAAGGCACTTTCAAGTGTTATTTCACAACCGAGGAACACAATCAACACCCAATTTAACAAAATCATCCAATTACCCAACTCAGCCTCTAATTCTGGGAAGCAAAAGTTCAGACCATCTTCGGAGGAGATGCAATGAATTACTGTAAAAAAAGCAAATGTGTGATTGATTTTCTTACCTTCTTCTGGCGGCTCTCTGTCTCAGTTTTATAAAATAGCATGAGGAAAGGGTTAAGTTTATCTCGGTGGCACCTGCAACCTAAACTCAAAGAATGAATTTCAGTCATTACACTGGAAGGTTTGGTAGTACCTTAACCAAAAGTTGCTTCATCAGCAGTTTGGGGAAAATATCATCCAGTGTTATCCAAAAAACCGTAAGTTTGTTGCCCTCATCATATGTATGCTATTATAGATGAATGGGGAAAACAATCCTGAAAGCACATAGGGGATTGAAATGATACTGCAATTATCACTCAAGCCAAATATCAACCATCTATTTACATGTCCCCTTAGAGATGTATAAAGTACTTATGTCGAACACTCAACACTCGGACAAGGGGTTCCTTGTCCAACATCTTTATTTGGACATACATATAGCATTTGGTGATCCCCATATATTAAGCTATGCATGCATTCCAATATTATGCATGAAATATCCCAAGAACATTGCACAAGGGGGTCCATGTCCAACATCTTTAATTGGACATTCATATAGAATACATATTTTTGGTGACCCCATATATTAAGTTATGCATGAATTACAATATTATGCATGAAATATCCTAAGACGCCTTCGTAAACACCATTTGTCCTCGTACATAAAAGAAATATAATAAGAATACAAACACCATGGCGTGTCCTAGTGTCGTTCAAATCAAAATAAGATAAATCCATAACTTGGATGCACATCAATATCTAATCATTCATATGGTGATGGCAAATTCTAGGTGAAAGACGAGAGAAACAAGCCTATAGTATAGACTCGTGATTATTTCACACTAGAAGAAACAAAACGTAAAACTGCACAAGTGAAATCCAAATTATTTGCAAGCGGAGCCTAAATAAGTTTCATTTAAGAAAATCAACTTTCACATTGGAATTTTAAGAGCTTGTACAGAGGAACTAAAAAAAATGAATAGCTTCTAGGCTTCTAGCTACAACTACAGCACTTTGCATCTACAGCATTGAGGAAGTTCTCCGGAGGCTGTTGGGCCTATGAAAGTAGCAACTTAGCCAAACAAAGAAAACCCAACAAAGAATCCTATACAACTCAAATTTTCAAAAAAGCCAATCTCAATACCAATTAATCTAATATCTTTAATCTTTATCAAACCCACCGAGCCTCTCTCCTGCACATACAATAAAATAGAAGGAAAAGCTACGAGTCTAGGACTAGTTACCGAGGATTCCTTCTATCGGGGCTCTCTTTCGTGTCTTTCCACCATCCATTAATTTTACAGTCCTTATCAAGAGACAAAAAGTGTAGGCAAAGCACTTGTACCAGAAGATCAATAACAGTCTCCACAACCACCAGCATCGTAGGAACCATCAAGCCTTGTTGATAAATAGAAGTGTCAACGTAAAAGTTGACCCAGAAAAGGAAAACAACGCACAACTAACAATGTTTAATCACTCCCTCAGTCCCTCAAATCAAACAAAGTCAACAAATTACCAGGTTGAGATTTGCATAGTTGCATTTTTAGGAGATACAGCAGCAGAGACAACTTTCACAAAAATTGTTAATGGGGAGTATGACTATAAGTGATAAAACAATTGACCTTCAAGGGAGTGTACGTTCATTGCTAAATAGAAGATATCCTATCTATGGTGTCAAAGCTCAACATCCATAGTTTTTTGGCACCAACTTCCACTACGTCTCTGCATCGATAGCCCATATTTCAACAAAGAAAAGAGAGGAGACATGTCAAGTAGCCTCTCAGGAATAAATTCTTCCGCATAGTAACTAATGATGGTTCCACCTTCAATGAAGATATACCGCTGGTGTATCTGAGGACGCAATACAGAATCCCTTTTGGTGTCTCTCAGACCTAGTTGTCCAGTTACCTGCTTGAGTGCACAGGATCCCTAAAAAGAAAATGAACACTTTGACATGGATACATGAGTGAGCTTCAAGTTGAAAACGCCACACTGAGCAAAATCAACTATAAAACCAAAACACTTTCGTATAGTACCTTTACCCTATTCTTCCCAGAGCTTTCCCCATAACCCTTACAACTCACCCCTTGGTCTTGGTGAGAGAGAGCCTACTCGAGGTTTGGGAACGAACCAGCACAGGAATCCCAGACACCTCAGAAAGACATACTGGACATTGTCAAAGATCAGGTGGCAATATTCCAACTGAGCCAAGAAAATACTAGTCGTATATCAAGATGAAAATCTCTTCCTTATCCAGAATGAACCCAAAAAAAAAATCTGATCTCTCTAAGTTGGTTCAAAAACATCAATACAACAGCTAATCCTTTTGTGCAACATGCATGCCCAACCATTTCTAGATAAAGGAACTCACCATGAGAGCCAATTATATCACTTTCCTTGAGTAAAAAGACCACACATTGCAGGTTGGACGGAAATTGGGTAGTTGTTATAAAACAAAAGGTAGCCAAAAAGTGGATAATTTTCTCAATAACCATTCTTGTATCCTGCCATAAGGAACGTAGCAAGTGTTTCCATATATACCAAAAATTCTTGACTATATTGGTTAGGATTTTTATTTTCTGCAGTCTAGTAGGTATTAATCCTGTGCCTTGTATTTGCCTTTGTTGGGTGTAAAGAGGCCAAGTGAAAGTGCACTATAGCCAGTTAAGTGATCAGCTATGGAAAATCAACAACGAGAGCCCCACTTCAATTTTTAGGTTTAAAATCATACCAATCATTACATAGTACGTACAAAGACAGCTAGGGAGTTCAACATGTTGAAAAACAGTCTAAAAGCAGCACACCTGAGGATGCATTTGTTCGCAGAGTACATCAAGACCCTCAGAATAACATGCACATGAGTATCTCCCATGTTCAGAAAAGCGCACTTGATGAATGCAATTTTGGGAAATAGCTGAAAGAGCAAAAGAGGAAGTAAATCTTGGAATGTGCTCTTCCCAAATTTCTCAAAAAAGGTCTTAAAATTTGCTTCCTGACCTTCACAATATGGCTCCCACCCGTATATAAAAATGAAAAGACACCTACAAGTCTAAATTCATAAATGGAAATCTAAGAAGCACGTGCACTTCTACCAGACACACTTGCAGGACATGTCGGTGTCTGACGCAGAAACAGACATGCTTCAGAGACATGTTAGGCCTAAATCCATGTCCGATTATTTTCCATGAATATAAGGTTTGTGAATGCTTAGTTTGTGGCAGCTGATTTATATCTTCAAAGTGTTAAGACGCTAACTAGAAATAATGTCTGACTTTTGTATGATACAAACGATATGTATATAGTATATACTGTGAAAATTTTTATATAGTATATATTGTGCACAAAAAATCTGTGCACAATCTGTGCATGAAATGTCTGTGCGGACAGACTTTTTGACTTTATATCCCGCGTGTCTGTGTCTGTAACTTTGCTTCTTAGGTGGAAGTAAACACTGTATGGCTATCTCCATTAAAGTGCCGGAATTCCTTAAACTCGTGCAGGGAAAATCTAACTTATGGATGGGCCAAATATACCATTATGCCAGTTTGGAATGCTGCATTTCTCCCTCAATCTTCTTGCTAAAAATATACAAAGCAGAGCTTCTCATTACCAGCGCATCAGATTTCTTCTCTTCACTGAAATAAACAGAAAAAGGAATAAGGAATAAAGGGGAAGCTGATTGGAAGTCAAAGACAAACACTTACAGCCTTGATATTGATGCTCACAAGTGGGATCTAATTACTTGCCTCCACGTGCATCACTTCTCTGATAAAAAACAAGGAGCAATCTCAAAGAAAGAGTTAGAATTGCACCACTTAAAGATCTAGGTGAAGTGAGAACTGCAAGGTAACCGCCGACTCTATCTAGGGATACATATATATCATGTGAATACATACATGCATATTTACACATTCATGTGTTTATGACATGCAACAGTCATCATCCTTCCATACGTTCTAAGATTTAAAAGCAATAAACCAAACCTGTTCACGGGTGAAGGGGGATGCCAAGATGGTAAATTAGTTCACAAATATCACAAAGTAATCTAGGTGTAGCTCTACTACATATCCAACTAACAAGAAAACGCCCAAAACAAGCAAAGGTCTTTTCCAACCATCTAGCAAAGAAATAGAAAATCATGTAAATGGAAAAAGTAACTCCAAACACCGGATTTATAAATATAAAAAAAATGACGACAGCAAAATGATTAAAGGACTTGCAGTCCCATACTAGAGTTGGACTTTACCTTCAGACAATTGAAACTATTTTGTCCTGAGCAGTAACGAATACCAAGATGAGACTAAAATGGTTTTTAATCTAATGCATTTAAAAAAAAAAAAAACCAGTTCAGGAAACAAAAGTATTATCATTACAGCTCATGGCTTTCCCTGACATTGCGGATTTTAGCTAAACTCAGCAAATGAGTACCATGAAGCAATAATGAAAGTTAGATTACCCTTCTTCGTGACGACAATAAAAGTGGTAACTATTCATCTAACTTATGGCTAATGTAAATGTGCCCAAAGCATATTAAATGAAACTAGAAAATAAATTAAAACAAGACTCTCAAAGATGTTACTAGTAAATTTAAATTACCAGTGAATAACGAGTGGTCCAGGCATGTTAACTAATTGGGAAAATAAGAAGCAAAATATAAAGAAAACATCAAACCAACAAAATGAATTGATTAGACCGAGACAATTTAACTTTCGAAAGAAGAGTTTATTCAGTTTAACATGTAGAAAAATTACAGTATATCCACAGGAATATAAAGCTGAATGCCTCGGCAAAACTGGGAAGACTAAAAACAAAGCAACAATAGTAGGCCTGGAAACTCCAACGACAATCTTTATTAACAAAAGTGAATAAGATGAACAAACTATAGATACTAATTGAAGGAGGCACTGAGCTACTTGTTGGGGCTAGATTTTTACAAGTGTCGACACATGTATACTTTACCACCTAACGTGTCCAATTGACGGAATTAATCAGCACTACAGAATCTATACTATATACAGGACTATTTGCCTTGATCCAAAATTGTCCGCAGCTCAACCACGTACCAAGTACGCTGAAAAAATGTGGTGTCAAACATCACTGTTAGGATGGATTCTAGAATCACAATAACACATCATCACTTTGATGAAGTCATACACAGTCCCCCCGTATTTGCGCAACAGTGACTGTAAATTTCACTTCATTCTTGATCTGATGCACGAAAGCAAATCTTCTCAAGTTGTACGGGCCAATCTTCACCAAGCCTCCTGGGATCTGACTCCATCGCCACACAAAAGTCCAACAAGGACGCGGAAACAGGTCTGTTTGGTTTTTGTACAAGAATCTCACGGGCCTCATCCCGTTCAAACCAATGTACCACCTCATTACGTACTTCACTTGGAGGCTTATTTCCAGACCTTGAACTGGCTAATGCCAAACATGGTGTATCAATCTCTTTAAGTAAACATCCAAACCATTATTCAGAAGGTTAACACAATCTGCTGAAATATTTAAGGCCCTCAGTCTCCAACTCCCGCTCCAATCTAGTCTTCAAAGAGTTGGTATCAGGTAGCACACCACTACTGAGGCAGGAGTCTTTGCAAAATGAAGTTGCTGATCCATTACGTAGGACTTTCCGTGTTTCTTTTTTCCATTTATGCAGATTCCAAATGGAGCTCTGATGGGGCTCTACTGTAAATGTCTCGTGTGTCATTATCCTGATCCAACCTCTTCAACCATCTTCCACAGAGTTTACTTCAGGAGGTGGTCTGCTACCCAAAGAAAGCAACTCAGTGGATCTTTCCCTTTCTTGAATTTTTGGAACAGGTTCTTCACATCCAATACTATGGGCCTTCCCATGGAGCCCAAGAGGACTCGGACGGTCCTTAAAAACTTCCGGTCACGAAGATTCGAGTCCTCCCTTCCGGGGGGACTGAGGAAACACGTCTCTACAGAGTGACTGAAGACTACTCCTTTGATACCCATTTGGGACTTTAACATTCAATGAACCACTCGTTTTGCTTTCTTTCGGTGGAGGAGTCTTAGCGACAGATGCATTTTTCAGAATAGCTTGGATAAGTCGATTATGAAGGCAGATATTCTCTCTCCAACAGTACAATGCAGTGTCTATCAACTCTGATTTGCTATCTTGAGTTCAAGAATCTACTCAAAAGATTAACGTACTTCTCCGATTTCTCCCGCCCGAGTTTCCTCTCGATCTCGAGCTTCAGTTCTAGAGTGTCTAATCGCGATGGATGCCGGACTTGCTGGCATTTTGATTTCTCAATCCCTCACCACCATCAACAACTAGAACTCACAAACTAACTACAGAAAAACCACCCCATAACAAGTTCAGAAATCAATATCCCAGTTCTCAATCCAAAAAGAGCCTAATTTTCTGTTCTGTTTCTATCTGCAAGTAAAATTCAGTAAAGCAAGTCAACAGGAATAACTGACACGAGCTATATATCTCATTCTACAAAACATTAACAGAACTGAAAAGAACTCCCATATTACATTTAAAAAAAAAAAATCAATTTTAAGTTGCTCTTCAACGAGTAATTTTTCGGACCTATCAATCACGCATTACATTTCGAAAAGAAAACACGCTCACTGGAGACAATTCACTGGTGACTTCAATTTACGCAAAATTATCATTAAAAACAACATCAATACGAATTGAACTTCAAAGAGAGGCCCTAAATTTCTGTTCTGTTTCTATCTGCAAGTGAAATTCAGTACAGAAAGTCAACAGTAATAACTGACACGAGCTAGACATCGCATTCCGCAACAATTAACAAACCGAAAAAAGGAATCCCCAATTAACGTAAAAAAAAAATAATAATCGTAAGTTGCTCGCTTTACTGATTAATCCTACAATCACATTACATTATCGAGCAAAAAAACGCGCGTACAGAGATAATTCACTGATGAACTCCAATTTAACGCGAAATATCATTGAACCAAGAACAGCAATACGAATCGAACTTCGAAGTAAGAATTTCCACTTCGGATCGAAAAAAAACACCTCTTCGATCAGCGACTTCTGTCAGCACAAAAAAAAAAAACAGTAAGTAAGTGAAGTAGCAACGAACTACCCTGATTCAACGGAGAGTGCGTGATCGACGAATTGAATTGGGAGTAAGTGAATTGGGTTGAGATCACTCGGTGATCGAGCTGAGCTTAATTCTAGAGAGAGAAAAAGGAACGGAGGGGAGAGAGAGAGAAGGAAATTAGGGCTAGCTTTCGAAGCTTCTACTTTCTGGGTCGTAAGGGGGTCAACGGCACGTGCGGGTTAACAGGTGCGAGCGAAGTAGGAGGAGCTGTGAGGTGAGGTTCTCTCTCTCTCTCTCTCCTTCTCTCTCTCTGCTCTCTCTCTCTCTCTCTACTTTTAGGGCGTGTTTGTTTCCAATCATGCGTTTTTGACCATCGAATTTTTTTGGGGGTTTTGTCTTTTGGCTGGCTTTGGTTTGGGATTACGGTCCGAAGTCGGGAAGTCAATTTTGTCAGTGGGATTTGGACTTTGGAGTTCGAAAGTCCATTAACGAAACAGCAATTTACACAACATGTTGTTGCAAGCATCATCTCGCCGTGATTGGTAACTATAAAATTACTTTACGAGGACCAATCATGAGGTTCGATGTTCGCTTGTTCGGTACGTTGTTATAACACATTGTTGTATAAGTAGACGTGCTCGATTGGTTATGGTTGGTTTTTTTTTGTTTTTTGACTCGGGAAAACATTGATATATTCATAAACTCGACAATTGTTTACATTGAGATTGGGTTATGATCCTTATGGGTAGTTTGTTGGGGTTCAAATGTGGTATATATTCCTTAAATTGTTTTATAGCCACATGGATGTAGGCCTGTCATGAAAAAAAAACTTGGTGACTTATTTTTTATTTGGTCCTTATTCAAAAAAAAAATCGCATTGCTAGTTTGCATTAAATTTTTTGTACATTGTTGATTCATGTCATCGAGAGGAATCGAAAAAATAAAAAAATGTGAAACAAAATAACAAAAAATCTAATTTAGATCATATTTTTTATTTTTCTATTATTGACATCGAGACGAATCAATAATTCACAAATATTTAATACAAACTAACAAATGCCCAAAAAAAAAAATTGAATAAAGACCAAAAAAAAATTAATGGGATAACATGGGTCCTCATGCGATCTCATTTCTTTGGATGGTTAATAATCCTTTCATAAAAAGATGGTTTGATGAGATGACTATTCCTATTCAATTCAATTTTGTAAAAAAATTCATTTTTTATATCAAGATCTTGAAAGGATGGAATGACTCTCGATTATCAAAATGGGACCATGACGGTTTCATATTATTCTCATTATGATCGTATGAGAAGATCACTTTAGAAAAATAGTCAGATGTCGTTCCACTTTTTTCAAAATATGGTTTTGAAAAAAGAAGGTAAATTTCAAAGTAAAAAATCATGTGTTTACGCAAATAATTTTCTTACTAATATGGATCTTGTTTGATAGATCTCATTGAAATATTTTAAACGGTGAAAAAAATTAAAAAATTATTTTTCATTTTCGTTATATTTGAGTTTGAAATTACCTTATTTTTTAAAAAAAGAGTTTTGAAGAAAGAAGAACGGGGGCCTTAGTGCATCATCCCGAATCCTATTGGACTATTGGTGTATGGAAAAGAGAATTCTCTCTAATTTGAATTCTGATATGATCCTCTCATTTGATCATGACGTGAGGAGAACGGGCCGGGCCTGCAGCTGCGCCCAATCCCATTGAAAATTTATGCCACTGATTTTGAAATGTCTGACTAATATGCAAATCATGCCACAAATCAAATGATCAAACACTAATGATCACCTTATAAAATCATATTTATATAGAGCTAGAAATGAACTTTTTTGTTTCTTTAATTGATTAGGACTCATAAAATGAACTATTTGAACGATTGTTTGTTTTTATGAGATTTTTTTTAGCTTATTGCACATACAGAAAAGTAACATTAATTAGGTCATTAGTCAATAAAACTAGTAGCCACATAGTAATTATCAAGACTTATTATTTGACCATACCTTGTTCTTGAACCTTACGTGTAATTTGTTCTTTAAAACATTGTTACCTCATCATATAGTGATTGGCATCCGATCTTTTCAACTTATTGCAGTGATGGAATTCTCTCTAAAAAACACTTAACTCCAGTTAATCTTGTTTGTCGAAAAATAGGATTTGGTTTGAACCTTCTCTCTCTCTTTCTCCTGTTTTCTTTCCTTTTTCTTTGTCTTTACTAAGAAATGAGGGCATGGAAATTGCCAATGTACTAATGATGTTAATTGGACATCACTTGATTTCAACTTTCACTGCCACTAAAAGAATATCTGGAACCGCTAGTTTAGTCAGAAATTTTAGGACAGTGGAACATAATTTAAATTTTCTATCTTTTACTTACAGTAAACAATCATAATATGAAAAAAAAAAAAAAAACTTAAACATAAATGTTGTGTTTGGTTTGTTATTTGAAAAGTTTTTTGAAAAATAGTAAGTGTAATAAGTGGAGAGGGATAGAGAAAGAAATGTTAGAAGTAAGGGGAATCTATGGGAAATTTTTTGAAAAATGCGTTTGAAAAGAGAAGAGAACAAGGCAAAAATTTGCTACAACATACATGTAGATAATGAATCTTTATAAAAAACAAATACGTTCAATTTTATTTATGTAGCAACCAACGTGGTTATACATATACTACTAGCATATGCTTTTGCCCAAAGCAGGATCCAGCGTAGTCAAATCTAATGACCACAAAACTGGATATAAGCACACGATCCAGCCGTGTGGTTTGTTGGGTGCCTCGGTGGTTGCCTAACGACTTAGGTGAGAATCTGCGATAGCGGTTGGTGTTTCGGTGCACCGGGTCATTTTCTCTATTGGGGTGGCTGGTGGAGGCTTGGTAGTTCCTGGAGGCGGCTGTTCAGTGGTGGCCAGCAATGGTGGGGCGGCAGAGTTTGAAGGTTCTCAAAAGATAAGAGTTTTATTTTGGGTTTTCTTGGGGTGGGACTAGCCCTCTTCAGCGGGTTAGGTTCCTTTTTTTGTGCTTATTGTAAGATCTGGGATTTTTAGGCCCTCAGGTGTTATGGGTTTTGTCCCTATAAAAGTGTTTGGGCTTGTTTCAACTGACTGTATTTTTCAACCCTTAGTTGAAATCCCCTTTCCCTTTCTCCATAGTTACTTTTGTAGATCAAAAAAAACTCCACGGCCTCGGAATTAATCGAGGTGCATGTAAGCTTGGCTTGAACATCTGTTTATCAAATAAAAAATAGAATTCATATACATCTAATTGTATTAGCATGTCCGCTTCTCTTAATAAGAAGTGTTGTTGTAGTGTTAGTGTCTAAATATAAAAAATTTCAAACCTAGAACTGTATTTACAATAATGGGCCAAAAACATAAACATAAAAAAAAAAACAAAAAACAAAAAACAAACTGCATTTACAATGCTAATAGGTATGGTGAGTTCTGTTGGACAGTTGGGCCGAACTAAGCCTGGTATCATGTATATTGGGCCAAAAGAGCCCAATAAGAAATGAAAGGAAAAGGTGTCTGGACCGTGTGAACGCACAAACGAGTCAGGGGTAAAGGTTCAACGATCGCGGCGCGTGCAATTGTAAAGCTCGAGGTTTTTTTACAGTTTATGATTTACTCGAGGTTAGTTAGTTTTTTGATAATTTAACATTAGCCTAAGAAAAATACTCTCATAAACAAGCAGTAATAAGTATATGTGTGCTTTGGTTATTCGATGGAAAAACAAAACAAAATAAAATTGCATATTATATATTGTTGCATTGGTCTCGAAATTATTGACTTCATATATTATACTATTAGCATATAATAAGATACATTATTTTACATACCTATCAATGTCCGGATAAGCTGATTTTTTGTATGGATACATTATTTACAGGTCCTACAAAGTGCACAGTTTCAATTATTCAAAAAAATGCTCGAAGAAAACCACGGGAGTACTAGCGAAAAACCGCCTCTGTCCGGATGAACTCAAGAAAAAATGATTCAGGAAAGTCAATATTCACACTATCCTCTCATCTTAAACACCCATCTTGTATCTTTAACTTTAATACATTACAACCCTCATATTTTACAACATCCATATGGCAATCCCATCTTAATTAACTCTTCTTTTTTCACGATCCTAATTAACCTTGATATGTAAATAACAGAACAGTAGCTGTAGCTGGTACTCATTGGGGACAACCTTAAATAATTGGAACAAAAAAGAAAGGAAATGAAGCAAACTTAGCTTGCTTGTGGCACAAGAGGCCAACTATGTCTTTATATACATGAGACATTCACATATAGCTGCCCGGATGTCCCAAGGACAATTCATTTTCCATAATCATTTATATATGCATGAATGATTGGATAGTTCTGGCAGAGGTGCAATGAATGTATGGAGCAGATGATTTTATTATTGATGAAATGAGAAACAAGATGACTTTAATAAATACCCATTCCAAGGGGAAAGCCAATATAGACAACCCAGGAGATTGGCGTCGTGGTTAAGGCGGCTTAGGATTTTGCCTTTTCTTAAGGGATTTCAAGTTCAAAATTTCTTAGGCGTTGTCAACTATTTTGGAGCTAGTTCATGCAAAGTTTTTCTCCAACTGTAACTGAGCTCCCCGTTCGAGGGGCCCTAAAATTATTTCAAGTGCACATAAATTGATTCGGACACCTAAATTATGAAGAGAGAAAAACCAATATCGACCACAAACCCAAATCAAGGTTTTGGTTGGATATATATGCATTAAATTTTCATGATGCTTATTAAACCAAACATACCCAAGTAGCCCAGCATTCCGAGTCTCAAAAGACGACAAGCCAAGGGATTGCAAAATATATAAAGGAAAACGACGTCATACGCTTCCACTTTAGACTAAACTAACCTCTACTGCCAACTTGATTTGCAACTTGTGAAAAAACAAACATAACAACAAATAGGCCCAGTGCTATCCCAACTTGCAACCCCATCCCCAGCCATTTAATTTAGTGTGTGCTCCTGCATAGAAGTAGCAAATTTGGCTTCACTAAATTAAGAAAGATGATGCGTTACTTTTTGAAATTTCAAGTTCCAGAACCAACTTATGCCGGTACTCGCGCCTATTTTGATGGCTTAAGACCATTCTTACTGTCCTCTAGCGGAGGTCATTTAAGGTGGTACGAGGAAAACAATACCCTTAAATAATTTATATTCAAGGATCCTGTGTACTTATAATTGATTCCAAAAAAAAATGAAAAATAAATAAATAGAATGTACGTAGTCTAGAATTAATTCTTGAACTTAGAAGGGGAAAAAAAATTATAAAGAAAGACCCGAGATATAAAAAAAAAAAACAAATTATTTGCCACATACATACAGGTAGATCGAGCTAAACTAAAAGCAGTAAAGTGCAAGATAAACCTACTTGCCCATAATCTGCACATGAAAACTCTATTATTTAAGTATGGTGTCTTGATGATCTCTATAATGGGCTCTAGATAAGGAATCTTCTTTGCCTCCAATAATCAACCAGTTTATGCGCAAAGCTAAACAATTCAAACTTTATATATTTCCCCTGAGTTTTTACGTAAGTTTTGTGGATCTAGTTAGTACTGTAAAGATTATCTTTTTACTTCCTTATGTCATGACCAATTTACGCGCACTTGGAGTAATTCTCTGAGACAATCACACCGTTCACCGGTTGTAAATACTTAGCTCGATTTTTTTTATACATAACTCAATGTATCCAAACTAGCTATCCTAATTACAATAATTTTTGGGGACTGATCCTATCATTTACCAGCAGAGATGGGCCCTATAAAGCTTGGCCAAAGCTCTATCTTAGCTAGCTAGCAGGCTAGCAGCACAAGAACCAATAATATGAAGATGTACCAAGAGAAAGAAAACCCGTAGACAACGCATCAAGCCTTGGTCTCGGAACTCACAGATTATGCTACGGACACAACAATGGACCATAACACCAACAACAGTATCACAAGTGGCACTGCATGAGGTGGTTGCAAAGTGATTATTTATTCTCTCATTAATTACAAATCATGCAACGCCATATAAGATGTTGTGTCTCTGGTATTGCTGTTAAAAAAAAAATAATGTTACATACACAATAATCTAAATACAATCTCGCACATACATGTGGAATCACATGTAGTAATATGTGTGGAATTCACATGAATGTGAGAAGTTGTATTTGAATTGTTGCGTGAATAACATTTTTGGTTAATAAATCAGCAGTGTTACGACCCATACCACTCTGTTTTACTGCTCCCCACCTAGCGCTCAATTTCACCGTAAAAAACATTTTTAGATAATGAGATTAAAAGGGGTGAGAGAGACAGTGAAACAAAGCGAACGGAGTAAACTTTCTCGATATCATACTCCATGAAACAGGCGCATAGGTTCACACCGAGAACCTTGGAATTTGTCGTATATGTTCAATGGAAAGGAGCGGTTGTGAAATCCGCGTCACACTTTTTTTGTCTTGGCCTGATTAGTGCTGAAACCCTATAACTAATAGTCTTATATATTCCCACCTTTCACCCCATGTGTAATTGTTTTTCAATTTCGACCCCTACATCTTTTGCAGTTATATATTGGTCTCTCCAATTCCAAGTAACCCAAGTTTTGTTCCTTCCAGATATTTCGTCGAACCAGATGAATAAATGACATGTGCCCAAAAGAACATATAACTTTGGTTAAAAAAAAAAAAACATATAACTCAAAGACAATCAGAAAATATAAACCAACTATAACTAGCAAAGAAAAAAAAAAAAGTACATTTGTCATGGGCTTTTGTTGACGAGTAACGAGTGCCACGAATAAAGAGATAAGCGAATGGAAGATTGTGTGTAATTTTTTTTTTTTTACTAAAGATGTTTGATTGTACAACTTGGAAATTAAGATTGTACGACCATGCACAAGCAATAGAACATTTCATGAAGTCATTGCCAACTAGTGAAGCACGATTATTAACACGTTGTACATTAATGCTCAAGGTATTGGGTAGATATATAGCACAATACAAAAATAGACAAACATATCATAGCATCGAAAATAAAGATCAAAGCATAAAAGCACCAACAGAATTTAAAAGGTTGATAATTAAGAATATTTACTTTCACGATTTATACCAAATTTCACTAACACCTTTTTAAGGAATTATGAATCAGTATTCTACTTTATGTTTTGACAAACAAAATTATTGTTTTAATTAGTTTGGAATGGAGAAGTTTATTTAATATGGATGTGATATCATCCTTAAAGAATATGTAAGTTCAATCAACGGGTAAAAGAAGCATCAAAATTAAGTCATGTAACAACATAGTATCTAATTCTCTGTAATTTTAAGAAACTCTGATCAAATGTATGAATTTTTGACATAAAAATTTATCTTGAAATTTAAGCGTAATTTATCTAAAATAATAAAAAAATACATCATTGGCCGTTATTTTTTTAATTAAAATCTCTTATTTTGGGCCAACTGGCCGGGGGGTCAAAAGAAGAATGATGACGTGTACCATGTGTCATATATCATGTATCGTTCCGTGATACATGATGCGGATCCCACCAACGCAAACGATAGGCGGTGTAGAAGGAAAAATTATTGGGTGGTTCTCCACCATTTTCATATGGTACTCATCGCGGTTCTTTACAAGTTACAGCTATGCATATGAACCAAAAATGCTACTGGTACAGCGGCTGCTGTACAGCAGCCGCATACAGATCCCTTTTGCGCCCATTTCGGGTTCTGCAAAGATAATCGGAGCCGCTCATTTTGTTCAAAATACTTCGTTTAATGTCCCTGTAAAAAATAACCTCAATCCGATATCGGGAAGGGTGTTTACGAATCATCCAACTTTGCTTAAAACTTTAGGCTAAATTTTAAGCAAAAATGGATGATTTGTAAACACCTTTCCCGATATCGGATTGAGATGATTTTTTACAGGAACCTAAAACGAAGTATTTTGAACAAAGTGAGCGGCTCCGATTATCCTTGCGGAACCCGAAACGGGCGCAAAAGGGATCTGTACGCCGCTGCTGTACAGCAGCCGCTGTACCAGTAGCACAACTGCATATGAACCGTGCTAATGACACAGATTATTGTGCACAAATCTTGTGGAGCTCATTTTTGGATCTCACACAAATGATTCGATTCATTCATTAATTTTAAAATCTTTTTTTGAGGGACTTCTTAAAAAATCAGCTTGATAGAATATATGTATTCCGTAAGTACTTGATCCAATCTCACAAATTTTCATTCGATGAATGAAAGTTAGGTACATTAATTGTTTACTCCTAAAATCATGCAAGTAGGAGGGGAGAAAATAGAGTTGCAAACGAGTCGAATCGAACTGCGCTCTGTTAGTCGCGAGCTCAATTTGACAAAATATGGTCCGGCTTAATTTCAATTCGGGCTTGAATCGAGCTTGGATAACTGAACACAAGTTGGAGTTGTCTTAAATTGGATAGCTCGGACTTAGGTGGTGTTCCAACTGAATAGTAAAACGGTACAAAAACAATTTTTCAAGCTCTAAAATCATGTGTTTACGTAAATAATTTTTCTACTAATATTGATCTCATTTGATAGATCTCATCGAAATCTTTTAAACGGTACAAAAACAATTAAAAATTTATTTTTCATTTTCGTTATATTTAAGCTTGAAAAATCTTCTTTTTTCAAAATTTCTTTTTACTGTAGAGTTGGAACACCACCTTAGCTCATCACTCTTGAATAAACTTAAACGAGTCTAGTCGAACCGAGTCAAACTCACGCTAGTTTAAAGGAAAACTACTTGGCCTATCACACTATATTCTCTCTTTTTATTTCCACCAATGTATGCCTTGTTTGGATTGATAATGTTTGAAATTTTTTTTGAAAAATAATAGGGATAATAAGTGAAAAGAAATAGAAAGAGAAATATTGAAAATATTAAAAATCTAGAGAGAATCTAGGTGAAATTTTTTTTAAAATTCTTTTTGAATTTCAAAGAGAACAAGGCAGTAGGTAAGGAGCCATCGTATATGGATGAGCTAGCCCTGTCAAATAGTACTACTACTATATTGCATTGTTTCTCTGAAGACCTAACAACGTACTACTACTTATTACTTGAATGTACGTACTGCGCACAAAAAAGTAAATAATGTACTCCCCAGAGAACAGAAAAGAAGAAAAAAGGAAAAAGACAGGGAACAAAGCCAAAATCGACGCTGTCAAGAACGGTACCACCTTGTATTCGCATGAAAGGGACCCGAATTAACTTTGATGGACACCCCGATTACATTAATTAATTGATGTTTAAGACGCGACTCCGTACGCAAATTGATCCCTTTTCCTATAATCTTGACCTATGCAAATAATAATAATAATAATACAGAGTAATAATTAAGCAGAGTACTGTAGTAGTTCTATACGCCTCTCTCTCTCTCTCTCTCTCTCTCTCTCTCTCTCTCTCATCCAAGCCCAGCTGCTGTGTCCGCCGAAAGGTCCTGGAAACTGCTGTGATTTTATACAAAGGGAAGAAAAGAAGAATAGCGCTCCCTGTGGATAAGTTGAAGAGACTTGGACCCATCCTACGAACTGCTACATGTTTTCTCAGCACTCCACGCGACTTTTTTTTGAACTACTAATTTATCTCGACGAAAAGAATTAAAAAAGTGATAAGTTATGATCGAACATCAAAATTCTTTCAACGAGGACAAAAATAAGCCAAAAAAATCATATCATTTGGCATTATTCAAACAAAAATAATCTAAATGAATTATTTAGCCAAAAAAAGCCCTTAATCATTGGATTGATTCCCTTGAGATTATGTACTCTATAATTATAAGATGACAATTCCCAGTTTTGTGTTATTTTTCTTCGTAATTCATTTGCTTTCCAAACGGTGCAACGCGAAGATTATTCATTCCCATCATTCCTTATTAAGTCCTTAAAAAAAAAAAAAAGAGTCTCAAGCTCTAGCATGAGGATTATGTAATTTGCCAACTTTATTGGGCAGTGGATGTGACACGAGTGTGGCCTACAATCAAACCAATTTGGCATAAACAATGCTATAATCACACACAGACATTTATACATATACTCACAAAGGAAGGTCCTTTGTAAATATGTGTGTAAGTGTTTTTGTGTGATTATAAAATTATTGATTTGAAATATTCTGGTTGCCACGTATTGCTTTGTGTAATCCTGCATCACAATTGGTGAACGCGTCCAACTCTTGACCCGAATCACTCAAACAAGGTGTAGTATCATTAAATACGTTAGCGTTACTTTAGCGTATATAGATAAGGTTGACCGAATATATAAGATGAAGATAAGAATTTTTTTGGCTGTTTAGGTTTTTTCGAGTCAGGCACAAAAAAACATGTCGAAATTTCACATCGACCGAACATTTTTAAGCCCACAAAGAAAAATGTTAGGTACACACCAATCAACCAACGACGGGACCTTATGTGTGGGGCCCACTTAAAATTCTAGATCGACCTTGGTGCAATTCAAGTTTAGGAATCTCCATTTGCACAATTCCAGCAAGAAAAAACCGCATGCCATTAGCGAAAAAACGGACGAAACATTGCTGATTTTATTCAAGTCGTTTACTAGACGCAAACGCGAAATTACACAAAACAAAACGATCCACCGTTAGAACTTTCATTTTTCCCAAACAGGGAAATCTAGTGACGGTGATTTAACAGAAACTCTTCCCCCAAACACTAAAAATTACTACAAGAGACTGGCTGATAATAATAACAACACAAAGATCATGATGCATAAGAAACTAACCCCGAAATTCCAAAGGAAAAAGTCTAGGAACACAACTTCGGAACACAATTGTGTCCGGAAATCGTTTGATATAAGTGAACCCACATTCATCGAACCGCCCTTGGTGCCGTCGTGTGTGTTCGGAATTGTATTTTAAAGTTGCGATTCGTGTCATTGGTCAATTTCGAATTAGTTGAACAGGTTTAGAATTTTCGTTTCCCCTCCAACAACGAAATTACCACCGCTTTCGAAGCAGTTACTCGTCCCAGATTCCTCCGAGTTAAACGACGGCGTTCCGTCTCGTCGCCGCTTCTCACTCGAACTCTCGAAATCTTCGAATTTAACAGGAGCAGACGGCGTCAAACTGAGTCTGAGATCTCCTAACTGATCGCCGGCGAAACGCCGGCGCTTTGGCGCTTTCGATTCAGATTTGGGGCTCGGATCTCGATCGAGATTTGGAATGTTTGCTGTGCAGGTGATTTCGGCTTCGGAGGCGTCGTCGAGGTCCGGCGGGGATAGGGCGGCGCCGCCGGTGAGGAACTCGGGGAGCGGCCGCAACGCGCCGCCGCGGAGGACGGTTTGGACCGCCGCCTGGCACACGTGCCAGTTCCCCGTCCATAGAAGCCCCACCGCTCCGTTCACCGGATTCACTGTTCGGCCGCAGGCTTCGAACAACAGCGATTGGAACAAAGCTGAAACACGTATCCAAATCACGAGTGAGTTCTACGTATTGGCAGAGAAAGTGAAAACAATTTGGTTAACCATTTTCAAATCTTATTTTGCGATTTTTTTTTTTGGATAATACTGAAATGATGTTTTCAACGCTAACTTGGTGCAAAAATGAATAATATCTAGGGTCATTACGTAACAGGTGTTTTGAGGCAACGTTAGTTATTTAAAACCCTGCCGGGCTTATACTATTTGGTACGGAGTACTATTGTTTTCATTTTCAAAAACTCATTTTCCCAGGAATATAGAGAAAACCGGTTTAGTTTTCCCGAAAAATGACCTAGATATTATCGGGAGATTTTGTCAAGAAGACAATCAACATTCTCGATAAACACCACGGAAATCATAACAAGTTCTTGAAACCCAATTCGATCGGAAATCAAGATGTTAGAACTAAAAGCAGGATCACAAAAGTGGTACCCAAACGGGGCGTTATTGATCTTACCAGGACGTTGATTAAGGGGGACGGCGGATATGAACGACATAAGGCCGGCGCGACCGAAGAACTTGGCGACGAAGAGGGTTGCGTGGCCTTGCGATTCAGGGGATTCGATCCACTGCAAGCACGGCCTCAGGTTGCAGTTCTCGCTGCATCCCTTTCGAAGCACTCTGCACCCGTTGCAACTCATGATCTTCTCTCTCTTTCCTCCTTGTGATTATATTGCTCTATCCTCTAATATTGCTCTATCCTCTAATCTGTTTGTATAGTACTAAGCATAGGGTGAACCGACGTCGGAATGACTTGGGCAGAAAAACACCGACAAGAGAGAGAGAGAGAGAGAGAGGAGAAGGTCTCGGAGGGGTGGATGAGAAGCTGTATATATAAACGCAGATGGGTATGGTCAAGTAAACTAGGGTTAATAAGTGGTTGTGGGTGGAGAGAGAGAGAGAGAGAGAGAGAGAGAGAGAGAGGGGATGATGGGGTTGGGTTAGGTTTAATTGGTGGTGGCGGGGGAGTGGGGTTAGATTCCAAGGTCTTGGGCAGGAGCGGCTCCGTGTTTCCGCGGATGGATGTCTCTTAACCGTTGGATTCTCTTTTACTAGCTAGCTCTCCTTTATTACTCCAATAAGTTTCGGATATTGATGCCCTTTCCCTTTTCCTTGGTTTTTTTTACCATCCCACGGAATACTTATCCGTACGCGGGCTATATATGTAATCTGCAACGCCAACGATTCCATTATTTGCAAAAGAGGGTTCATGGTTCTTGTATTTTTCAACCACCGTACTTGCGAAATTTGTATTTGCATTTTTAGCACCAATTTGTAACGCTTTGTCTTCGTTTTTTTTTGTTTTTTTTTGGACATTGCGTAGGAATTCTTAGAATGGCACGGTTTAGAATTTTATACTCACACGAGTTTATCAGTCGGAATTATATCATGAGACTGTAAATAGTTCTACTGTTTGCCGTTGTCTTTAGAAGGAGAGATATCTTAATCGGTACTCAAAGCTATTATGGATGACTCTATTAGAGTAATGATTTCACCTGATGTATATGCACTTACATCAATTAAACGTTGTTATTAAAAATACATTTTTGTTATGCATATTGGTCCAAAAATTTGAACTTTTTACAAAGAATGAGGATGTGATTTCAACCTTCTAAATGAAAAAGTAGATCATGATGATTCAAATATTCAAAATGATTTGTACAACTAAATGGACGACACACGATTGTACATACCACTTCAACCAAGCAATTGACTTGTGTCTCTGATTATTGATAAACATTTCAGTATGTGTTATAAACATAACTGAAATGACCCATAAAATATTCTAAGAGTGTTGTGGCTTCAAATATCTTGTACTTTGATCAAAAATTACATTGACTCCTCATTAACAATGAAACTTTAGGTGAATATTACAAAATATAACAAAATTTATTGTTTCCATCAAAATGAGGAAAAAAACTCAGAAAAATACAAAGCCATCTGTAAGCATAATTCAAATTTGCACATGGCCAAAGAGCTAAAAAGAGAGAAGGTTAATAAAGGGTCAGCTCAATCAATGAATGAGACTGTTTTGGATATACATGCAAGCATGCACTTACATATCAATAGGCACTTATCTCTCATTAAAAGGTCAAAACATGCATTTGAAGAGGAAGATCATATAAACTCTTCTCTCTTTTTTATCACCGAAAGTTAGTAATGTTAAAATAATTAGATTAACACCTTGAAGAAAGAGTTGAACTCATGATCTTCTTTCTCCTAGCACTTAAGTGCACCCTGATGCCATTTGACCAAAGGCTTCTTGGCTAGAACAGCCTAAATCCTTTGGGTACATCAAGTTGGAGGAAAAACCAATTTGCTTTAATCTCAAACATACTCCTTCCGTCTCAATTAAACAGTCGTTTTTGGGAGTTTGTACCACTTTTTAATTGATTATATCTTTTAATTTATAATGTTTTATATGATTTTGAAAATATTGTAGGCAAAATGATTTTAGCACTCCAATTTCTGTCGATGGCACTCTAATTTCTGACGATGGCACTTCAAAACTTGTATTTAATGTAAAAATTATTCATAGTTAGGTTAAAAGACATATTTTGGAGTGTCATCATAAAAATTAGAGTGCCAAAATCATTTTTCAACATTGTATAAAGAACTAATCAAGATCTATCAAACAAAACTCATATTGGATATAAAATTTATTACTGATTTTAAAATATAACTAATTTTAATAGAACGAGGGACTATTAAATTGGGACAAAATGAGTACATAGGCTGCTAGTGTAAGCTTTTATAGTTAAAGGGATGGAAATATTTTTTTCCTCCCAAAGGATAAAGGTCAAAGTGAGTAATTCTTGAAATTTGAGGCCAAAGCACCAAGAGGAGTTTGGTGGTGGCAGGATTTCCTAGCAACGAGGAGGGATATAGATAAGAATTACGAGTAGAATTTTAGAATTAAAATAGAAAGAAAGTGTGGCGAAATGGGGGAAAAAAGGTCGCTGCCGAGGGTGATGTGGCGTCCTTATCCTCGTAGTGGGGCCCAATAGCCGGCCTCGGTCCACCAATTGTAGTATTGTATTGCATGTTACCCCACCCTCTGCTCCCACTTGCAGAGCTCTGCTACTGTTGACTTTTTTGGTTGCATATGAACACACAACCACAACAAGTTGCAATCGTTCTTGTTTAATGTTCCGTACCCTAAAATGAAAAAAACATTTTTTTTTTTTTGACTTAAGTGCCGTTCCAGTTTCTTAAAAAAAGAACTTTTAAAAAATAAAAGTAATTTCAAGTTCAAAATTTACGTGTTTACGCAAATGATTTTTCAACCAATATCGATCTTGATTGATAGATCTTATTAAGATTTTTTAAAAGGTGCAAAAAAAATTAAAAAATAATTTTTTATTTTCATTATATTTGAGCTTGAAATTACTTAATATTTTTGAAAAAAAAAAGTTTAAAAAGAAAGCGAAACACCTCTTAGTATCCGGATATCCTACGCATACCTCGACTAAATCTATGGGCTCAATCGCACCTCCTCCATTTGGTGGGAGTGCAATTTAAGAAATAGAAGAATTATATATATTTCTCTTGATTTTGTGTTTATGTGTTTTATTACATAAACCGAGTAAAAGTACTAAGGTCGCTTCACGTGACAAAGATCACGTTGCCTCCAATTCACAATTTCACATTGGGTTTTTTTTTTTCTTTTTTCTTTTTTTATCATCTCCTTTTCACATAGTTCAAATTATTCATTTAATACCATGTTACATAGCTTGTAGTACACAATTAGATAAGTTCCTAGCAACTTCTAAAGTCTTCTAGTAGGTAATTTCTTAAGTTTAAGTCTTGTTGTACTTGTAGTAGAATAAGGGACCTTAGCTTACGATCTGGGCTTCTTCCCCCCTCTTCGAAAAATTACTGATCAGTCTGGTCAGCAAACGTAAAAAGCACGAAAGAGGAACTAAAGTTTATTCTAAAATACTTGTGTGAAAGTCATAATTTTTATAACTTTTTCGATTCTTCTCATCAATACCAACTAATATTACATAAAAGTTTAGCATAAAACTAACAAACCCAAAAAAAAAAAAAAAGAATAAGCACAACCAAAGAAATGTGGTCTACAACTTGTTGGTTAGGGAAAACATCCCCTAAGCGTTTTTAAAAAAAAAAAAAAAATTTGTGTACTTATCTAGTTTAATTTGCTCATTTATGTACTCTCTAGTTTTATTTTGGAGTCCATCTTCAATAGTTTAAACTTTAAGCACTATTTGATATGCTAACATGAATATGAATTGTAGAAAGAGCAAGCACCGTTTGAATTCCAATAATAATGCTTAGCGAAATACGCAGATGCTAAACGAAAAATCTAAGCACACATATAAATAGCTCTACCGTTGTTTGTTTACGTATGTGTGTGTAGTGTGAGCAAATTAAACTGTTACCGTCTAATTCTTGATACTGAAAGTTGGTCATCATCAAAATACAAATGGAGTAACTCGAAATTAACGCTAGTAATTAACCAATGGAAGGGAAGAGATTACTGTGGAAGCCTCTGGGAAAATGAAAATCTCCCCCACCCTGAGATGAGATCATGCAGGCCAACTTGGCCACTGTCTCTCAGCCTACCAAATCCAAACCCATATCTTGCAATTTAGATACGAATCTCGTCCTAAATCCTGCAGATTACGACGTTGATTTTCTTTTACCTGAAAAAACCGAAAGTCTATATCATCAATCAGCTAGCTAGAACGGCCATAGGGTTTCCCAAAATCAATCAACTAGCCTAAAATGAAATTAACCATTCCACCGTCGTGAACAGCTGCCGGGACCATCACCTCTGTAAGAAAGCAATTCCTCCCACCATTTTAGGCCCCCACAAAAACGCCTCATATCATCGCAGTCTAGAGCACTACTCTCAATTTCAGCCAAACAACTCTCAATTTCAGCCAAACAAACCTATTCTTGTATTTCCAGTTACCAAATTATTAGTAATTGAAGGTTTTCCATCAAACTACTTCATACACAAATCTTTGAATATTCAAACATTACCATATGCAATGCAACATGATGTATTTTTTCTCTTTTCCTTTCTATGTGGGAATTGGAAGTCAACCAAACCACTAAAGAAAAGGACAAACTACAATACCATTAAGCCCAAGAGGTTGGCTTTGTGGCCTTGGTTTAGGATTTAGGAATTGGTTTCCTTTTAAAATCTCAAGTTTCATTTCTCTTGTCAGTAAAATTTGGGGTCACCTCACCCCATATGCACGCGTATGAAAAGACTGTGTGAGGGGCCAGTGGTGGAGCTAGAATTATGGCCCGAGGGGTGCCGACGTAGTTTCATGCAAAAATGTACTCAATATATGGTGTAGCTTTATGATACATTAATATATCGAATATAATATCTTTTGCATTATTGTCGACAATTGCAATGCACATGTGATTATTTTCAACTATAAAAGAATTTGAGAAAATTTTACCTGACAATTTAAAATAATTTTAATTTTTAGCTAGATCAAATCAAAATTATTCTTTTCTGAGGAAAAAAAAATCAAAATTATTCATAATTTTAGAGATTGCTATACTAATTACTATATAAATAATGACCATATTACATGTAATATTAGTAAAATATATTAAATGTCAGGAGGGGCCGGTGGGCCACCCTGGGCCCCTATATACCGTCGCTAGTGGAGCTGTAATCGGAAGTGTATGCAAGCTGACCCGATACGCCAACAGTATAAAAAAAAAAAAAAAAAACAATAAGCTTCATTTGATCTCTTTCTCCCTCCCCTAAGAACAGGAGGGTCTCGGAAAGATAAGACCATCAAATTTCTGTTCATTTTCTGATTGAGAAAAGCAAACTCCCGGATTGGATGGCACTTTATTTTATTTAAGGTTCAAACTATCCGTACGATAATTGAATGAGATAACATGACTATTTTAATCAAGAATAAAGTTGGAACCCATACCCAAAAGCATTGGCATTATTCCATGCTATGCGGCTAACTTTACTCGCAAAGTGATTAGGCCAAGCAATCTCACCTCACCTCACCTGTCGGACTCCGACACGTATTTTAGTACCCCGCTAATTGGTACGAGTATCTTTATTATCCCACGATTTAGCATCAAGAGATCATTCGGCTGGGGGGGGGGGTCCATTCGTTTTTTTCATAACTTTGAACCAATTTAGGCGCACCTCGATTAATTTTAGAATCTAATCATACCGCCTATTTGCATGGAATTCAATTAAAACCGAAGCGAATGCCTCATATAAACTGACCTAAAAGAAGTTGATACTATTTGAGAGGTTTCGAAATTTAGCAAAGAACAGACTTTTGGAGTTTCAGTTCTTGAACACTAGGCAGACCTCTTGGGGTTTATGGGGTTCCATTCATCAAGTACAATAGGAATAGTTTTATACTTTTGCCAATGAGATCTTTCTGACTTCAAACTGTTCGATCTTCTTCAATTTTGTCACCTAATTTTTTGGTTTTAAGTTTTGGTAGTCCTTTAGTAGAACTAAACCTACTTTTTAGGCCATTCACAGTAGTATAATCAAAAAAGATAACTAAAAGTTGACACATCAGTTTTTGATTAATTACTTCAGGGGTTGTTAAGCTTAACAATGTTGAGTTTTTCAATGGTTACTTCGAGTCCATAACCAAAATAAGAGTCCACTATAATTTCACTCTCTCTCCCCCTCTGTTTCCCGCCATTCACTTATCTCCATTTGCCTTTTCTTTGGGCAAAAATATATCAATTTTCTCTCTTAATTTTGGGAAAAAATCAGTAACTTTCTTCCCTCCTATTATGATTTTTTTTTTGGGGGGAAAAATAGAAATGGAAAAGAAGAGTAAAATACCTTAATCCGATGACGATGGGTTGAATTGTAAATGATCGAGAGATATGAGCTTCACTTTTCGAGGTAAAGAGAGAGATAGTTTGTGGGTGAAGTGAAAAAGATACTATAAAGTAGACAAAGAAGAGAAAAAGAGAAAACCAATTGAAACACGCGTGTATACAAATTTTGGAACTAATTAACTTATGTGGTGTGGAATTTACAAATTTTGATTATTGAAAAACATTGTTAGTTTTGGTTATCCAAAATCTAAAATTTGATTATTTCTAAAGATGTTTCTAAATATGATTATACCATTGTGAACTATTTTTTACACCAATATTGTTAACTTTAAAAATAATTAACTTTTGATTATACCACTGTGGATGGCTTTAGTGCTCAAAGCACATGGTGGTACCTAAAAGGGTATCTGGAGTAGTAGTCTATCTACATTTCCATCCCAACATACGTGCAGTGCGGAGGACCCCTGCAAATGGAGTTGTGGGCAAAGCACCCTAAAAGGGTATCTGGAGTAGTCTATCTGCATTTTTATTTCGTACCCAAATCTATGATAAAATGATAGAGATGAGTGATTGAAGCGTAATAATCCTCCGTGAGATGGATCTCAAGTTTTAGTTATTTCGAATGAAGCACTGAATCTACATAAAGTTGAGCAATAACAAAGAAATGCAAACCCAAACGCAAACTCACGCCGGGTACTGATAGAGGTACAGGAAATTCACTATCACGAGGAGATCTCCCACAAAACACAAACAAATTCATCATGACCTAAGGGCAAGCGCTTGTTAATTCTTCATTGGGGGTGTTGAGGGAGGATACGGGAAGTTCTGTGAACTTTAGAGCAGCTAAAATCAAGCCATAGTCATGGTGGATGCTCCTAGAGGTGAAGATGAAGAGCAACATTACCAGACGGTCCAGACTCATGTAAGACTTGAGGGAAACTCGTAATTAGTTCTTCCATGGGAAGGCTTTATCGATACTAGACATGGTTTATAGTAGTTTGCACAGCTTTTCCTTACAGTTTGAAGATGAAAAAACAGCAATAACATCAACTATCAACCATATGCAATCCTGATACATCGCATCATCATCATGACACCCATGCCAAGTACCTGCCACCACCTATACAACAACAGAAGAACCTATCTGGTCCTCAATCATTGGGGGTATGAGCGGAAGAGGATTAGAGACAGACCTAACATTTGGCAATATATGCACAAAGTGGCTGCTCTCAGATTACGACTGAAAAAGTGGCCCCTTATTCCTCCAAGAACCGAGGAGCTAAAGAAATGTTTTGCCAAGGAACAATACCCTCAAATCAAAGCCGAAAGGCATCAAGAGAGCAAGCCTAGTGACCCAAATCAATTTCTATGCACATTACCATGCTTCATTCATAGTCCAGAGCATCGGAACCTGACACCACCTATAAGTTGCAAAAAATTATTGATAATTAGAGGCCAACTTTACTTCAGAATGGAATAGACCAAGCTATATGAGTGCCAATCACATCTTATCTAAAGGTTGTACCCTTCTACTCACGATTGCTGTTGTCAACCTTGAAAAAGAGTGTCTCAGACTAAGAACTAAATCAGCTATTGTGGTCCATCCTCCAAAGACCCACACAAAAAAAAAAAAAAAACTTACTTTCACTTTGTGGCTGCCAATGAAGGCTGGCACTGACTTCACCCACTTCAAAAGAATCTTACTCTTTCAAAAGTTGTGTTATGTCCTTGGACTCTGCTAGATAAATCTCACAAAGAGGAATAAGCCATGGCTAACTATATGGGGTCCAAGATTGGTAATACACACCAGACCTAAAAAAGAAGCCCTTCACAAAAATGCACGCAGACATACCTCCGTTTGCAGAAATCAAGTTGGAGAGGTTTTCAAACTGAAGATGATGGACAAATGTGGGTTGCATAGGAATTTTCAGCCGAAAACATCAAACGTGTTTATCCCTCTATTGTGAGTCTCTTTCTAATTTTCTCATGTTCTAAGGCCTTTCAACCGGTATCTGACTAAACTGCCTGCCGCAGGTAGCAATTCAAACGCATAAAGACCGATAAAGTTAGTTTCTCAAGGTTCCAAAAGTGGATTGATTTTGGGGGAAGAATTGAATAGGGTGTTTTATTAGGAAATAAGGGGCGCACTTCTTTATGCAGCTTGAACTTTCCGAAAGAAAAATCTCACTATTCAGCTCCACAGGATAAGCAAAGATATGTTTGAGTAGTTCCTACAACATGAATCTTAACTGCCTTTTGTGGGATCATCTTTATGTTGACTTAAATCTTTCTCAATTGAGTACTTGGATTTTCTATGGTAATCTCTTCCAGAAACAAAGGAAACCTGGTCAAGCGACTCTGTGACCCCTTCATATGGCCCAAAGAAAAAAGGCTCTACGTAAAGGATGCTGCCATAAAATCTGCCTGTGCAATTTCCATTTTTGTTCTCTCAGTCCCGAAAAGATGAAGTTTAACCAACTTCCAAGGAATGGATTATGGATCTCTATGGGTATATCCATGCATGCAATTGCAACAACAATATCAGTTGACAAGACACTCATCCTCTTGCAATTTTGAAAAGAGGGTAAAATCATAGTAAAGGGGGACAAAACAAATAAAAACAGATGCCAAAGATCAGTTATTGCATTTTTCTATAGAAACTACCTGAAAATTCCAACTGTCAAAATTTCTCTATCCTTATAGCCTAAAATCACAAGACTACTAAGCTTCCAATCAGTAATCCCCACTTAGTAGTATATGGAGAGGGTCCGATGATGCTGGAGAGATGGGCACTGGACACCAACGGACCATAGCCAAATATCTAATTCCACACTCAACACCTGGAGAAAAGCCAACACAATTAGAGAAACATAACAAACAATAATTCATAATTTGAAGAATCGAGAGGAAAAAAGACGAGATAGACAAAGGGAACATTTGGAGAATCACAAAAGGGAAAATAGAAAAGGAAATGCCAGAAAACATAAGGGTATGAATAATTACTCGTTGGATGATATATAAACAATAACATGTATACAAAAGATACTTAAATGTATTGTAGAATGAGTTTTCCATAGGAAGAGTGCCAAAGAATCCTCATCCATTTCCGTCAGAAAAGTTTGAAACATCTAAGCAGGACGCCAAAGTGACCGCCAGAGAGTAGTTGTGCACCATTCCATGTAGCAGTTAAGTGGTGGATTGTCACTCGTGCGTAGCCACATATTTCGCCCATCAATAATTCCAACAATGATGCAGCATCTCGGGTTGAAGTGCTACAGCCAGTTCATTATCACCACCAGATTATGATTTGTTTGATTTTACAGTGTAACTTACGCTGTGTAAGTGACATATCAGGTAAATTTACTAGTTACAGCAAAGTGATTTAGGACAGGCCATAGAGAGACCAGACACTTTCTGGCATGCAAATTACAAAGTCTCGACAGCCACATATATCTTACCAGTTTCTAAGGTGATTGATTCCTTGTTGCTGCCACTTGTACGTAACTGACTAAATTAGTAAAATCTAACAGAAAGAAGTGTTTTTCACCTTTTTTGAGTAAAGTAACTAAATTTTATCCATTAGTGTCGCGGTTGCTGAATAGCAATTCATGGACACAGAAAATCAAAGGGAAGCAGCACTTTGGTAGTTAATCCCCTCAGTGGAAAAAGGTCTTATATCTTTACAAGGGTTTATGTTTCTTCAGAAACTTTTCAAAATGCAGCTCTGCAGAATAACGTATTTAAGAAAGTAATAGACAAGAAGGACTCATACTATACTTTGCCCGGTTGACACACACATACATGCGACACAACATTATTTGTCAGTATGTTTCAGCCACACACCATTTGCAGTTTTCAGCCTAGACTTTCAAATTTTTTGTTGTGTCCGAGTCTTAGTGGCTGCATCCATGGCACCTCTTTCGCATTGTGAGGCCTATACACTTAGGGATGAGGTCTTTGTGGTGAAGCAATAATGCTCTGGATTAAGCTACTTCCAAAAAGTGTTGAAGACTAAAACCACATTTAGCTTAGCCAAAAGAGACGGGGGTTAAAGAGACCAGCTGCACATGGGAGATCATTTGGTTGTGGAGCAACGCATGGAATTTCTTTTTATTACAATAGAACATAGAGAAGAAATGTCTCTCAAAAATCCAGAGAAACTCTCGTAAATTGAAGAGAGCTCATATGAGACTCAGTCAAACTGTGTCAATACAAGACTTGGAGAAATGATATTTCAAGCAAAACATTATCATTGCAATTTACAGCCACCAAAAACCACAACAAAAGAACTGCTGAATCGGAAGAAGGTACACAAGCAATCAAGTCAAAAGCTTTCCTGTGTTTAAGGAAGAAATATTGTTCAAAAGGACAGAAAGACAGACCTGCTTTCCAGATTTTTTCTCGATCAACTCCCTCATTTTCTCTACAGCACATACTGAGCAAGCTCTTAGTTCCACTTCCTCCTCACTACCCGAACCAATTTCAACATTAGCCTCAATAGTTGCAGCTAGGGCTGCACTATATTTCAGCACACCAAGCTGGCGAAGCACCGCTGGAACGATATAGTCAGCAAATATGGTAATTTCTCCAATGTCATTGAATTCCCCATATCCTTTGCCCTTGAATGCACCCCATAAATCTGCCGCAAATATCTGAGCTCTTTTGTACAAGAATACCTGGTGGCCCTTGTAAACTGAGTGGTCGCGGAAACCTACAATATCCAAAAGACTTATATTGAACTATTCCATGCAATTTGTCAGGGTAAAGCAGAAAACCCATTCGAACAATTTCCATATCAACTGCTAACATAACAAGTACAAGGACAAAGATACCAGGAAAGTGGCGAGTAACAAGAGTTACAAGCTTTTCTGCTGATTTTCCACATGAATCAATGAGGTTGGATGCTTTACCCTCAAAGTTTTTCTCCAGTTCAAGGCCAACCTGAGCCATTTACATTAATTTACGGGAACAAGTTGATCGGTAATCAGATAAATTGAAAACGGGACTAACATAATTGCAAACTAATGGAGACAAAGAAATACACAACGGGATTGAACATCTGTAAAGTACCTCGCGCAATAAGCGGACTCTTTCATCCTCCAGAGGAAGTGGCCTTGGCCATTTCAACAATTTGCGTAGTTCAGGACCTGGAAACAATATCACAACAATCTTGTAAAGGATAATTTCAGAATTGGGGAGCTGGGGACAATTATCACTAAATCACTGTTCATAGGGGAAAATTTCCTATAAAAATAATGAGGAAATCAAAAGATATAAGATCTTGACCAACAAGCAAACCTTATATCCCATAAGAACAATTTGAGCAGGAAAGATATGTCTATACGGGAAAGCTACATTCATTCAAAGGGACATAACACAAAATCCAGCCTCGTAAGATAACAATTGCATGTCGCCGCCCAGACAGGCCAAATGTGCATTAGATGACTGACACAAGCCAATCTACCACTATCTTACGCTATAGAAAAAGATGGGAAAACATGGAACTAATTTTATCAATCGCAGTTACCATATCCTCTTTTCATCAGTTGCATACGGGAGAGAGAGTACTCTTGACATAGATTCATGCAATAACACATCTAAATCAATATTGGACAGTCAAAGGCTGAAAAGGAAGCATAAGTACCAGTGTACTTCTGAAGACGATCAGCATCAAACACAGATTTGTCATTTTGAAGAGCTTCCTTTAGTCCCGAAGCCAAATCGTCATAGTTCAAATCCTTGTCTATTATGTACAGGGGAAATACAACAAAAATGTAGAGATAAAATTAGCACGACTATTAACATCAAACTTGAATTCTATATGTGGAGTTTTGAATTTTCTATTATGAGTGTTCTTGGTTATGTAAAGATTTGTTGAAGCTACATTATAAACTGCATCTGCGTGAATGTCAGAGTTAGGGTATCATGAAGATTTCCTGAGGGGAATTAAAAATAAGGTCTCACCTCACCTAAGCAACATCAAGTGTACCAAGTGATTCAATTTGGTAAAAGAGACCTAATGTTCTTTGGACCAGTCTAAATATTTTTAAAAAAAATATCAAGATGTACTGATGCAATCAATTTTATCCATCAAGGTGAAGAACATATTGAGCTTTTTGCTTCCATATATGTGTGCTCATCGTAGATTCCCACAACCACAAGAATTTGAATCTACAGTCTACAAAGGCTAAACATGTCAATACTAATGGAACCTAACAAAAGGATGATTTATTTCTTGGAGCAACTCCAAATCACGTCTCCGTTTGGAGACTCAAACAATCATGTTTTGTCCAAAAAGTGCATTTCGAGCATACCACTATTCACACACACACACCAATCACAATTCCATCTTCCATCTCTTCTTTCATAATCATATTAAACAATGGTGTCCCGTGTCGGTCTCATTTCGAAGGTATTCAAGATACCTTTTCAAAAATACCAAGTTTGTGTGCATCGTCTCCATTTTGGAGCTCCAATATGGAGGATGGTTGGAGCAAGTTTGGCCTCCCTTCTAGAGTTATAGAGCTTGGTTGGGGTGGGTTGGTCTTTTAGTGAAAAGCAAGGGCTTGGGCCTGCACTACTACCATGATTCCTACTAATATCAACCAATTCTTTTCTTTTCTTCGACTTAGGGACATAGATCACCGAACAAAATTCTTACGGTGGCCATACGGGCAAATGCAATAACTTAGCACCAAATACTGATAGGAAGCAGAAATTTTATTTGTTTGGAACTTGTGGAAGAGAAGGGAAAATTAAAATTTTACTCCTCTCTTGTTTGGATTCCTATAGAAGAGGAAGGATAATAGCAAAATGAATTGAATTTTCCTCCTATTTTCTCTCCAACTTTCCCTTTCCCTCTACATGTATGAAATGGACAACAAAAACCAAGAATACATGGACAACAAAAACAGACGTATAAGCATACCAGGCCAAAAACAAAAGTTCAAAGTATCCAATACAAATAAGTACTGGACAGTAAGCGGCCCGTCATCGAAGTAGTGAATCCCTTCAAAATCCCACTCCACTTTTGGGATTGAGGTTTTGACAGTTTCCACAACTTTCTCAATTCCTGCATTCATCCAAAACCAAATCACATACTCCATCATTGCTCGAATCCGCATTTGAAATATACTACATGCAGTGAGAATACGGAAAGGCGAGAGGACCTGAGTGGTCGATTGTGACGTGAGAAGAGCGAGCGGCGACCCAAGCAGAGGTTGCCCTAACCTCGTCCATGGCGAAACCAAGTCCAAAAGCCAAAGCCGCCGCCTTGTTAGGTTTGACCGGGTATGCGTTGGAATTGAGAGAACCCTAGAATAGATGTCTGTTGACACACGAGGAAGAAATGGGAGGTGGTCGGCTGGGTATGCGGATTGGGGACAAGTGGTTTGGTTTGGTTTGGTCTCGTATTTCGAAGTTTCCCGCTTTCGTTTGTTTCTTTCTTTCCTTGGCTGTTTTGTGTTCCATTTTTCCCCGTAAGCGAAAATCCGTCAAACAGGTTCAAACCAATACTGTACAAACCATGATTTGGTTTGATTTTTTAGTAGGGTGGTTCGGTTCTGGTTTGAAAAAATTAAAAATCGCGTTAAATGATTTGATCTGTGAATTTATGTTAATGGTTTTGGTTCCAAACCGTATATTTATACATGTTATTTAATTTAGATACATCATGTATAATTGAGAGTTATATACAGTAAACTAATTTCTAAAATTAATAATTTATTTAATCCACCGTCTTATACTCTTATTCAGTATTTATTTACTATCAAAACTATTTAGCATAAACTTCTATATATCACATCTTATTCTTATAATTAAAAATTTCATTTTAGAGGTCGTATTTTGTCCGCTCTTAATTCTATTTTGATTAAGGACTTTTTCTAATTTTGCTTGTTGAAATCCAGTGATGTTGAAATTCAGTGACATTATAAAAAAATACTTATTCCTATAATTTTGATACACCAAAAGTACATGGTATATAAATATACAATGTTTAATTCAGTGAATAGTGGTTCCACGGTTCAATTAATTCCTAAATTTTCCTATATTTTTATAAGTGAAAACCAATTCTTAGTTATCTCCGCAATTTGTAATACTTTAAATAGTTTAAGAAGATGATATTTTAGTTTTAAGTAAACCGTGGTTCGAAATCGAACCGTAATCTAATGGTTTGGTCCTATACTTTTTTGGATTTGTTTGATTTCTTAAATTCATAATCCGTCGGTAAATAATTTGGTTCTTGATTTAGTATAAAACCGAACCAATTCAATCCATACTCACCTGGTTTTCCCTCAATCCTACGTTGGCTAAGTCACAGTTCGCTGTCATCCACGTGAGGCGATGGGGCCTATGAACACCTATATGTTCGTCTGAGGATCCAAAAAAAAAACAAAAAAACACCTATGTTCGTCTGGCCGGAAAGCTACGGGTACCGACTCAGTTTGATCTATTTCGGTACATTCTTCCAAATACTGATGTTGCATAGACGGCTGGTAGAGTTTATTATAAGATTCTAATTTCTGAATGAAAACTTAAATATTGGATCAAGCAATATTTTCCCTTTACTTGCATCCAATTAAGGCCTATCATTAGAATTATATGATTATGTTTTTTGTCGTGGTTCTGAATCTGAACAAAAATGGTTCATGTCAATAGGGATTCGCTTAAAAAAATATTTAAGTGGTGTTGTTCATAAAAGATGAATCTTGCAACATAGTTTTTTTTTAAAAAAAATACTTACAAATAAAAGATTAAAATTAGTCAACATTATAGATGTTAAATTGAAATTCATACTATAGGGGGCCGTTATTGGGAGAAAAGACAGAGCATGATATTGATAACCCATAAAGTACTCTCTCTCTCTCTATCGCACTCTCAACTTTTATATCACTATGAGTGTGGACTTTGTTTGAGCTAAGGTATAGATCATCTCCACCCCCATTGGTTTAAATCCTACGTCGAGTAGAAACGGTAGCGTTTAGCATCCTCATTTAATCCAATCCTCATGCCAGCGGAAAGTGCTACACACACGTACAGTTGTGTAAAATACAACACACAACCAATCTCTAACCTATCCATTATTGTAATAAATGGTCAGGATTTACTCAAACTCTTCCCTAAAAAAAATAAAATTTTCCTTAGAAGAGTTTTTTAAAATCTAGACCGTCCAAATACATTTGGACGGTCAGAATTATACACACAACCAATACAACGGTTGTACGTGTAGCATTTTTGCATGCGGAATGGAATGCATTGGATTCGGCTCCACACATTTTGCTTCACATTTGACTCCTCATGCCATATCTATGTTTGTCCCTTTGAAATTCAAAAAGTAGGTAACATCGAGATTGGAATGGAGGTCATCTCCGGTCCTTATCCTTTTCCTTCCTCAAATTTGGGTCAGATTTTGAGAAAAAACTCATTTTGAGTAGAAGCATCTTTAATGGCAAAACTTTATTTTGACCCAAATTTATCATTTTTTAAATACCCAGTGGCATTCAAATAAATAAGATAAAAGAGAATCCTCAAATCAGCAACTCCGGCAAAGTTCCGAACATCTCACGTGTAGGTTGGAAGAGATGAGGTGGAATTCGTTGGGGCCGTTTTTCAATGAGTCGCAGCAGAGAGAGATGTCGGCGCCATTGAGCTTGAGAGCGTCACGGAGCGAATTGAAAGAGCTCAGGCGAGACTAGGTAAGACATGAACATACAATGAGGTGTAGGTGTAAATTTGTATCTACAATGAGAGAGAAATAGAGTGTGTGTGTGTGGGGGGGGGGGGGGGGGGAAACCAAAATGAGGTAGGATTTGGGTTATGATTGGAGATGAGTTTTTGATGATTTTACCCAAATTTTGAGTTTGGATCTTAAAATGGGTCAAGGCTGGAGATACTCTAATGATGCCAAATTTACAGATGCAAAATTGCCACATAAGTCTTTGAAAATATTTGACATCTTCAAATTGAAGTTTCGGGTCGGAGATGTTCAACTACGAGTTTACAAAGCCAAGAAATGTTCATAATGTATTGAGCATCGTGTTAAAAAATAATCTAATAGAATACTTATTATTTTTCTAAAAAAAGGTTTAGGGTGTTCAGGTGTGCACATAAGTACACCCCTACTGATTCTACATAAGTGACGGCTCCGATCATCATTCAAATAAAAACCAAGACTGCACCATACCGTCGGATGGACAAACTACGACTATCTCTAAATAGGGGAAACAAATCTCTACTGTTTTAGGAGAATTGCAACCCATACAGTCTGACTAGTTCTACCCTCATTTTGCGTTCATCTTATCAATCGAATTTGTTCAAATTGTAAAGCTCGTTGAGTTCAACAGTCATGTAAAATCAAAATCAATCACAAACTGAATAATATATGATGGACTCTCCAAGTTGTTACCTAGGGTGGCCAACTCATTTTAGCTCCTTGCAATGAAATGAACGATTGCAAAATGGGACAGAACTGGCAGAACCGGAGTACAAGGGCGCAGTCCACGGGGAAAGAGACATTTCTCTTAGAAAAGCCATTAGCTACAGTATCTATTCATCCCCCGTGGCACAATTTTCAAATGAGATAAACACGAAGAAAAAAGATGAATGACACCGTTTTGGTCTGTGAAGTGGACTGTCTGTAGGGAAAATTATTCGATGCCGTTGGGCACTGTTTAGGCCAATTTATTATGCTTCTACCGCATTATGGTGGGATCCAACAAAAAATGTATGAATTCTATCACAAATATGTGTAGAGAAGAGCCAGGGTAGAGGCACTGAATAAAGCTCTGTTCTGTTAATGATTTTACTTTTTAAGTATTTATTTTACGAGATATATTATTATTTTTATAATATATTATTAAATACGTATTTTAAAAAATAAATATTTATTTTAATTAATGGGAACAAAGGAATAAAGCCGAAAAAGGAAAGAGAAGAAGAGAGAGACGGCAAATGATAAAGAAATTAAAAATACTTAAAAATAAAGAAAAAAGAAAAAGCAAAAGGAGGGGGGATATGGGAAAGAGGAATGGTTGATGAGTCTCTCTGGATTCTCCTTTTTTCCTCTCTCTATAAACCCGTTTGATGGCCGCAAGGCCTCTCCTGCAATTCATCGTCTCCACTTCCTCCTCCTACAGGCTCTCTCTCTCCTCCCTCCTCCCCGCCTCCCCTTCTCTCTCCTCCTCCATTCTCTCTCATCATCCCTCCCCCGCCCCGCCCCTACCGATTTTCCTCCGTCGCCTCGCCTCGAGGGCCCCACTCTCCCTACCCCAAGAACAACAATCGCATCAACAAAAACACAAAAACAAACAAAAACAGAAACAAAGATACACGCCGCCGCCGCCGCTGCTACCACAATCTCCACAGCTACCGTCGCCCCGCCTCCGGCCGCTGCCGTCGCTGTCAGAAACCCTGGCGCAGAAGATCGGGAAATCCGTCCGCCGACCCGGCGCCCCTTCCAAGGCTAGGGTTTACGCCGACGTCAATGTGATCCGCCCAAAAGAGTACTGGGATTACGAGTCCCTCACCGTCCAATGGGGGTAAATATTACAGACATATGGATGTGTGAATTTGGTTCTGGTTTTGCCTTTTTTTTTTTTGTCATTAATGATGAGAGTATGTTATGTTTGGATTGGCAATGTAGGGAGCAGGATGACTATGAGGTAGTGAGGAAGGTTGGGAGAGGGAAATACAGTGAGGTGTTTGAGGGGGTTCACTGCACCAACAACGAGAAATGTGTTATCAAGATCCTTAAACCCGTGAAGAAGAAGAAGGCAAGTCGAATTCTATTCGTCTTTAGGATTTGATTTATTGCTGTAATTCAAGAATTTGCAGTTTATGCAAGGAGTATAAAGAATCAAATGTCGTGTTAGGTTTCTTGTTTTTTCTTTTTGGGTATTTTCTGCTTGTAATAAGGGATGGGGTTGATTGATGCTAACAGAGTTCACTCTCTGTTGGTTCAATTATGCTTGATTCCCAACTTTTGCAGTGGGGTAACTCATGGCTTGTTTTCAGGGTAACAATTAGGTTCTTCGGAACTAGGGCTCGTGAAATGGCACTAGTGTGAGTACATCTTTAAGGGAGTTGGGGGAGCTCATGGTGTTGCAAGTTGTGCAGCTTGGTGACTATTCAATTGGATATCTAATTTAATTTTTTTTTCTTCTTTCTTTTGGATAAGTACGATTCTTTTATAAAAGCTGAAACCAAAGAAACAACGGTCTGGATACAACCAAGAGCTACACCCCAAGCTTAGCACAAAACCAAGCTAAACACCCAACTGGGCAAACAAAACTACACAGAAACAAAGAACAAAACCAGAGTAACAACAAAAGTGAATAGCACCCCAAAATACAACAAACACCAAAACAAAACAACACTAACTAGGCCTCGCAGCACCAGGTAAGTCCCACACATCACATAGATCTTTATTCTTTTGAGAGTTTTCACCAATCTGAAGGAGGATAGGAATTCTGTAACATTTGGGAGAACCACAGTTGTTAACTGCTCCACACACACAGCTTTTTGTTGAAAAACACTTTGGTTTCTCTCCAACCAGATATGATACACTGCAACAGCCAATGAACACCTGCATATAATACTTCTGAAGCCTTTCCCCTTCAAATAGAATCCTCCATGCTTTGGCTTTGAGTTTCAGCTCAGTATTATAGTCTCCTACGGGTCTGATGAACCTGTCATTTGTTCAATGGAGGCTTGTGGCTGCACTGTGATCAATGTAATATTGCTTGAAGAATACTGGTGAATAACTCATCTCTAAGACAGTAAGACTCTAACCGCTTGATAGGTGAGCAAAGGTGACTGGAACCCTTGGTTTATAGGAGTTGAGTCCATTGGTAGGAAGGAGCAAAATGGATTAGGTTTGCCGGCTAGGAAGGGATACGCTACTTGGGGCTCTAGTTAGATGCAAACGTCATACGCTACTTGTAAACTCGTGCCATCCGTGTCAAGTGTGGATGCTACTTGGGTGACTATTTTCTATGGCGCTCTTTCGTCGGAGTCTGATCTGTTAGAAGGGATGGGATGAATCTCAAATGTATGTTTAGGTTGTGAAAAATGGTGACAGGGTAAGTTTTTTTGTGGACCGCATTCTCTTCTAGATATAGATTTGGATACACAAAATTGGTATTTTGGGTGAAGTTTCAACACCTGTCTCTACATGGTTGGGATTTGGGAGATAGATGCGTATCATCTGATATTGGACTGCTTGGTGCTTCGTGGGCATTTCCTAGGTCCAGTTCCACCATTATGAAGGGTGTAGAGGACGAAGAGGAGAAAGGCATTGTAGTGGGGTATACTCATGCTTGATGTTGTGGTGTTAGGGGAATTAAAAAGTGCTATTTGCTAGGTTTTGAGCTTTTGATTCACCAACTGAAAAGGACGTATGAAATACTGCAAAAATCTCCTTGGCAATTATAACACTCGTAAGTTCATAATAGAGCCATCATCCTCTACGAAAGAGAGATTTCAACAATTGTAGCACCTAAAGACTTTGGAGTAAAAAGAAAAGGATCCTGTCTCCCTGTTATCTTTAGACATGAATAAGGGATTCATTGCTGTAAGTTTAACCACCTTGTTGCTCTTGATACACTTCGTAAGGATCGTCAATTCATCCTTAGTGCTACTTATTTGATGGTCTCCCTTCAAATGTATCTCTTTTTTCGTTATATGTAATATGTGAGTAGAACATTCAACATTTATACAAGGATTCTTTGGGAGACTAACCTTTTTTTTTCCCCAGAAAATTTGCATAAACCAAAGTTCCCTACTGTCTGGTTGCAAAATAAACTAAGAACTGAACATTCCCCACCCCTGCTGTTTTGGAAGACTACATGACACTTCCCAATTTTGGGTTCCTTGAAAACTTGAGTAGAGATGATAGTAGTTTGATGGACTTTTATCTTTAGTTTGGGTGGGAAGGTGCTGGTTGCAGACTTGCAGTAGTCGCAATCCAAACAAGTGTTCATGCTGAAATTGCAATTGACACTTTATGAGTAAGAAGTTGAGTACTCCTTATGGGATCTCCTGTGTAAGAGATTAGGTATGAGAAAAGGGAAATGCACTCCTACATTTGGCTGTTCTATGTTATCACTTACCAAATCTGTTTTGGTATGCCCTCCTCCATTGGATGCTCTTTTGGGTTGTTGGCTAAGGTCACGGAACTGGGAGTTTACTTATTTAGAAGGTTTCTATTTACTGCACAATTGGTAACAGGAAATTTTTTGTATCTTAATTTGTGAACCTAACTCTCCTTGTGGAGGCTTAGAGTTTTATCTTTCACACAACTGGTTCTAAGCCGGGAGAAAGGAGGAGGGATATTCGTTTGGTAGTGTGACAGGTAACACGTGAAAGTTTAGATGCCAGCCAGGTTGTTTCTTTTATCGATTGCGGTGCTTGCTTGCGTGTCGAATAGGCTACGCCGCTACAGTCCCCGTGTTTATCTGGACAAGTGCGGGCAAAGAAGTTCGTCCAGGATTATATGTTTAGATTTGTGACATAGAATATATTACCACTTTACAGGTGAAACAATGGAATTATTAGATAATAGACATGGACTAAATAGGAATGGCATGTTTACAAGAAAAAAAAAAGATTGGGTAGTAGAGAATGAAAAAGCAACGGCAATAAAAGTATAAAATCTATTAGCTTAAAAATGGTGAGAAAGTACAAGGAAGTTGCTACTATGGGATATTTTTAGCTCAACAACTTTAAGACAATGTAAGCTTCTGTTTTGAAGAATGTAGAAAGAATAGTTTTCAGGACACTTGTGTTTGGAGTAATATACTTATTGATTAAGTGCAATTTTGAGATCAAATGGGCAAAAAATGGAGCAGATATGGTAGCAATGAGGTGGAAGAGGGCATTCTATATAATATATAATGTTGTTGCTTTTTATCTTACAGTACTCATTAATATCTTTAGATTCACTTAGTTGCACGAAGCGGGGTTATGTAGAAGATCTTATTAAGTTGGGACTTGGGAGTAGGGGTGTAAACGAGCCGAGCCGAACCGAATATTGGCATGTTCGAGCTCGGCTCGATCAGAATTCGTTTGGAGCTCGAGTTCGAATCGAGCCAGAAAAGTTCGGCTCGACAAGGATGTACAAAGCTCAGCTCGGCTCGTTAGTATTCGGTTTGGAATAAACGAGCCGGCTCGGCTCGAATTCGTCAACTTTTCAGCCTTAATATTGAAAAATTGGCTAAATGAGCCGAGTTGAACCGAATATTGGCATGTTCTAGCCAAGCCGAGCCGAACCTATGTATTTCGAGCCTAGATAAATCTGTTCGAGAACCTATATATTGGCATGTTCGAGCCGAGCCGAGCCGAATCTATATATTTCGAGCCAAGACGAACCTGTTTGCGAACTTGTTCGAGCCGAGCCCTGCCAGGTTCGAGCTCGGCTCGTTTATCAAACGAGCCGCAAAATCAAGCTCGAGCTCGGCTCGTTTATCCTTCGAACCGAGCCTTAACCGAACCGAACCGAGCCGCACTTGCGAGCTGCTTAGCTCATTTACAGCCCTACTTGGGAGCCCCGAAAGGAGCGTGTATAAATAATTATTATATACAAACATGAGTGAGAAGAGACTGCCATATAAAGTTTTTACGTCTAATTTATTAACTGACTTGTAGATATATCAATAGGAGATGAGAGTCCTAAATCTCTCTTCTCTTTATCTTCTTCCTTGCATGTGTTTGCAAAGAGAAGTCCTAATTTCTTCCTTGAGATTAGTGTGAAAGCTCCCATTCTATTTAGGAGAGCGCTCCCGTCTCGGGAGCGCACCCACTTTGGAAGCTCCTTGCAACTAGAGAGGATCATTTAATAAAAGTCAAATTGGATTAAGTTCTTGTTAAAATCGTAAAATTTCTTAGTTTATCCCTAGAAAGAAGTTAACATTACGACACACTCATGGTACTAGAAATTTGCATTAAGGGGCACCATAAAATTAGAAAGGATATTTAACATCCACATGGTAGATGGCGAAATCTTAATGGCGAGAAATTAGAAAAGTTTAAGAATGAAATGTTTGAGGAAACAATGTGGAATTGAGAGGACGGTAGTAATAGATGTAGGTTCATAGAATACAAGGGCTGATTATGGGAAAAAAATATTGAAAGAGGTGCTTGGAGAGTCAAAGTGAAACCTAGACTGAGGAGGTCCAAGCCATAGTACGAAAAAAGGGGAATGTTATACAAAGTGAAAAGGAAAGAACTGAAATTTTGTAAAGTTGTTAACTGTTTACAAATAGGTTTAGAGATGCTAAGTCAAAAGCTTATGGCAATGTTGTGGTAGCTAAATTAGGGCGGAGAAAAGATTAGTTATGAACTTTCTGTGTTAAGAGACAGGAAAAAAGTGATCTTATTGAAGGTAAGTGTATAAAATGCAGTGTTCTAAAAGGCGGGATTAATAGCCGGTTAATGGGCGATTAATAGGAAATTTGGGCTGACCGATGAGATTAATGGTTAAAAGGTTGAATTAGGCGGCTAGAAGATTAATTGGACTTTAGCGGCGATTAATTGCCGCTTAATTGGTTGGCGTCTAGGCGGCGATAGGCGATTAATCGGTTCATGGGCGATTAATCGGCTAATGGGCAATTAGGCGGGGTAAATTTGAATTTTTAGAAAACGAAGGGGGTAACTGTCATCGCCGATTGCTGACGCCAGTACATAGACGATCGCCTCTCATCACCGACACCAGTCATCGTTGACGCCTTTCATCACCATTCACCGCCACTGCGCCTCACTGCTGACTGCTGTAACTCTCGATCCCTCTCTTTTGATCTCCCCCCGCTGTAATTTCTCGATCCCCCTCTCTCTGTAGTGAGTAGTATTTTTTTTTTTTTGATAAAATTTAACACTTGGGTCTGAGTAGTAGAGTAGTGTAGTATTGTAAATTTATGGTTTGGACCGTTTGGTGTAGCCGTGTAGACCGGTAGATGTGTAGTAACTAGTAACTATTGATGGTAAAGAAGATATATCACATCAACTAGAAAAATTGTGATTATTGATGGTAGGGAGATTGTAGAATATTTATAAATAAAAAAAAAACCCGACTAATTGCTAAAAGGCGATTAATGGCCGATTAATAGGTCTTGAAGCTTGAAGGTGGTCGGCCGCCCGCCTACCGCCGAGCGCTTTTTAGAACATTGATAAAATGTGTGCATCGAAGGTGTTGGTGACGCAGGAGGATTTAAGGATAGGTGGAAATCTTACTTTGGGAAATTGTTACATGAAAGGAATTAGTACTTTAATGAGCGAGGAACATGGTAAGTTTTGATGAAATTAGAGAGTATAAGTTCAATCGTAGAAGAAGTAAGTTTCAGGTGGAAGGTGAATGAAGCATATGAAATTGGGTATGGAATTAGATAAGATTAAGGTATGGAAATGCTTAGGTGAGGTTGGAGTATCTCTCTTGATTACTAAATTTGTTGATAAGATCACAATGATTAATGACTAGGAAAATGCTTGAAGAGTGGACGAAAGAATTGTTGTATGTATGTATAGAAATAAAGGAGATATAAAAAATGCAACAACTTTTGGGAACTGAGTTAATGAGTCATACAGTGACATTAAGGGCGAGAGTAATTGAGCATAGTCTAAAAGTGGTAACAAGTAACAACCGTGTCACTGCATCAGTTGGGGTGTATAAATGCGTATATGAAGTATGGATGCAATGCACTTACTAAAATACTAATTGGAAAGCACAAAGCGAAGAAAGGATCTCCATATAGTTTTGTTGAATTAGACTAGGCTTATGATAGGTGCCCAAAGATACAATATGGTGGTTATTGGAGAGGAGTAACAATGAATTTCCCATAACTAAGGTCCAAGGGTCACAGATTTGGGACTTTTTTTTTGTCATCAATTTTTTTTGGCTTTAGTTATGGATGAATTGACAAGAAATATCCTGGATGAGGCTCCATGATGTATGTTGTTCACCGATATAGTGTGGTGTTGATAAATTCAAAGTAGATTGGCTCAAGTGGAGGGTTGCTTTATTGTGTTTCATGGGATCGACTGGTACCTGCGCGGTTGAAAGGATAATGATAGCGAACAGCAATATGTCTAGCATTGCCACATAGAAGCGGGCCAATGTTGGGCATTTAATACATAACACATAAATGTATAAAATGAAAAAAAGACGGTAGTAGAGATGAGGATGTAAAGTAGGCGGGGTAAGACTAGGAAAGATAAGGAGTGGAATACTCATGAATTATTATGTGTAACAACGATTATGGGTAAGTTGAGTGAAAATAGAATCTAAGTAGTTTTTGGTCCATGGAATGAAGAGGGCGATTATATAGTAAAAAGAGGCGATAAACTGTTAATGAAAATGCTAGGGGTCAGGGAATGCCTAAGCTGACGTGGATGCTACGGTAAAAAAACATTACGACTGTGTTCGCTTTGGGTTTCTAGAACCAACCCCTCTCTATGCACATGATCCCCATTAAGTTTTCTCTCCAATTATTACTCTCATTTCTGTATCTCTCTCCACTCATTACTTCAAAAACCTCCTTCAAAACCCAAACCAAACAAAATCTACGAAACTTTTGGTTATATGGCCCTTAACAGTGCAGAATGTCAAAAAAAGATTCATTGTAACCGTCCCCACTTTTTTCGTGTACAACACTTAATTTGGTTTGGTTATTTTTTTAGTATATAAATTAGATCTCTCTTTTGGCATTTTTTTCTGGGACATGGAAGGAGGCCTATTACTCATTGGCCAAAAATGAAAAAGATGCTTTTTCTGCAGCAATTGCCATTTCAAATAAACTCAATGCTCATTGTTCTTTTCTTTTGTGTTGATTAGTGTTTTCCATTCATTGGTCTTGTTATTCTCTTGAAGTTTTTCTGTCAATTTTACTCTCTCGAGTTATGCATAGACTTACATTCAGCTTTGCCATCAAATGCAGATCAAGAGGGAAATTAAAATTCTGCAGAACCTTTGTGGCGGGCCGAACATTATAAAATTGCTTGATATTGTCAGAGATCAGCAATCAAAGACCCCAAGTCTGATATTTGAATATGTGAATAATACAGATTTTAAGATGCTATATCCCACTCTTTCCGACTTTGACATACGATATTACATCTACGAACTCCTTAAGGTAAGCTTCATGTGTACTTTTGTTTCTTCTGGTGATGAGTTATGTTATGGATCTATGATTGTTATGCAACTGCATTCACCTATTGATTTTATGTTGTGATTCAAGTGTTGCAAGTCCGTATTATATGTTATCTTAATCTTATAGTTATAGATCAACAATTCAACATGTTTAGAAGTCTCCCTTGATCTTTGACGCTGCCCAAAAATAAAAAAAGGCAGTCCTCTCTCTTTATTTGCCCTCCCAAAGCAGGCCTCTCTCTATTTTATTTCATTTGGTTCCTTCTCTTTTTTTTTTTTGAATGAAGAGGTGGGGTTTTTTGGATTGATATATACACGTGTTTCAGAAATAACCTAAATTCTTCCTTTTCTGCATTAGCTAGAATGGTTAGGGTAACCATATCTTACCAATTTATTGTGCATCTATCCATGGGTCATATAGATACGTGATAAATCAAAGCTTGGCAGTTGTTTGGATTGTGTGTATAAGTCGAATGGATGTCGTTGACTATTATGAGGGAAAAATTACTAGTGAACTTCATCTCCATTCTGAACTCCCTGTAAAGTTTGGTCATGAAATAGAATACATACAAACAACTTCATTTGGTTACTGCCGGCGAAGGGGAAACTTATAGGGTCATTTGGTTTAATGGTGTCTGGTTATTTATTCCAAAGGGGGTCCACACTTTAATGTTTTGGCTTTTTGGCATGAGAAATACATCTCTGAGTGGCGATTGGTTGCATGAATTTCACCGAATACGTACAATCACCACTCTTATGAGCTCTATTTTTGTTCTGGTTACCTCTTTAGTTATTTGGTTTTCTCAGCTTGATGTTTTACTTTTTATATGTTTATGAAGCACGGTATCTATAAAGGTATCCTGCTTGGATGTTGTGATTTCGTTCTTTTTGATTTAGCCCCTCTTTGATTCTAATCACGATGGTAAATCTGATGTTTTGAGGATTCCTTGTTATCTACGTGAATTGGAAGAGAATTCACGATTAGCGATCTGGGGTTGTTCATGGTATTAGTAATTACATAGGTTTCAGTTTAAAAACGTGAAAGCCACGTCTTTGCTTCAAAGCCTTGTTAATGGTGTGTGGTTGAAATATTAAAGTATTCTGGCCTCTTTTCCTTCTTTTTATGCTATTGGATCTTCAATCTTCTTCTTGTTCGCTTCTTCTGCACCAACTATGGAAGTACTCTCTCTGTCTCTGTCTCTGTCTCTGTCTCTGTCTCTCTCTCTCTCTCTCTCTCTCTCTCTCACACACACACACACACACAAAAGTGAAGGAACCCCCCCAGTCACTTGTATTTGGAGTTTGTAGGCAAGTGCACACTTATCAAACAACATGGCATTAAGTATGACATCAGAATGCTACTAAAGACTGGAATCCTTCATTTTTACCGTAAACTGTTTAGTATCGACATGTATGCATGCAATTTGTTGTTCAGAAATTAGAATTTCTTTTTGCAATTCGGATATATATTTAACACGATCTCACACTATATTGCTGCACCTGCCTTAGATTTTATCTGTGAATATACATTGCTCAAGCATTGGTGTTATATTGTCAACCGAGAAATGGCTTCAAGTTTACACTAATTATTTGTAGGCACTAGACTATTGCCACTCCCAAGGTATTATGCATCGAGATGTGAAGCCTCATAATGTCATGATTGATCACGAGCAGCGTAAGCTTCGTCTTATAGATTGGGGCCTTGCAGAGTTCTATCATCCTGGGCAAGAATACAATGTTCGTGTGGCTTCAAGGTTTATTTCTGTCTCTCTCTTATTGGAAGTGTGTGATGAGGCAGTTCACATGTTATGTTTTAACCTTTCTGTATTTACGTAATTGCTACATGTGATTCCTTCATGGTTGTGGTGGTTGTCGGTTAAATATTTGGGCATTCGAGGTTCACCCGATTCAGGATTGTAGATTCTAGACATTTATGTTACATAAACTGGGGTAGAATACCTGGTACGGGGTTGTGTCTAGGTGGTAGATTCTTCGTTGGGGACATCGGCACACTCAAAATAGTAGCATATTTCTTTTGTTTTTGTAGGTAATTTATGTTTGCAGTATGCCATAGATCATTTCATGCATACTCCAAGAATTTTATATGAAGTCGTGCTGTAATTTGGATACTTAATATAATATGCTGTTTAGGTGCGTGTCCAACTAAAATGTCGGGCACATATGCTACACCCTTGTCCGAGTGTCTGCTATTTGACATGGGTGTTTCTCACATTTAGAGGAGTTCATGTAATATGGCTAGACATCGGACTTTTCTAACTTGGAGGGTAAAGTAAACATTCCAAATGCCTTTACCCATAGTGCATCATGTATTCATGTTCTAGGCAGCTTCCTTTGAATCTCACAGTTTTCCGGATCGTACATGAATGCTGAACAATCCATTCACCTGGATTTGGGAGTGAGTTATGTGATATAGGTAATTCCTATGTTGATTTGGAATGTTCGAAGCATGCTACATTTGTTACACCCACTTTGTTGCACAGATTGGGAAACTTGAGGAGCCGTTCATTAGGTTATCCTATAGAGATCAATTTAGCTGACACTATTGCTCCTTTTTGCCAGTGAGTTGACCACAAACTCCCTTAATAAGTTGGGGAAGACTGAAGACCCAATTAGTGATTTGACAATGGATAAAATGGTGAATTACAAGACAATTTTTTTTGATAAGTAAATAATTATATTAAAGAAGGCATTAAGGGAATGCCACCCGTATACAAGAAAGGCCACCAAGACAAAAAGGCCCTATACACCAAGACAAAAAGTCCCTATACACAACCAAGTGAAAAGAACAACTCAAACCACTCTACAAAATGGTCAAGGGAGGGATTACAATCTCCCTTGTCCCAACTATACAAACTACTAACTGCAAAACTTTTAATTTTAAACAACGGCTTTTCGACCCCTTAGAAACATCTCGAATTCCTCATGCCAAATAGTCCACATCAAACAGAAAGGAATCATAGCCCAAACGCGCTCTCTCTTCTTGCCAACTCTAGCACCCTTCCAAGCGATTAAAAGCTCCATAACATTTCTCGACATAAAAGTTCCCATGCCACCGAACAATGGATGAGGAGGTGATTCACCGATTCGGCATCCCTTTTACACATGCAACACCAGTTAACAATTATCCTCCGTCTACGAATCAGATTATCGATAGTAAGAATTTTGCCTTGAGCCGCGCACCAAACAAAAATGCCACTTTCAACGGTGCTTTTGTTTTCCAAATCACTTGCCACCCACTCACCCATAACGCTTGATAATAAGATTTCACTTGAAAAAGACCTGATTTGGTAAGTTTCCAACGCATCTCATCCTCTCCTCCTATTCCTTGCAAACCGTACACTCTAGAAAATAAAGTTATCAAAGTTTCCTCCTCCCCTTCTCTAACATGTCTTTGCAAATGAATATCCCAAACCGTAGCCCCATCATAGAGAAGAAGAAAATCTGAGACTGTTGCATCCCTTTCGCAAGCCAAGCAATAAATACTCGGGAAGGCCATCCGCAAGCTCACGTCCCCACACCACACATGGTCCTAAAACTTCACCCTATTTCCTTCGCCAACTGCCAAATGAGTATAATTTACTAAGGCTTCCCAACCTTTCATGATACCCCTCCACAACCCCACCCCATAAGGCAAGTTCACATAATGGGAAGACCATCCTCCCCGCTCACATCCATACTTCGCAACCACCACTTTCCTCCACCATCTCTCTCTTTCACATGCAAACCTCCAAAGCCATGTTCCCAATAGAGCTTCATTGAACAATTTTAACCTTCTCACTCCCAATAAACAAGATGATACTTAAACTCTTCCTCCACTCCTCCCCATAGAAAATCCCTTTGGATCTTCTCCAAACGCTTAACAACCGAAACCGGAATAACAAACAATGACATAAAATAAGTAGGCAGGTTAGAAAGCGTACTATTGATATTGAATCCCACACTACTTTTGATTTGAAGGAGGAGCCCAACGGCATTACCACAACAAGACAATGATAGTACCCATATAATCCCTGCGGTTGTGGGCGGGGGAGGACGGGAGACACCTTTGGCAATATATGCACAAGTGGCTGCTGTTGAAAAGGTTTATCACTGAGATGTAGTTTTCGTTAATGAAAATTGTAGTTTCATCCTAGCCTTCTAGTGGGGCAATATTTGCAATCTATGAAGGATATCAGTGATACATTGGGTGTGACTGAAATTTGAATGATGCCAGACACTTCACACACAAATGAAGATATCAATGCCTTGTTCTCTTCCTTTCTCAAAAAGAATTTTTCAAAAAATTCCCCCTAGATTCCTCCTACTTCCAACATTTCTCTCTCTATCTCTCTCCACTTATTACCCCTACAATTTTTCAAAAACCATTTCAAAAACCAAACCAAACAAGGCACAAGATAATATAGTATGAATCGAGTTGTTAAATATTCATATTTCTAAAATGGAGTTGTTGGTATGTCTTTATGTAGGGATGGCATCCGGGGCGGATATGGGGATTTCCGTACCCGATTCCCGAAACCGAAATGCTACCCATATCCGCCCCGATACCCGAACGGGGAGGGGAAAAGGAACCATAACCGAACCATTCGGTTTTCGGGTAATCCCCGAACCGAATGGGTAATCGAACCAAATCAAAAAAGGAAAAAAAAAAAAAAGTTTGATGGCTAATAATCGTGCGCGCGCACACAGAGGGAAACAGAGAGGAACAAAGATTAATTGAATCAACAAATTCAGAGGAACAAAGCCCCAAGAGCCAACTCCGAAGTAACACTACAGATCTATTCAACCACTGATTTTTTCATATCTATTCAAACAACCAGCGATTTTTCATATCTATTCAAACCCTATGCTAACCGTGCATGCACTGTTTGGCTTTTGGCTACACAGATCTCCAATCGGCCCGAGAGAAAACCAAAGACGAATAGATGATGAGAGTCGACTGTGTCTGCTACAAATCGGCCTTGGAGTCTAGCGAGTGCTTCAAATCTATAGCTTGCAAAACAGAGATGATGAGAGTCGAGAGATAAAGGGAGACAAACACACAATTGAGAGAGAGAGAGAGAGAGAGACCTCAACTCAGATCCAAATCGCCGCCTCCAGCCCTCTCTGCGTCTCTGGGAAATGAAAATAGGAGTGAGCCAAAATGAAATGAAACCCTAACGTACATGTATGTGTATATATATATGTAGGGGTATTTTTGTAATTAATTTGTTTCGGTTCAGTTCGGTTACGGTTCGGTTCGGGTATCGGTTCGGGTATCGGCTGAACCATAACCGAACCGATACCCGTTCGGTTATCCTATGTCGCAACCATATCCGAACCCGCGGGGAATATTTCGGTTATGGTTCGGGGAAAAACTTCGGTTACGGTTCGGGTACCCATCGGTTCAGTTCAAATTGCCATCCCTATCTTTATGGCACTAGAAGTGTGAATTGTCACTTAAAGTTTCAGCATACCTAGTTAAGGAAAAAAGTACGATATTGTCAGTGGCTCAGTAGTGTATAACAGCAAGCAACTGGAAATTTAGGAATTGAGAATTGCAGCTATGAGTTTTCTGTACAGTTTTTATTGAGAGTTTCTGTGGATTATGGAGAAGGGTTGGGATTGAAGTTTTGGGAGATATCTGATTGCTGAGTATGCTATAGGCACTTTGGTCCTTGGTGAAGCAGAATGAAAAAGTAGAATTTGTGTACCTTTCTCTGGATGGTTGGCCATTGGCTTTTGTGTTTAAGCATTCTGGCGATAGTTAATACTCTTCCAGGAAGTGGAGATTTTTTGTATTGAATAAATTCCAGCTTTCCGTCGGCTTTTGTGTTTAAGCATTCTGACGATAGTTAATACTCTTCCAGGAAGTGGAGATTTTTTGTATTGAATAAATTCCAGCTTTCATGGCTCCATTGGCAATCTTTCTTTTTGTTACACATCACTTCAATTGAAGATGCAGAATAACTGACGTACCACTTGATGTGCATGCTGCATAGTGCTATCTCCACTGCTCCGCATGCACTGATCCACCCCCTATCTCATTAGATGATAAATTTTCTTTCTTGTTCTTTTTGCAGATACTTCAAAGGCCCTGAGCTTTTAGTTGATTTGCAGGATTATGATTATTCTTTAGACTTATGGAGCCTTGGTTGTATGTTTGCTGGAATGGTGAGCATCTCCCACTCTGCCATCTACCATGGTTGGTAGGTGGCATCTTTGTTCATTCAGAGGTGTTTATCACTGTTTGTGTTTGTTCAACTGGCCCGGGCATATCATTTGATGGGCCTCCTCCTTGTCAGTCCACCAATAATACTCCAATCGAACGTTCACCAGCAATTGGATAAGGGAACTGTTTTGTATTAATGATTTATTTGTTGCAGACATTATTTATGTTAAATGTTTAGTATCTTGGACCTTTTCGGTGGTGATGCTTATTATAATTTACGTGTTGTACAGATATTCCGCAAGGAACCCTTTTTCTATGGTCACGATAATCATGATCAACTGGTCAAAATTGCCAAGGTATGTGGAATGGTTTCAATACAGACTTCTGTATGGAATAGTATTATCTATGTTTTTAGTGATTTGATTACCAGTGGTTTTTTTTCCAAATGGTTGGATTTCTTTAAGAAAGTTTATTAATACAATCCATGCATTATCCTTCAGTATTGTTGCATGTCTGTGGACTGTCCTCTGCCCTCTTTTGTGATGTGAGTGATGCTAAGGTGCCAGATTCATGTGTTAATGATCTCACACAGCTGATTTGAAATTTAGGCTGTTTGTTTGGACTGAAAACAATTTTCTGTAAATATTTTCCCAATTTCTTGTGTTTGGTTTCTCATTATATGGGTAAAAGGTTTTCTGTGTAAGATTTTTGTTTCCCACAAAACGGAAAATACAGGTCTAATTCAGGTAGTCATTTTGAAATCTCCGATCAGGATCTTTCTCCTACACCTTCACCTGCCGGTAGCATGTGCTTTGCTTTGCTCACTTGACACATTGTGCTAAGTTGGTACATGTACTGTAGGTTTCATTTTTTTGAACGGCATCTACTGTAGGTTTCATGCTCTCTCTAGTAACCAATTGAACCCATAACCCAACCCAACCCATCTTGCTCTCTGTCTCACTAACACAAATAGAAATATTTCTGTTTCTCTTTCAAGGTAGATTGTAGGATAGATAAAGAGAGGACAATGGCTCTGCAATCCATTCTGATATGTCTTCCATTATGTTCCTCTTGCAGCCTGCAGACCCTTTAACATTCTTCCCTAAGTAGAATGTGATAATTCTCATCACAACTTCAAAATTTTTTAGTTTTTTAGTTTGTAAGACCAATCCATACACCAAAAAATAGACGGAAAGTAGCTCTTTGAATGTAATGGTGATTTTTATGACATATTCTTCGAGTGTAAAATGTTTTATATTGTAACAACACACAGCCTTATTAATTTGGCTTATTCCCTATGCCAGCCGTAGGGTGTACTTGTTTCTCTATTTTAAGTCTTTGTGCGTGCGACATGCAGGTAGTTAATCGCTTTTTCATTAGTCCTCTGAGAATTTGAACGAGTTAGTGGATATGCAACTTGACCCTATTCATATTTTGCATTCAGGTACTTGGGACGGATGAGTTAAATGCTTATCTCAACAAGTATAGGTTAGAGTTAGACCCACATCTAGCTGCCCTTGTCGGGAGGTTAGTGTTGCAATCTCATACACAGTGGTTATATAGTCTTTTGTTATAAGAAACTAGGTTTCAACTTACATGATTTCATTTCATGTGTGGGTATAGACACAGCAGGAAACCTTTGACAAAATTCATCAATGCTGATAATCACCATTTGGCTGTTCCAGAGGTGAGTTTTGTTCCATTTTAAAGCAAAATCCAATTTCTATTGGCTGTTCATTTGTTACGATACATGCTGATGCTCTTTTGTAGGCAATTGACTTCCTTGACAAGTTGCTGCGATATGATCATCAAGAAAGGCCAACTGCAAAAGAAGCAATGGTAAGAAACTGTTGTTATGCCCGGACGTTAAAATGTATGAAGCTGTTTGAAATTTTTTTGTATGGTTCTTGGTCTAAACCGGTGTGAAGGAGTTGTAACAGTAGAGATACAATGCCCTTTGTGAAGACTTAAGATCAAATTTATTCATTTGCTGTACTAAAGACGGTATTTGGATTGCAAAATAGCTTGCTATTTTTTTTTTGAACAGTTATGGGATAGTATTTATAAGGATAACTGATAATGTTGTCATTTTTGATACATGCAGGCTCATCCCTACTTTTACCCAGTAAGAAATGCTGAAAGCAGCAGAACTCGTGCCTAGTGCCTACCAAAATATGGCGCCCTATTGTCTTGGTGATGTCGTTATTAGACTTCGCTAAGCTAGTCAAGCATCAATTTGCTTAGAATGCGTTTACACACTTTTGTTAAGTACTTAGTGAAGTACGCAACAAGCTAGTCAAAGCTTCTTGTGTATTCTGATCAAATTTCTTGTGGGCTTGTATTCTTGGTAACTATTTTGACTGAATTTTGTGTGCTCTGAAAGAGTTGAGAGTTGAATTATTTTGTTTGAGGATTGACATTGTATTCTCTTTTATTTATTTTTCATCACCCGTGCATTCGAGTGGAGGATTTCTACCTGTCACATTCTTTTATTACATTGTTTCGACATGGGTTTTCCCAGAAAACAGAATGAATAAAAGGATTGTATTGACAGTTATTCTGCAGTTGAGATTTTTATCAGGCGGCCCGGTCCTGCAGTTTGTGAAAATACAACGAAGTTTCAACCTAGGCGAGCAGGCTCTATTGAAATCTATAACACAATTCAAGACGTTTTGAGTCCCAGTCTCCCAGAAAAGAAACTCTCTTGGAGTGACTAAGGTTGTTTGATTTAACGCTTGCATTGGTAGAATCTTCAGGGCACGGATTTTAGCTCGTTTTGGGTACAACTAAGAACCGCCAAGATACCCAGGTATTGGCTCTTAGGATTTAATTACCTGGTACACTATTCCTTGAAATAATGTCATCCCAATGTTTAGAATTCAAAAGTCTCATCATAAGGTCACAAGTTTGTAGAAAGGTATTGGAGTTGATATTTTTTTAATTACCACGGATAGAAAATCCTCATGGGAGCTTGATTTGGAGTCTAATATGTCATTAGAAATCACATTCGTAGCTCAGGCCATTTCAAACGTAGGAATTGGAATTTTCTACTACACAAACCGAACTAGGATTGATGTTCAAATCAACGGGCCAATGCTCTCACCTTTTGGCAGAAACCGCAAACGAAGCGAAGCGGAACGGATATGGTGGAGTGGGAGGTTTTGGCCCCTAGCTATGCGCAACACCCACCTCCAGAAAACCGTGGCAGTATCATGAGACTTGTGGTTTTCTTAAAATATTGGTACATCGCTTGTCAACAAAATTGCTCACGTTGTACCATAACCATCTTCACGTTAGTCGTGAACTCAGTGTCTGGTTTCGCAACTTCTTTTTTGTGTTTATGTCATTATGTGTGTTGTTGGCATTCCATTAAATATTCCTTCCGTCGTGTTCTTTTTTTCGGGTCATGATTGCTTACGCATTCTTTTTTCCTTTTTTCCCGTCGTTCTATCAGTTCGAACTCAAGGCCTAAAACAACAAAAGTGCCGCTACGTGACCGCTAGACTAACTGTCCTACTCGGTATGTGTACATGTTCGAGAGAGAAACATCTTGGTTCACTACACCAAATTTCATCTTTAACTGCGTTAGAAAACTGCCGGAAATAGTCTCAAAACCGTCAGTAATAGTTTAAAAACAAACGCGGGACTTCTGGATCTCTGTGCACGCGTGCTATCAACTGGGCTAACCCACATGTTGATTCAAATAGGATAAATAATAATATTCATATTATATAGGTTGGTTTTATCATAAGCAACGGTAATAAACCGCCGGTTTTAAAAACAACGGTGTATTCTATTTTTTCCGGCGGTAATTTTAAAAACCGCCAGTAAAGGTTAATTGTTTCTGATGGTCTTATTAATGCCTCTAAAAGTGTCTTTTAACGACAGTTGTTTAATGCCTATAATAACACCACCGGCAAAGCCAAAATTTGGCGTGGTGGTTTCACCCTTCATCCAAAACGGAAGCTAAACTACACGTGCACGAGCCATTAATGTAACAACGAATTACAAATTATAATGCGGGATAATAAACTCATAGTACTTATTACTTTTTCACAACCACTTGACCAAACTCCTCAGGGTTAATAATCTGACGGTAATTTTGACAAAATTCTATTCATCCAACAGTCAAATTATGATAATTCTTTGCAAATTAATAAATTCCCAAATTGAACCCCGAAAGTTGATTAGAATACAAGGTCAAATTCCATTTATTTTGAGCATTTTGAACCAACACCACTAATTTCCTAGACATATTCTGTGAAAATTATCGATCGTATAGCGTTACATGTGAATCACATATCACGTGGAGCATCACATCTGATAGTAATGCCTCAACGATAGGAATAACAATCTCACTTGAACTGATAATTAACAACTGAATAGAACTGAACCGAACCGAATTGATAGGGTGTCAATAGAGATCCCCGATAGTAATTAATTAAGGCAGTGGGAACTGGCAAAGTGTCTACAGCTTTTATTAGCTGAAGCCCTGAAGGGTCCTTGTTCTTCGCCTTGAATTTCCCCCACAACGACAACCAAAAACTTCATGCCTTACCATGCCCCTCTCTCTCTCTCTCTCTCTCTCTCAACCAAATTTTAGGAGTTTGCTCCTCAAACGCAGCTACAAATCAACAAAGATTAAGGGGAACGTGTCCCAAAAATAGTAATTTTTACAATTACGCAAGTGAAATTGACAGCTGGGGAAGTGGTGGTCCTTCCCTTTCTGACAGCTGGAGGGATTCTGGAGCTGCAACACTTGATTTTATATGTAACCTAGGGAAAAAAAAAATGTAGCCTAAAAAGGTAGATACACAATAGTAATTTTTGCACTTCCTTTTTAGTAAAGTTTTTATGTGCATTTTTTTTTAATTAAAAGACAAGAAAATGAGTACCATAATAATAAAAAAAAAGAGTGAAAACTATTTTCCAAAAAGTGCGCTGCAAAATAGTACTATATATAGATAGAGTAGAGATATATACACAAAAAAACTTGTAGCCTAAAAAAGTAAATAGAGAGAGTAGAGATAATTGGGGGGGGACAAGTATTGGACAAAAGAATCGAACGTCTCCTTGTCAATGAGACATTTGGCATCCAATCTGATATTTTCGCTTGGGACCGAAGGGACCATTCCTTCCGGACTACTATTATTTTATAGAAAGTCCAAGGCCACCGCACGTGACCATTGGGATCCGGAGTGGACCCTATTAGTTGTGCGGTGGCCACAAGCGCCAGTAGTCGGAGCACCTTTGGAATTTTTAACCGTCACCCCGGTGTAAGGAGTATTGGACGTCTACCACTTGAGTGTTATCCCATTAACCGAAGTGACCATTCAAATCCTCTTTTATATTCACCGAGATCGCTTGGGCGGGGGATTACTTACTAGAAAAATAATTTTCACACTCCACTTTGTTATGTCATAAAATTATTTTAGAAAAGACTAACGTGTTAGGATTGGAGTAGCGAATTATTTAAGATTGATCCCATTAATATTTTCTCGCATTATTTGTCATGTAATGAGAGACGAAATTCATCATCGTTGTGAAAGTTGTATTTCACAATTCAAATTGTCGTACTTTTATAAATCCTGATTTATAAATTAATCGACGTCTGCAAATGCTCAAGTCATCGAACATGGGCCAAGCGTTCACATGCATGCAATAGTAATTAGGACGGAAATACAGAAGAAGACACTGTTATGAAATAAAGAATAATTCAGGTGCTCTGATCGAAGCTATGAATCTCACTTAGGCTGAAAATTTCAAAGCCATGGGGCCGGTCACTGATGGTTAATTTGCATGTTTGTTAAATTTTAAGATTTCAAAATTAGTCGATGTGCATGTAAGCTGACCCTGACACCCGATATTTGGTTGTTAAAATAGATACACATTTTTCTTGAGACCATGTTGCTATATTATATATCTATGGATGGGTCATGAAAATTCTCACATCCATATGATGGATGGGGCATTTCCGTAATGGTAGCAGACAACATACAAATAAGAATCATGCATGGCATGGATGAATGATGTTGATGGATCGTGTATTGATACGGGGAGGTGGATTCTGCATTTGTTCTTATCCGGGCGGAGGCGAGACGAGTCCCCATCCCCATGCCTTTCAGTTTCAGTACTTTTTGTCATTTTGTTTCCAACTACTTTCCATATAATCTTGACGCACATATATACCCATATATACGTACCGATATCTATATACTAGTAATTGAAAACAAAAATGGTTTGGACACAACGATCCATGCAAAAGTTGCGTTTGTAGTCGTTTGTAGGAAGTGGCATAACCAGAAAATTTATACCTTCAGCAAACTGAGAGTTGTTGAACAATTGAGGCTCGGACTTCTCTTCTTAAATTCCGAAAGCTGCTGGATCTCCAAGCTTTTCTTCTCAACTAATATCTGTAAATATAAGTGTTTGCACAGCAGAAAACAATGTAGAGATAGGGCAAAATTTGTCCGTGGGTTGTGATAGGATTTCCCCTCTTCTGGGTTTTCTTTTATAGGCATATACCCATGTAACGTTACAGGGAAAACTGCTCCCTATTATTTAGATAGTGGGGGTTATCTCACTCACCCATATCTCTCTAACCATCCCTTTTATTTAGGGAGCACATCACATGATATAACCATATCACCCCCATCCACATGCACATCTCTTATTAAGTGGGATACACCTAATAGTTGTTTGACCAAATCAAACTCTTAGCCCACTTGGCCAATCACATCCATTGTTTTCTCTTGTGCAAACACACAGAATAATTTCATGCTCAACCAAAAAAGAAACGTTAGCCAATGATACATAAGGCAAACATAATTAACAATGAGGTATGTAAAATATGGAGGGCTATTTGGCCACTCATTCCAACATCTCCCACTTGGCCAATAGATCGAGATATTTTCAATCGCTTTTCACTCCCATGAGATGTACATGTTTTCTAAAATCAACAGATGCAATAGGCTTTGTAAGAGGATCAGCAAGCATCTCTTTAGAAGAGAGATAATCTATAACAATCTCATTTCTTTGTAGCACATCAACAATATAGTGATATTGCCGATCTATATGTTTTCCCCTTGATCCAATCTCACCATTTTTAATGGTCTGTATGGCAGTCTGGTTATTACACATAATAGCTATTGGCTTGTTAGCTATTTTATTTATTTTCAAATCTTCAAGAAACCTCTTAATCCAAACAGCTTCAGAAGCTCCGCCGCTATATGATATATATTCAGTTTCCAGGGTACTTTTAGCCACACATGATTGTTTTTTACCAGACCATGAAATTGCACCTCCACCAAGAAGGAATACATAGGCTGAAGTAGACTTACCGTCATCAACATCGCCAGAAAAATCTGCATCTAAATATCCAACAACTTCTAAGTTGTCACCATTACAATGATAGGTCAATTTGTAGTCTTTAGTGCATTGAATGTATCTAAGTATCCTTTTAACAGCTGCCCAATGAGGCTCACTAGGATTACTTTGATATCTACTTACCACACTTACAGCGTAACTAATATCAGGACGAGTACACAACATTGCATACATAAGACTACCAACAGCTTGAGCATAAGGCTTGTTTTCCATTTTCATCTTTTCTTCTTCATTAGCTGGTCACATTCTTTTTGATAGAATAGTTTGTTTATGAATAGGTGTATCTATTGGATTAGATCCTTCCATGTTGAATCTTTTGAGAATTTTCTCAAAATATTGTTCTTGAGATAACTTTAATATCTTTGTTTTTCTATCTGTAATTATTTGTATGCCCAATACATAAGACGCTTCACCCATATCTTTCATTTCAAATTGGCTTTTGAGATAATTTTTTATCTCTTCTATTGACACAATATCATTGCCCGCAATCAAAATATCATCTACATACAATGATAAAATCATAAAGCTACTCCCACTATTCCACTGATATACACAAGGATCATATTCCAAACCAAACCAAACCAAACCGAGCCTTACGTCCCAATTACTTGGGGATATACACAAGGATCATATTCATTCACATTAAATCCATACGAAGTTATAGCCTTATCAAAAGTATGGTACCATTGTCTAGACGATTGCTTAAGCCCATATAAAGACTTCTTTAGCTTTTAAACTTTATCCTCATGACCTTCTACAATATACCCTTCAGGTTGTTGCATATAAATATCTTCTTTCAATTCTCCATTCAAAAACGCAGTTTTTACATCCATTTGGATGAGTTTCAAATCTAACAATGCCACAATAGCCATTAAAATTCTTATCGAATTGAATTTAGCAACAGGAGAATATGTTTCTTCATAATCTATTCCAGGTTTTTGCGTAAAGCCTTTGCAACTAATCTAGCCTTATACTTATCGATAGTTCCATCAGACTTATATTTCTTTTTGAGAATCCATTTGCACCCAATAGCTTTTCTTTCTTTAGGTAAATGCACTAATTCCCAAACGTCATTTTTAATAATGCAATCTAATTCATCTTGAATTGCTTCTACCCATTTCTTTGAATCTCGAGACGACAAGGCCTCTTGAATAGTTGATGGATCATCAATGTTTTCTTCTACCATAAAAGTAAGATAGTCTTTTAACCTTGAGGATGGATTTCTTTCTCTTTGAATATTTCCAACAGTGTCATGTGGTATAACAAAAGGTTCTGAAATTATTTCTACATTAGGAATTCTAGCCTCATTCAAACTTCCTTTTTCTTTGGAGATCTCAAATAATTCAACTAGGTTACTAGGATTTCTAGTGTCAATTTCTTCTTCCAAAAATCTCGCATCTCTACTTTCCATGACGCTAATACTACCATTATTATGATGAACAACAAACTTGTAACCTTTAGAATTTTCAGGATAGCCTACAAATGTTCCTTTGATAGTTTTGCTATCTAATTTTCCTCTTTGTTGAGCCGAAACTAATATGTGAGCAGAAGAACCCCATACCTTTAAGTGGTTTAGGCTAGGTTTCCTACGTGTCCATAATTCGTGAGGAGTTCTATTAATCGTTTTAGTAGGAACCAAGTTGAGAAGGTACATAGCAGTTACAATAGCCTCGCTCCAAAATTGTGAACCTAGCGAAGAATGACTAAGCATAGATCTAACCATGCCTAACAATGTTCTATTACGACGTTCAGCAACGCCATTTTGCTGTGGTGTGTAACTCATTGTAACTTGATGAATAATACCATTATCTTTGAAGAAATCTTCAAACAAATCAGATATATATTCTCCACCCCTATCGGATCTCAATATCTTAATATCTCTTCCTAGTTGTTTTTCAACTACCTTCTTAAACTCTTGAAAATTTTCAAATACTTCAGATTTCTTGCGCATCAAATATAAATAACCATACCTAGAATAGTCATCGATAAATGTCACAAAATATTCCATGCCTTTATGAGATTTGATATTTAATGGACCACAAACATCTGAATGTATTATAGCTAGTAATTCATTTGCTCGTTGACCTTTAGGAAATGGTAATCTAGACATTTTTCCGGACAAACATGATTCACAAATAGAAAAATCAATATCAATCTTAGGAATCAATTCCATATTCATCATTCTTTTCATTTTGTCTTTGTTTATGTGTCCTAATCTCAAATGCCAGATAAGGATCATCAACATAAAGAGAATCATAAGTATGAGTAGAATCAACGGTATAAGCAGAACGACCAGCTAATGCATTATTATTAACATCAGAAACAATGTTCAAACGGTACAGACAATCAACTTTACTACCCCACATCATAATCCTACCATGTTTCCCGATAGAGACTTTTCCGGAATGGAAGCGCACCTCAAAATCCTTCTCATCCAAACGAGGAACTGAGATAAGGTTGCGCCTCATGGTGGGTGAGTACAGAACATCAGTCAAGTAGAGGTTTTTATCGCCAGGTAACATAACCTTCACAGTGCCAATTCCAACAACACCGCAATAACTGTTATTTCCCATGTATATGCGATGATCACCGGCTTTAACCTCTTTCAATTCCACAAAAGATTCTTTATTCTTTGCCACATGGCGAGAGGAAGCAGAATCCACCCACCATGCTCCAATATCAGTATCAACCAAAAGAGATTCAGATACCACACAGACAATATCTTTGGAGCCTCCAAAATTAGGTTTCTTATTGTTTTTAGTCCCACGACAATCAGCTTGAAAATGTCCAAATTTTCCACAATTAAAACAAGACCATTTCTTTTTAAAATTTCCACCATTCTTAAACTCTTTACCCTTTCCTTTGAAATTTTTAGAATAATTTTTCTGCTGTCCGGACTTTGACGATCCCGAAGAAGAATGAAATTTTTTGTTTTCAAACTGTGGTGGCTCAGAAGTGGCAGCAAGAGCAATGGTCAAAAATGATTTTGTAGTTTTCTTTTTAGCTCTTCTTTCAGCCTCTATACCCAATAAAACAGGTAAATTTTTCATAGTTAAAGTGGTAGAGGAAAAGTTGAGAGCAACAACAGCAGATTCCCAAGATTTTGGCAAACTTTGCAAAATGGTAGACATGTGCAATCGGTCAGGAAGAGGGTTATCTAAAGTGGCCAATTCTTTAGTAATTAATGACAGACAACTTGTTGACATGATCAATGACATTTTCATCTTCTTTCATCTCAGTGCCAGTAAACCTTTCCATTAACAATTGAATGTATGTTTCAGATGTAGCACGATAGGCATTACTAATAGCATCAAACATGGTCTTAGCATGCTCATGTTCTTCAAATAAAATTTCGATGTCCGGTTCCAAGAAAGTGAGTATTATGTGTCTAGCAGTCTTATCATCTTCAAGAAATTTTTCATACATTCTCCTATTGGCAACATTAGAATTTTCGGGTGGTGGAGTTGGTACATCGTCGATATCGATCACATATTTAACCTTGTCGTGGAAAAGTATGTGACGGATACGGTGCTTCCAAGTTGAGAAATTAGCACCATTTAATTTTTCAGTCTTACTAAGCTCCTGACTAACAGCCCTACTAGCCATGATATGAATTACTGGAGGAAATAGAGAATTAAGAAGGCTGACCGTGGAAGCACGCAAAAATATTACTGTGTACTGAATTCTTTTGTGATACTAATTTTTGCCCAAAAACCTCCTTCTTGATTCTTCACCAATAACTCCCCTTTTATAAGCTTTGTTGAATAGCCTTCAATTGGTGAAGCAAATTTTTGAGCAATGCCAAAATTGAAGTAGAGACAAAACCCTTGAATGTTGATTTCTTGGAAAAACGTGGACAGCAAATTGAGAACGAAAAGCTATTCACGGAACAGAGGAAATCTCGTCGCCTCGTCGCTCTGATACCAGTGTTGAACAATTGAGGCTCGGACTTCTCTTCGTATATTCCGAAAGCTGCTGGATCTCCAAGCTTTCCTTCTCAACTAATATCTGTAAATATAAGTGTTTGCACAGCAGAAAACAATGTAGAGATAGGGCAAAATTTGTGCGTGGGTTGTGATAGGATTTTCCCTCTTCTGGGTTTTCTTTTATAGGCATATACCCATGTAACGTTACAGGGAAAACTGCTCCCTATTATTTATCTCACTCACCCATATCTCTCTAACCATGCATCCATTTTATTTAGGGAGCACATCACATGATATAACCATATCACCCCCATCCACATGCACATCTCTTATTAAGTAGGATACACCTAATAGTGGTTTGACCAAATCAAACTCTTAGCCAACTTGGCCAATTACACCCATTGTTTTCTCTTGTGCAAACACACAGAATAATTTCATGCTCAACCAAAAAAGAAACGTTAGCCAATGATAAATAAGGCAAACATAATTAACAATGAGGTATGTAAAATATGGAGGGCTATTTGGCCACTCATTCCAACAAGAGTAGCGTAACTAGAAATTTCTATCAACGGCGGCGACTATTCAACATGAATATGACGCGGTAAAAAACTCTTTTCTAATATATATCCTTGTGTAAAAAGTTCTTAACTACTATCACCTTATCGAAACCAGAAATTTCTACCAACGGGGGCAACTATTCAACATGGGCCATTTTGTTTAGGAAAAAACTCTTTTTAAAGAATATATGGCGCAGAAAAAAATTCTCTATTCTAATATCCTTGTTAAAAATAGCAAGTTCTAGCTTAACTATCACCTCATCGTGAAGGAGGTACAAAGTAAAAATTCGGAAACATTTATTATTATTATTTTTTGTGTGTGGAGGTAGTACTGCACTAAAATTTCTGCGTGGGATATTTTTTACACGAAAGGAAAACTGTGTATATTATATCACACAGTACCCACGCAGAAGAACAACAAAAACAGGGCCAGTCCTTGGTGGATAAATAAGAAAGGAAATGAAATGTTCTTTTTCTTTTGGCATTTTCTTAATTTCTTATCGTCACTACATTGGGGATGAGCGGCCAGATCGGTCGCTCTGCACCGCTCTACGGAGAGATGCTTGGCAACATCTTAATTTCTATGGGTTTTTAGGTGTTCAGTTGGCGTCTTGCCTTATTTTAAGTCTCGGGTGACTTTTTGCCGATGTGCCCTTGATCCTTTTAATCTTTGTAATCATTTATAAAGATTAATAATAATTTAAAAAAAAAAAAAAACATCTCCCATTCCCTAATGTTGTCTTTCTAACGGCATGCAACAATGTATATTCAAATGCGGTATAAAATCAAAGAAATTACGAAATGGTTTCGAGATTTTACGAAGATGGGTTGTTCATGATCTAAAATGCTATATAACCACAATTAAAATGCTGAATAAATCAACTAAATCGGTTGCTGTATTTGAACCTTAATAGATAACCATGCACCGCCATGTATACGTTTTACGCTTTGAGGCATCATTACCCTCATGAGTATATATCGATATTATCAAAATCACATCCGCGCGCCCAACCCCTAACATTTTGATACGTACCGATTCATACTTGACCACGCTTAATACTCATTTGTGCTATGTATACCAAACGTCCAATTCCCATAACGTCTGATAGACGCTATATAAATCTGTTTACACCCCTACGTTTTTTGTCATTTGATATACAGTATGACTTAGGATTTACGAATATAACTTTAGTTTGTTGTACTCGAATTTATGTAACTTTTGGAGTAGAATGCAAACGTAAGACCAGTTTGAATAATCTCTGTAGTTTCACAAATGTAGTGAAGAGTTGAACGACCAAATTTTATGATACACGACTCCACATGCGATGCCCTATAAAAGAAATTCCAACTTGCTCAAAAAAAAAGGAAAAAAAAAGGGGATAAGCTCGATCGTTAAGGGACACATGGCACATGTAACAACCCCAAAATTCATGCTCCAATATATATATGCTTCCTTGTCTCCTTTTTACGCCCTTTTGACGGGACATAACCAAATACTTTACCACCTTTTTTTTCCACTATAATTATTGGTGTCCGAATCAAACTAACTTCACATCGATTCATGAGAAAACAAACTATTTCATTTAGCATGGATGGATTGCCATTGACTAGACCGGAAAGGAGAATTGTTGAGGTGTGCGTAAGTTAGTCTAGAAATTATTGAAAAAAAAAACCTGAACTATTCCAAAGTTTCACCGGAAAGAGCACCACTTTATCGGTGTGGGGAAAAGAAAGAAAGGTGCTGAAATACCTAAGAAATAAGCTAACTTTTGAAGAGCAAACCGGGCGTAGAATCGATCAAGCATTTGCCTGGGCAGAATTGAATTTTTCTCTCTTTTTTTGGTTTTGCATGTACATTGTTTTAAGCTAGTTTCGAGGATTACACGCTGGGCGTATATATATACGTACGTATGTATGGTGGTTTTGATAAGGCGAGGTCAGAGTTGGTCAAACCAAACTGATACAAGGCAACCCCTGATCATAACAGAACAGGGTATGTACCTACATTAATGAGTGTTGTCGTCATTATTGCATTAATATATATTTCAAGTCATATTCTGGTTTCACAAGAATCTTGACAAATCCGGAAATTTGTAACGTGATGATCTCTGAAAGGTCATAACTCATACTCCATTCAACGAGGAAAGAGATAGAGAGAGAGAGAGAGAGAGCATGAACATGGGGATATGGCCGAACCACAGCCGCAACCTAGTGTCGGACACTTAGTATACAGAAAATCCAAGAAAACAAAAACAAAATCCAAAAAACACGATAGAGAAACAAAACTGAGAAATGACAGCTCCTTAGCCAGCTGGCCCGGCTCCCAAATACGTTCCCCCCCTGCTCTGCTACTAGATCCTCACGTACCACAAACCAAATCCACTCTCTCTCTCTCTCTCTCTCTCTCTCTCTCTCTATATATATATATATATATCTTTTGTCTCCTCCCACTTCTCCACCTTTTCTCTCTCCTTTACCAAACTAAACACTACTTACATCAACCCTAAAGTAGCAGGGGTAGTTGGGTAACAGAGGTTCATCTTCTAAAGCTCTCAAATCTCCTATAAAAAAAAAAAAAAAACTGCTAAGAAATACTACTTACTATTGGCATAGGTCAATATGTTTTGGTCGTTCGTTATAGTTTTAGTGGGCCGTACGAAATCCCTAAAAATGGTCAAAGCATGCCCTTTAGATTTGGTCACCGACCCGAAATTCATGCAACGAGAAGGAAACAATGGTCTGCAGACTCTCTGCATGGAAATGGAATCCTTTTACATTTTGAGATAATTATTTTATACTGTAGTATGATGTGATACAAGAATAGTATAACACACACGTACATTAGTACATAAATAAATATATGCATGTTAACATTTTTCTAGCCGTTTTGAAGCAGAGACAGAATCAGTTTTGCCGGGTCAAATTGTGGTCTCACATGACAAAAGACCCAGGTGGACCTGTCCTAGTCATACATTCACAATTGGTGCACATATCGGCACGCATGGCCCACTTTTGTGTCTCACATAAATGATCCAAATCATTTATTAATTTTAAAATATTTTTTAAAACGGTCTCGAGAAAAATTAGTTCAATCAAATAGCTGCAAGTGCCTGATCATGTATTCTAAATAAAAAATTGATACATTGGATCAAACACTTTTAATAAATATTGTTGGTTGATTTTTCTCCTTGACACTCGGAAAAATACTTTTGAATTAATAAACGGTTCAAATAATTTGCGTGATACCAAAAGTGGGTCCCGCGTGCTGATCTGTGCACGATCGGTGCACTTCTTGTCCATTTCCACAGACTTTTTTTGTGAATACAGAATGTACGAGAGAGAGAGAGAGAGAGAGAGAGAGAGAGAGAGAGAGAGAGAGAGAGAGAGAGAGAGAGAGATTTTACTACATCTCTATTATTATTATTATTATTATTATTATGTCTCGAGCCACACTACCTACTGGCAAATTCTAGTACAAATATTTTTGGGGGTCAACTTTGTTCAAAATATACTTTCCAACTGTCTAAACCAATTTTAAAAAAGATTTATTAACAACCTTGCTACCCGGTGGTTATAGCAAGGCAATTAAAAAGGTCATTACACCCAAAATTAAATAAAACGCATGAAGGTACATGTAGCCTCTACAAGATAATGTAGGACTCCTTTTATCTTCACCACAATTAGCTAGGGTTTTCCATGTGATGTCCAAGAAGCTAGGGACATTGCATGGTAATGAGACATAACAATGCCGGCCAGTAGTGGTTCAATTGTCGGGTCTTAGTCAATTGGAGTATAATATATGATTTGGCGCAGAAGGAAGCGTACGGGCCATGCATCCATGAGATAAGACAACGAACAATACCAAAAACAAGATCCCTAGCTAGCTAGTTACCATGATCACATCCCAAGGCATTTGTCTAATCATTTGTCTCCAATTGTGTTCTTAATTTCTCCATGTTCATTTCATCAAGGTTTTAAACTTAATTATAGACATGGCGCTGTTCGAGGATCTATATATATTCTTCTTGTTTGCTAGGTCAGTACTGTTTATTAGTAATACCGCGACATTAATTTTACCGTTATCGCGCATTGGCAATTGATTTCGACTTTCTAGCAAACCTTTGTGGTCCTGCTAGAACTCATCGTATCTCCTCTGTCTCCCTCTCTCTTAACAACTCCCCTAGCAAATAGGCTGGCTTTAGACAAATGTATTGAGATGTAGAAGATCTTTGAGTTTTTGGTCATTTCATCGACCTAATCGGTTTGTGCTCCATCGAATAAATTCTACTATGAAACTTGGACATGTAGAGGAAACATGAGCCATAAATATCGCGAATCATGTGCTCAATTAATGATTTTTCTTTGGTAAGTATGCTGAATTATTATCGTTGTCTGTCTGGTTATCAAATCGTCATGTTAAGATCGTGCTAGGGTTTAACCTGTCATAATTAATTTAGAGTCAAATTAGGGAGATTTTGATCCATAATTTAATTTTCGATCGGAGATTTCGGCACTCATTAGAGTAGTACATGAATCTTAGGATTGCCTAAAAGTGAAAAGTTCAAATTATAATGATAAGCAAGGGGGAAAAAAAAAAAACAAGAATTTATCTCCCTGTGGCTTGAATTCTATCCATCTCACTTTATTCTCGGGTGGTTTTTTGCCGGTGTGCCCTTGATCCTTTTAATCTTTTATAAAAATTATTAAATTCTTTTTGCCTAATAAAAAAAAATATACCCCACATCAACTTTGCCCATTAATCATTCCAAAGGCACAACTTTTTAATTCCACGCTGAAACAGTAAGTTCTAAGCAGTTTGGCATAACTTCATTATTAGAGCTTTTTTTTTTTTTCTCGGCAAAAGAAAGTTTTATTAAGCTCGAAAGGATACATCGAGGGGGAAGGCTGAGGAGCGTAAGTGCTCAGACTCAACCTGGGGAGGGGGAATGTAAATCATCCAGCACGAAGTTGAATGATATGCGCCAAAACAGATTACAACTTTAGCAACCGGACACCATCTAAAAACATTTTGAAATCCTCCACGGAGTACATCCTAACATTATTAGAGCATTTTTCTTAAATAATAGGAGTATATTTTTTAAATCTTTTTATGGACATTTAATAGTTTCGCTTCCATTTTTACGTGAATTATTGATTCGTTTCAAACGGGCAGAGTCTAACAAATAAAATATTATGACCAAAAACTAATTTTTGATTCCTAATCATTTCTGTGGTGCAATAACCGTCATCCAAATTTTTTTTTTTTTTTTTTTTGGGGGGGGGGGGGCGGTGTTCCTCTCGCTGTAGCATTTGTAAGTACATCTGCTCATTGCCAACGCTTAAAAATTTCCTAAAAGGCGCGCGTTATTGTTGTTATCATGATTTTGAGAATGGTTAATTAAATTGTCAATCACAGAGCAGTTTGAAGCTAGAGAGCGAGTTTTATCATTTACACTTATCTCGTCATTACCATGCATGCATATCCTTTGCCGCGTCGCAAGATTTTTCATCGTAAGCAAACTAAATATTGCAAGTGGAGCAGGCGGCGCCATGTATTTGACAACGGTTGAAACCTATTCAAGAATGTGTCCAAATTTGTCCAGAATGTCCTTGACACATTAATTTTTTGAGGGACAAACTTTTTTGTTTTTCTAAGCAAAAAGAATTTATTAATCTTTATAAAAGATTACAAAGATTAAAGGATTAAGGGCACACCAACACTAAGCTACCCGAGACCTAAAAGAAGGCAAAACGCCAACTGAATACCAAAAAAACCCACGTACATAAACCAACAACAAAAGCCAAAAATCTGAGCGAACCTCATACTCTAAACAAGATCCCCAACATCAATCAGCCGAAAAGCCTTAAAGCCAAACAGACAAAAGAACAAAACTACCGAGACCTAAACGGGAGCGACACCCCGGCCCCCATGTCGGGAAAAAAAAATCCTTCTTCTACCTCTGCAATAGACTACATCGCTATCTCTCCCTATCATTGAATTCCTCGACCAAAAGAAGTAGCCAAAATCGAAGCCAAAAGACCACCGGGCAAAACCAGAAGAAACAAAACACCCCAAGACCGCTAGAACTCGAAATCAAAAGGCCAGAGAGAGAGAGAAGCTTCATCCTCGAAGTCAACATCATCTTCTGAGATAAACTCTTCCTCAAAGTCATCTAGTGCATGGATCCTTTCCCTTAATTCTTCCTCTTGCATTTCAATAAATTTCTTCAGATTATAATTCCTCTCTCCTTTAACTTCAATGCCCAAAACAGAACTTACATCCAATATCTTGCAAGCTTCCTTAAAAAACATTGAGGGACAAACTTTGGACTCCATACATTTAAATCTGATAGTTGACGGACAAAATACGAGCAATTGGAAGTTTTGGGACAAAGTAAGAACCTAAATAGTTTATTAGGAGATTAAAAATGACAAAACTCCGGTAGGTGTGTACTGTACGCCCTTTATGATCTTCGTGATTCTTTTTGGGACTGAGGGACCGTGCTGCGCAGCGTGCTGTGCGGGGTGATTCGCCACCTCTCCGGTCTCGGTTTGATGATCGGAAACGTTCATTTGGTAGAGCTCGTCGAGTAGAACAAGTGTATCAAAAATCAGCTCATTCGGATATCATTTAGTGCCTCATCCGAACATTATTATCTTGAAATTATTAAGTGTACCAAAAAACAGTGGATTTTAATCTAGTGTTTCGGATCCATTCGTTTCAAGATAATAATGTTCGGATGAGGCACTTAATGATGTCCGATCAAGCTGATTTTTGGTACACTTATTCTACTCAGCGAGCTCTACGAAGTGAACGTTTCCGATCATCAAACCGAGACCGGAGTGGCGGCGAATCGCCCGGCACAGCACACTGCGCAGCACGGTCACTCCATCCTTCTTTTTGCGATTTTTTGTAGCCCGATATATGAGATCTGTGGTAGTTTATTTTTACAAATTTTTGTGACTCCTTTTATGAATTTTTGTGGTTCCTATAATGACATTTTGAGGTCAAATAAAAATTAACTTTTACAAATTTTTGCGGTTACTTTTTTCGATTTATGTGGTGTTGTTTATGAATTTTTTGGTAAAAAAAATGGTGCAAAATGGACGGCTCAAAGGTACAATTTTTTTGGGTGTTATTTATGAATTTTTTGTGGTGTATTTATGAATTTTGTGGGTTAACATACAAACTTTTTGGTGTTTAATTACGAAATTTTGTGGCTCAAAATATGAATTGTACACCTAAAAATATGGGTGTGTACTCTAGCCTTGTTAGATTAAAAAGAATTGGCAATAACGGACAAATGGGCTTAATTCTGGCCCCAAAAAATTGATCAGAACCGTTTATTTTGTGTTTGGGTTTAGCACATGCAAATATTTCTCTAACCAACCTAAAGGGAAACCAATTAACCGAGTATTCTATTTAGGGAAAATTAGCCATAAGAGAGGTAAAATAGTTTTCATTTAGGGGAAGAACGCCAGAAAAATGGTTTTCAGTAGAGGTCCTTCAAATTTTTGAGTTTTTTAGCCATAAGGCCTGTTGTGCCGAACACGAAATTGAGAATATAACAAATCAACAAGTGCTTTGTTCGTCGATATATCAAATAAGATTACCCTAAGCGTAGGGTATAAGCGTCCAATTGAAGCATAATAATCCAGAAGACCGGGATTTACCCAAGGGAATAATTATACGGCTTTGCTGGATTTGTAGATGTAAGCAAGGTTTTCGGCTTTTAGACAGCCAACTTTGTTTTATTTTAAACAGTGGAAAATAAAAAGCTAAATTAAAAGCGAATTAACTAGAAAAAAGAGAGGCTAGATCTAGGAATTAATAACACCCATGACTCGAGCTAAATCACACTTTTCACCCAATTACGCAATTTAAGATTCTTAAGGGAAGTTCTTAAACCGGAAGATACGATGATTTGATTACCAAGCTAGCTCTAGAATTTATTTGGCAAACACCTCGAGCGATAGAGCTCCAAGCATCATGTGTGGTGAGTAGGCGATGCTCTCATCTACACATGATCAAAGAGGTTAACACCTTAGCGATTTGACAAACAAACCCGAACCCCACATCAATTTTCAAACCAAAAGTTTAAAACTTTATTTGGTGAAAAATGCAATTTTTGCTCTAGCCATGAGGTGCTAATCATCCAATGACCTAATCCTTGAAAACTACTCACACATATCTAGAGAGATAAGAGCAAGCAAAAATCTAGCTAACATAATTGAAATGACAAGACTAGAAATAAACTAGAGATTAAGAAAGATCGGGAGTAAAGAAACAATTTTAATTAAAGCGACAATATCAAAAACTGACTAATAAAGACAGAAATTAAAATATTCAAAGCTAGAAATTGAAGAACACTTAAGAACAATGCAAAAAGATTCGAAATCTATTCTAGATCTAAAAGTTGTACTACTCAATCTATCCTACTTGTTTGTACAAAATGATGTCACAAGGTTTTATACTCCGGGGATCCACGCGCTAAATATACAGCGAAATGCTCTGAAGATTCAGCCCTAAGGCCCTCGGCATCGATGGCAATGGGCTTAAGCTGAGTCACTATCAGCCTCGGCATCGATGAAATGTTTCACCTTACATCGATGCCGAGCAGCCTAGGCCTAATCCCACTAATTGCCTCGGCATCGATGTAACCTCAAATTTCCCATCGATGCCGAGCCCAATAACTTCAGTGCTTGGTTTGCTGGCCTGCCTTGATCTTGCCTTGCCTTGCTAGCCGTTGGGTCACTTTTGCCTTGTGACTTGCCTTAATCTCCTTTATTTAGTGATTCACCTACAAAGCAGAACTAGCACACTCTACGAGCGAACACAATTAAAAACAGCTAATTAACAATTAAATTGGGCTAGAACTAAACACTAGCGCGCCCTTCATTACATTCTCGGGTGCTTATCAACAAACGATAAACAAGAACACATGAATATACGTGGTTTCGTTCAAGCACAAAGCAATAACAAACTCCATGGGAAAAAGAGCAAGATGATTCACTATAAACGAGGAGAGAAACAAAGAGCCTGCTATACCCGTAACTTTACTTGAAGCACCAAACAGATATCTAGGGACAAATCTCTAGTGGAACCCAAAAGGGAGACACAAACCCTTGGTGGAACCCTAAGAGATGAACAAAAACCTAATATCTAAGCCCTTGAACAAAAGACCATAACCCTAGGAACCCCCAAGGTCCCTATTTATAGAAAAACACTAAATAAACCTAAACCGAATAGGAAAATGAATCCTAGTCAATTTAGGAATTCTAGACAATTTCCAACAAGGCCAAAACATGTTTAGGCACTTCCATAGGATTTTAGAGTGCACTTTCCTATTATAGGGTTTTAGTGGTTTAGACACTTTCATAGGGTACTTTAGGGTTGTAGGGAGTTAGGCACTTTCATTTATAGGATACCCTAGAGTTTTAGGCACTTTCACGGGGTACTTTAAGGTCTTAGGCACTTTCATAGGCACATTTATTTTTATATTTGATTACAAAAGGTGCTTGTCTTTAAGCTCAAAAAAATACAAATATGAGGAATTTTTGGCTAAATCTTCCATTCTATTTAAGACAAAAAAAACGCCCCATATGTGGGGAAAGTCTAAAAAAACTATCTCCATAGAGATGGAGAGAAACTTTTATGTATATCGGGGATACCAACTTATCAATGGTGGGTTTTTTTTTTGTGAAACAGCAAAAAATATTATTAAGGAAACTCGATAATGGATATATCGAGAAAGAAAGAAAAAAGAGGGAATGAGGAGAGGGAAAAGAGAGAGAGAGAGAAAGGAGAGGGGGGTAACGCGAAGTTGAGAAGAAAAACGATCTCAGTACAAAGTTTAAACGGCAAACATCCAGAAACCAAAATAAACGATTGGTTGCAGCAATTTTCCTTGTAGTATCCTTCCAAGAGAGTAGCAACCAAAATAATCAGGGGACTGATTAAAGCTTTTTCTGAGAGGTCAAATCTAGCATCACCTCATCTTCTTCTTTCAGCTTCCAAATCTTCAAAATATATCAGCATCATTCGACATCATGTTTCGATGTAAAATATTTTTAAAAAAAATAAATTTCAAATTTTTAATTTTCGGTGTTTGGTTGACACTTAAATATTTTCAGAAATCAACAAATAGTGTAAAGAGAGAGAAGGAGGCTTAAACGGTGGAGATATATGAGATTATTGGAATTGAACGTGAGTTAGGATTTACGATTGAAAAAACAGAGCAATGAGAATTGCAGTATAAGGCAGTGGGTTCATTTCGGAAAATAACTTACGGAAGATTTAAGGGTAAGTTATTTTCATGCACTTGATGGAAAACGCTTTACATGTAAAATATTTTTCTCAATTTTTTACACAACCAAACATCAAAAAATAGGTAAAATATTTTACCGAAAAATATTTTACGTCCAAACAAAGGGAGCCTTAGATGAAAAACCAACAGCTTCACGATCTTCAACATTCACAAACAAAGCCCAGCAACCCAAGAATCTCAGAAATCACTTGCATATCTTGATTATAATCATTACACATCTCTTCGCCCCAAGCATAGAGTCGAGTTTTGTTCACCTTCCATTTAAGAGAGTGAACATTACTCCCCTCCGCTCCATTTCTAATTTTTTGATCAAACTTAAATGATCGGCTCAATTCATTTTGTAGAGCTCGTCGAGAACACTAATCATACCAAAAACTGTGTTCATCGAATTTTAGTAGATACATGATCAGCACACGTGAAAATTGCAAAAAAACCAAAACTGGGTTCTAATTCAATGCGTTTTTTGAACCCAGTTTTGTTTTGTTTTGTTTTTTTTTTTCAATTTTCACGTGTGCCTATCATGTATCTTCTAAAATTCGATGAACACGATTTTTGGTATAATTAGGGTTCTCGTCGAACTTTACAAAATGAACAGAATCGATCATTTTGCTTGAAACTATAGTGAAGGTATGCAATATTATTATCTAACAAAATTAATAACCTCCTGTTTCACTGAGGAAAATTTAGTATTGTCAACCTTATTTCTTTCAGAATTATTGTCACGATGCATATTTGGACTAATTCTCAAGGGATTGATTCCAGCATCCAATAGTCTGAGACTCCAATTAAAGTCAGGAAAAAATTTGTATGAATTGACCTACAATGGCACCTGAGAAATTTTGAACTTCTTGTTTCGCTAAGGAAAATAAGTACTTATTTTTTGAATTAAATTTTTTTTTTTTGGGAAAGTGAACTAAAGATGATGTATTATGAAAGAATGTTCTGTCTCATAAAACAAAAAATCAGAACCTTACCAAAACGGGGCCTTAAAACCTAAACTAGGAGCAAACTCCCAAGTCACAAGTTTTGGTCACCGAGCCAACTTCTAAGTCTGATGTAGAATACGTGGAGGCCTAATTTCATGATCAATTGGACTAGATGAAGCCCTGGAAGTCCAAACAATGTTTAATTTCAGATTACCCGATTAGGCAAATTTCGAACGAACTCAAAATAGGCTCAAACTTGATGGGTTGACTTATTTTCGCGCTCTGGTCAATACACACGATGCATGCTGGATTTCGGCCCAATTCATTCGTTTAGCCCTTCAATTTGATATTATTGCCGTTTTAGGAAACTTTTAATTTGTTGACTCTTAGACCGTAATTTCTTATTAGTTGGTCCTTTTTGGGAAGGTCCTGTTTTCTTTTCCGTTTTCAATTTTAGGAGCTTCTCCAAATTATGAGACTTTTTATTTTTCAGCTTTAATTATTAGGGCTTCGGGGTTACGCCATATAAAAGAATTGTACCTAATGTTTTCATTCAACTTTTATCAATAATATTTCAGAGTTTCTCTCTCTTTTTCTTGTGCGCAAGGTTTGCTCGTGAACTCGAGTTGTTTATCTCGTTTGGACTAGTACGCTAACCTGTCACTTGTGAATTTTGCTGCATCAAAGTCACTATGATTGACTTAATCACAAAGAATGATTTGTTTGTAAAGTTCCCTTCCCAAAATCAATCCATATCATGATGTTCCCAAAATCATAATTAAACTTTGCTTGTGTTGAAAATTGCAAGTTGGAAGGGGAAAAAAAAAAATCCCAACTAGCAGGCTAATGTTGCGATGGACCCAACAAATGTTTTTTTATAACCCTAAACAATTAATTATTTTACAATCATGAGTTCGTTTTTATTTAGTCAATTAAGTAACAATAATATCTCAATCGAATAAGTTGCTGATGAAACTTCAGTTCTAACTTCACAAGACTTTCGCACTAGTTCTCGATCAAACTCTTGTGTTTTTTATTTTTATAAGCAACAAAATTTTATTAAAAACTCGACAAATGGTACGTTTCACTTTCCTCCATTACAATGAGTGGGGCTCCTCGCGCTTTGTTGAGTGCTTTGAAGCTCACTCATCTTCTTCCTGACCTTATTCTCGATCATCATAAAGTGTCAAAATAATTTAAAAGAGAATATCGATCGACAAAATTGAGAAAATATTTATTCATTATGAAGTATCGTATTCATGAGTTACGCTAAAGTTACGTGTGAAAGAAATGAAGAAATCAATTAATACACTGTTTGGCTATTTTAATAAACTCTATTACTGGCAAAGTGTCCAATTTCTTACATGCTTAGGACTCAATATCAAAACCGCTTGACATTTCACGTTGCTGTGGGATTTTTTTTTTCTTCAGAATTTGGTGAAAGAAATCGGGACATGCAGTGGGTCTCCCGAAGTAACCGATAGGTCTCGTCTTTGGTGCAGTCAATCTGGACATGCGATGGTGCGGCTACTTACTAATTTTCACCCCATGAAAATAGGTTTGACGCTGAAATTCATTTTGAGCTGTTTCAGAATTCAATTCCTGGTGTACAGCTTTTGAATAGTACCAACCTCTTTTTGTTATAACATCGGACATCACTTCAAGAATTCCATAAAGTTGTAATTGTAATATTGTGAGAGTGACAGAGAGACGAAGTTCAGTTCGCCAATGGAGCTAACGGTAGTATTTTGTAGGTTGTGGTTCTAGATGAATTATCTTGGGAGACAGACGACGGTACAATCTTAACACCCTCGATAGGTGGCAGATCTGTTTTAAGGAATTTGTGTGAAATGCATGATTGGGTTCGCTCTATGTGTTATATTTATTTTATGTATTTTGTAATTGCATTTTGTATCATCGATGAAATTGTATTCTTGTTTAGCTGACTATATTTTTCCCAACAGTACGTTGTGCCATCATTGGCGTGTTTGTGATTTAATGTGGATACATATTTTAAATTCTAGCATTAGATTCTGCTGCAGATTTTAGATTTTGGATTTAAGTATGAACAGCTATACCTGCTTATTATAGCACTGTGATTATGATTAATCTGGAGATTCTGCTACAAATTCTATTCCTGAATGTAACTCACAATGCATGTTCTAGTCTGGTCGCCGGATGCAAATCAAGCGGGCACATTGGGGAATTGGGGGTGGTGTTGTGTAGTGGTGTGCGCAGTATCGTGTTGTGCATCGGCCTCCGAGTAGTTAGATCGTGCATCCGACGGCTCGGATCTCATCTCGACAATGAACGGCTCTCGATCGTTGGTTTCCAAGATGACATCCGAGCCGTCAGATTGTGACGGCTCGGAGGTGCGCAGTACGGTGCTGTGCACCTTACTACACAGGACCAACCCAAAGTCGCTGTCTAAATTGGCTTCTTCTGAGAAATTTTTGGGTGCCGAGTGGGTATCACGTCGGTAGCAGTAAGCAATGCACCTCGCGTTGTGTGGTATTTGCTTAATTTAGAGTCCCATAGAAATTGTCAAAACCGCTCAATTTGCATAAAAAAATTATTCATAGATTCCTAAAAAAAAAATTACATGAGTCTGGGATCGGTAAGATCTTGATCGTTGTTTGTTTAAATTTCTATTAGGAAACTAAACCAAATATTGATCAACCCTTTACCCATGTTCGATTGAGCACATTTTTCACAAAAAGTCTTATAAATTATTTTAAACCAATTAAATGGTTCCGATAATTTTTGTGGAAGTCCAAGATAGGTCTCATACAACGCGGTGTACATTTAGTGTTCATCTAATGGATACCCATATGCGGTCATAATCTACAAATAAGTCTGTCCATACAAATAATATGTGCACAGATTTTATTGTGGGGCCCACCAAGGGTCCCACACAAACTATTCGAATTGTTCATTAAATGGAGAACATTTTTTCAAGGGTCCCCGCAAAAAATCAGCTCAATCTGATATATATAGGTGCTTGATTCAATCATTTAACTTTTCATTATTCGAAATTTGAATGAAAATTTAGATAATTGAATCAAGCACCTATAGGTATCGGATTGAGCTGATATTTTGCGGGAACCTTCAAAAAATATTTTACATTGAATGAACGACTTGGATCTTTTGTATGTGACATGTTGTGGACTCCACAATAAAATCTATGCACAATCTATGCACAGATTGTCGACTCCATAATCTACCGACGCTGATCATCACTCAAAGGAAGGAGTGCTGCTATAGGTAGATACATTCATGTACTCATGCCGCGAATACACGTACTTTAGATCTGTCTTGAGCCCTACAAAATAGATCCGAGCCGCTCAATTGGTTCAAAATAATTTGTTTACAATCCTTGTAAAAAATTAACTTAATCCGATATAAGTAGAGACGTTAACAAAACATTTACTTTTGCTACAGAATTCAGGCTTGAATTCTAAAGCAAAATTGGATATTTCATAAACCTCTTTTTCGATATCGGGTTGAGTTGATTTTGTTACAGGGACCGTAATTAAACTATTTCAAACAAAATAAACAACTCGGATCATTTTTATAAGATCCGAGACAGATCTAAAATACGTATATACGTGATATATGTACGTAAATGTATGTATCCATAGACTTTCCGCAAAGGGGAGGTGAGGCACCTCTGCGCTTTCATTCCTTCATTCATCTCATTTAGAACAGTACTGAAGTCTGAAGCGATAAAACCCACTAGTCAGACAAATCGACAGCAGAAAATCATTTCGTTTGTGTTGTGGGGTGGGTGGGGTATACAGATGGTTCCCCTCTGTTTCTCCACGTTTCCCATTCCACTTCCAATCCTACGATAAAACCGAAGCTCCTTTGGTTTAATCTTTCCGGGACTCTTGATGCGATTTTTTTTTTTTTTTAAAATTTGAATACTCTATAATTTTTATATCAAATCGTTTGGATCGATGACAAAAGTTTAAAAAATAAAGTCAAAATGTATGAAGTCCACTGAAGAGTACAAAAAAGTACTCCATTGACAGACTGTCTTTCTACAAGTGGAGTGGAGTGAAATGAAGTACAGTTGGTACCTCTCTTATACTCTCATGAACATGGACAAGGTTTGATTCTCATAAGCACTCATCCATCTCCCTAAATCGTCTAAGATAGAGTAAATTAGGATTAACGAATAACAAAACAAAAACCGTCTTTTCCAAAGATCAGTCTTTCGTTGTCTATTTGTCATCTTATATAAACTTTCCAACTTTTTCGATTCTTATGCTTTTTTTGAATCCTCTCGTAAAAATGATATCCAAATCTAATAGAAATTAGAACATAATTTAAAAAAAACCGTGACGAAAAGTCATCAAAAAATTTGCCATAATACCACCAGAGAAATTGAATGGAATGAGGTTAATCAAACAATCATTTTTCAGTAATGTGCAATTTTTTAAGGGAAAACAACGATTGCACCTAGACATGTGCAATTTTTTTTAATCATTTACCGTGTAGCAATTTTTTTGCATAGTTACTATATATAAAACAAAGGCAAAAAGATAATTTTGATTCATCCAAAAGTGAAATGGGCAAGTATTTCTACGTCTGGACATGCACAATTCTAAAAGTGTATAAACTAATTAAGATAGAGGTAATATACTGTAATGTTATCTGTTTTCCTGCAAAGACGACCACTACGAAAAGACGTGTGAATTTTAGGATAAAAAATAAAATATTTTCCGTGCAATGATTTTTTAAATTTCTTTTAACCGTATAAAAAGTTTCAATTAGTTACTAAATTTGGTGCAAAGAAATTTAGAATATTATGCACGAAAGTGGCTTTTTTATTAAAAAAATGCACGTTTTTTTCCAGAGTGATTCATTTTCCTGGACAGAGGAGTTACTAGTTAATTTGGTGGAGATGAACCACAAAAGTCCTATCTTAATGGAGTATTTCATAATTTTCAACTTTCGTATGTCCCAGGAATATTTGTCCATTTGCAAAAGTTATGGAACAAACCCGTATGAAATTCTAATTTTTCTATTTTACTTTTAATTGATGTGACAACTTTTAACTTTGTATTTTTGCAAAAACAAGGCAATTGGCTTATTTATTTTTTGTTATTTAATTTTTTTTGCTTTTGATAGTTCTGCGTCAAATTTTTGTATAGTATTGATATGTCTCGATGTCATGGATTTAAAAAGTTAAAAAATATGTTCCAAACTATTTTTTTAAATAATTAAAAAAATAAACAAAAAATTAAGTCTTTATTTAAAAAATCACTCCTTAAGTTTCGATCTGTTATTTTAACTTTTGTAATTCCGCTCGAGGAGACGAATCAATAATTCACAAAAATTTGTTAAAAATCTAACAAATACAAAAAAGATTTAAATAAAGATTTTGCCAAAATAGGCATTGAGTGTGTTTTTGGAGAGTTTAAGTTTGGAAAGTTTAATGATTATGCTTTCTTAATTTTAATTTCCTAAAATGAACAAATAAATTGGGACGGGGGAGTAACTCCAAAAGGAAACGAATCACCCAAAAGTACTAAATGGATTTTTTTTTGCTTTGCATTTTGTGAAGGAAAAAAACCCATTTAGTATTTTTAGCATTTTTTCCAGTTTTGTAAAAAAAGAAGATTTAAAAAAGGAAGGTAATTTCAAGATTAAAAATCATATATCTATGCAAATAATTTTTTTTACTAATATGGATCTTATTTGATAGATTTCATTGAGATCTTTTAAACGATAAAAAAAATTAAAAAATCATCTTTGATTTTTATTATATTTGAGTATGAAATTACCGTTTAAAAAGAAAGCGGAACGCCGCCAGAGGAGCCAACGAATAATACATGCCATGAGCATTGCATGACATGGCATGGTGGATGATGATGCCTGACAATGATTACGAACGGAGGGTCATGATGGCAACGCCTCCTTTTCCGGAAATAAATGATTAATTGTCTCTATTCCATCCCATTTAAGAGAGAGAGAGAGAGAAGAGGAAAAAACAAACGCCGATACTGCGCGCAGCCACAGCCGCCATTTCATCTTCTTTTTGTGATGATTAATTATTACTATTTCCACCACCACAAAGTGTTTCAAAACAAAATCCAGGAGCAGAAAGAGGAGATCTTCATTTACGAGCAGTAAAAGAAAAGAAAAAGAAAAGAAAAAGGCCCGAAAAATCTTCTATTTAACGGACCCCTACTTGTGCTTATGGAATGGTGAGAAAACAGCCAGAAGATTAAAACGGTCCATTCGCTCTCTCACCATCTCTCTGTTTCTTAAATTTCGGAGTCTTTTTCTCTGCTTTCCTTGCTAAACATATTCCTTGAAAGGGGGGAATATTTTGTTTCCTTTGACCTTTCGCTCCTCTTCCTACATAAACAACCCTCAGCGCAACAATCATCAAGCGCTCGTTTGAACTTCTGTTCTCCCTTTTCGGCTCCTCTGTTTCGTTATTCGCTTGAGTACCCTGTTTTTTTAAACTCTCTGTATTGAAAATATGGTGGTGGAGGTCGGTGGAGCGGTGGTAGTTCTGGTGGTGAGACCGTTCGATGCGAAAAGAGACTGCGGAGAGGTGGAGGAGTTAGAGAGGAGGTGTGAAGTAGGACCCAGCGGAAAACTCTCCCTGTTCACCCACCTGTTGGGTGACCCTATCTGCAGAGTTCGTCACTCTCCTTCCTACCACATGCTGGTACATACTACCAAACTGCCCACGTTTTTTTTCCCTCTCTCGTATTTTCTCATGTTTTGAACGGTCCAATGTTATTTGGTTACGGGCCATTTTTACCGTGTTTATTTGGCTCATTTTCGTTACAGGTGGCTGAGACGGTAACGGTAAGGAAAGATAGTGTGGAGGAGAGAGAAATAGTTGGGATAATTAGAGGCTGCATCAAGACCGTTACTTGCGGCAAGAAGCTCTCCCGGGTTGGAAACGATGGCCGCGATCTTCCCGCTAACAAAGCCCTCCCTGTCCACACTAAACTCGCCTACATCCTAGGCCTCCGCGTCTCCCCTTCTCACCGGTACCACCCTCCTCTTGTCTCTCCCCTTCTCTCTCTCTCTCTCTCTCTCTCTCTCTCTCTCTCTCTCAATGCATTTGCCTGATCATCTCAGGTCCTCATTTTGAACGAGATTGAGCGGTGGAAACAACCTATATGATTAGTGGTCTGAATTTGTTCATAGTATAGTATTGCGCCGAGACTTAGACTTTTGGATCCATTCCAAAATGAGGTCTTATCTTAGATGATAGATGGATCATATCATCGGGTCCTCATTTTGAACGAAATCGACAACCAAACTCAACAAATAGTATCCCATAGCGTCGAGATTTAATCTTATCGCGTCGAGGTCTTAATTTTTGTAGAATAAATGGCTTTTTCGTCCATTCTAAAACGAGGTCTTAATCCTTATACAATAAATGACTCATCTTGGATTCTCAATTCGAACGGGGATCTAACGGTTCAAATCTTGACAATAATAATTTGAATTTGTTCATAATATCTTGCCCCGCTGAGAATAGACTTTTCTATCCCTTGCAAAATGTGGTCTTAGCGATCCGGACCCAATACATATCCCATCATTAGGGATTGTTCCGAAAATAGATCACCGAGTCTGATTCACTTCAGAAATTGACAATTTCAAGTACTACTATTTTATTCCACACACGTATTACTGTTTTCCGTTTATAGTACTCCTACAATAAGGTTGCGTTTTGAGAATTTAGTCATTTTTTGAATTTGTTTTATTTATGTTAAAATTTTTATTGGTTATTGATTCGATTTGACGAAAGTAATCAGAAAAGTAAATTTTTTTTTATTTTTACCGAAGTATTTTGAAAAATAATTATTTTTCACTTTTTTGCCCTAAAAAATGATTATTTTTCAAAATACTTAGGTAAAAGTAAAAAAAAAATTTACTTTTTCGATTTTTCTAATCGAGACGAATTAATAATTCATAAAAGTTTAATGCGAAATTAATAAATAAAAAAAATTCAAATAAAGATAATTCTTAAATTTAAGTTAAGTTTAGCGTAACAGAATACTTGGATTTTACTGCCTACGGTTTTATTTTGTGTATCCATAACCGTTTTTCAACGTTATCGCAGGCGATCGGGTATTGCGCTGGAATTGGTGACCAGAATAGAAGAATGGTTCACGCAAAACGGTGCCGAGTACTCGTACATGGCCACTGAAAACGACAACAAGCCCTCCGTCACCCTCTTCACCCAGAAATGCGGTTACTCCAAATTCCGCACCCCGTCAATCCTGGTCCAACCCGTGTTCGCCCACCGGATACGGGTCAGCACCCGGGTCGCCATCCTAAAGCTCACCCGCTCCGAGGCTGAGACCCTCTACCGCCGCCGGTTCTCCACCACCGAGTTCTTCCCCCGCGACATCGACTCGGTCCTCAACAACAAGCTCAACCTGGGCACCTTCCTGGCGGTCCCGGGCGGGTTGTACCCCCCCGGGTCGTGGCCTGGGCCGGACGAGTTCTTGTCCAGCCCGCCGCAGTCGTGGGCGGTGATGAGCGTGTGGAACTCCAAGGACGTGTTCAGGCTCGAGGTGCGGGGCGCGTCGAGCGTGAGGAAAGGTCTCGCCAAAACGACTCGGCTAGTGGACCGGGCTTTTCCGTGGCTCAACATCCCTTCCATGCCGGCTGTGTTTCAGCCCTTTGGGTTTCATTTTCTGTATGGGCTCGGAGGGGAAGGCCCGCGGTCTGTCAAGTACCTGAAGGCCCTGTGTGGGTTTGCCCACAACTTGGCCAAGGAATGCGGGTGCGGGGTGGTGGCCACGGAGGTGTCGAGTTGCGAGCCGCTCAGGCTGGGGGTCCCGCACTGGAAGGCGCTGTCGTGCACTGAGGACCTGTGGTGCATCAAGAGGCTTGGGGAGGACTACAGTGACGGATCCGTGGGCGACTGGACCAAGTCGCCTCCTAGCTCATCGATTTTTGTCGATCCTAGAGAGATCTAACTTAGAAGTAATTTTTTTTTTTCCTCATATGAAGAGCTAATTTAGAAGTTTTTTTCTTCTTATTTTTGTTAGGCCGGGTACAATTATCCTAGTGCTCAGGAAGTTGAATAGGAGAAAATGCTGCTTCCTCTCTCTCTCTCTCTCTCTCCTTCCTTTGTAGGCTCTAACGTTAGATTACCAAGTGGCAATTTTGAAGGGCGTAGTGACTAGTGAGGGCAAAAGAGATGGGTTTTTTTTCATTGTATTTTGTTTTTGGACTGTTCCGTGGTGTTGTTGAGGGGATATATGTCCAATTTTTGAACTTACTTTTGTAAATGGATTTTGGCTTTTAAGATCCTCATTTTGTTTTCATGTGGTGTTGGTTTCATTTCGGCCTTTACTCGATTTCTAAAACGGTTGTGATCGAGATTGTTATTCGTGTGTATCCCAAGTTCGGATATTCCTCTTTTGAGCAAAAAACAATGGGCGCCAAAGAATAATAACAACTTCTTCTGAATGGGTTATGGGACAGGGGATATATTATAATGCGGGGCTATTTTGGGTGAGGATGAACTTTGCTAGTATTGGAGAATTCTCCCTTTTAAGTGATGCTCTGCTTGTTTCTTAATTTCTGGAAATTGACTGGGATTTGGCTGTGGAAATTTAATATTATTGTAGACACAAATGTCCAGATACAGACGTTTATTGAATTTGAATTCAACTTACATCATGTGCACGTCACGTCTAACTGGACGACTACAGAAATATCTGTTTTCATATATATTTCTAAATATCTTGTTCGTTACATCAGTCGTAAACTTGTTATATATTATAGTGATGGGATTTTTTCAATTTGTCCCTTTCGAACAGAAACCTATTACTATCATCATATTGAACCAAATGATCATTTACCCCATTTGCGTTCTTGTGTGATGCAAAAGAAAAATTAACTTATTTGAATAAGCCTTTGAGATGTGACAATTGCACCAGGCACCCACACCAGGAGTTATTTTGAAAGCTAAGCAATAGTAAAAAGCGCCTATACAATATTGTAACACAAAGCGGCTTTTTCCTCTTGAGAACTCCCATGGTGGGAAATTTTTTTAGTGCCGAGTAGTTACCACATGGTTTCAATTTAAGCCGTTTAAAAGTGTATTGGACGGTTCGGATGTGTCGAGCGGGTACCACATGAGATATACCCACTTGGCACCGAAAAATTTCTCCTCCTGACGACAGTTGACATGAATCAAGATTTTTTAAGTACCGTTTAAAAATAATACAACGCATTTTTAATTTGAATATTGTCAAAATTGCTTCCATAGAAGGTGTCAAGTAAAATTTTACATCATTTTGAAAAGTTTGTGTATTGACTAATGATCCGGGCCCTGTCCCTGAGGCAAGACAGGCATAAGCGGGCCACCTAAGGCTCCCAAAATTTAGTGACGATTAAAGGACCCATTTAAAGTTAAAAATATGTCAAGTTTTAAAAGTCAATACAAAAACGTAGAGAAGTACGTACTGCAACGGTCGCGGACTAGAGCAAAAACTCACTAGTGGATGGATTGAATTTTGACTTTTTCCCTCTCAAATTGCAAAAAAGTGTGTTTTTAGCTTCTTCTTCAATTCATTGTTTTTCACTCTCTTTTTTTGCTGCTTCTTTAATTCGTTATAGTTTCTTAGACACACGAAAAATAGCTTTACATCCAATTACCCAAAAACTCAAACTATAAGCTATTCACGAGTACAAAATCAGCCGCTCAGAAAAGGGATCTCTCAATAACTTTTACACTATGTAAAACAACTCGCCAATAGAAATAGAAAATCAAAGCATCTAAATAGTTAGCTCTAGTACTAACAATTTTGTTTTCGTTTCGATGGATATCCCATATATTGCGATCCGCTAACACTGGATCTTTTGCATATCCTTTTCAAAAACAGGATAGGATACTGTGGTCTTGGTTACATCAATCGATGCGTTCCTGAAAGAATTTGCAGCCACCAAATTAAAGTACTGCATGCGGTAGGATCGGATCACAATCTAATTGCTTTATAGTGGAGTGTTAGCTTACACATTCATATAGATTCTAATTGTAAAGTCCTTATAACGTACACAAATTCCCACGATAATGTGGTCCATCAACTTTATAGTACTATTATTGGAACAAAAAGAAGGTTCTCTCATTGATAATAATAATAATGAAGCATGGTACATGATTGAGCTATGTAGTGAACTTCATTTTCGCTACAAGTTGATGATTTTATGGAAATTTTAAGTCTCCTGGACACGGAGGGTTTTGGAAGGCAGTGAAATAAAAACAACATAACAAGAATAAGTAAGATAAGAAATATTGAAAGCATTCTTGGCCAGCAAATCTTCGCTTCCTGATGGATGCACTTGGCAAATCTCCCACACACCACGCTGAACCGAGTGCCTATCACGTATTTAGTTGGATTCGGTATAGGATTGAATAATCAATTTCAGTAGGAGTATTAGATATCGGATATATAGTGGGATGATGTGATATAAGTAAGTTAAGTATTAGTAATATCAAACCGATCAAATGACTCAGTCCATGAGATTCATAACTACTAATAATTATAGCGTGCATGACGTAGAAATGAACTATATTCGTCACGGGATGTGTCTACGGATGGTTGTGTGACCAATCAAGCATGATATTAAATTTGAACTTGACGAGTACTAAATTTTCATTGGACGCTGATAGTCTTATGAAAAGATTAAGTCTCGTGGACATGGAGGTCGATACATCGAAACGAGTTTCTATGTATTTAGTCCGGTTTGGTGTAGGATTAATAACCAATTTCACTAAACATTTGAGCAAAATGACTCATTCCACATTGAAAAATTATAGCATGCATGACGTAAAATTGAACTGTTGAAAAGCGATATTCGTCACGGGATGTATCTCCAAATAGTTGTCTGACCAGACAAGCATCACATGCATAAGATTGATATGCTAATTAAAGCGATACTTGTCATGCGATGCATCCATTCAAAGTAGTTTGGGTTTTCAAGCATGGCAAAACATGAAGCATGACGATACTAATTGCCATGCGATGCATCCATTCAAAGTACTATGAGCATTTTGAAGCATGACAAAAGGGGTACTTTGAAGCATGACAAAAGGGGTACGTCGAGGACAAAGTCCAAGCGAAATAAATGCGCGCAGCATGGCAAAATATGAAGTCAAAATAAGACAAGGATAGATAAGCATCCAACAAAGCGTTGGATGCAAAGAAAAATACAAAACCAAAGTTACTGTTAGAATTGTTTCACATCGCTCATTTGAACCACCCAAACTTAGTTAATAAAATGTAGAGGTTACTCCACCTATTGCCAATTGGTTTTAGGTTAAAACCCTCCAAGAATCTAGCTAGGTCTTGGGTGACCTCTCCTCTCGTGGGAAAGTCTCTATATGTCGTCTATGTCGCCCGAGTCAATTGCTTAGCTCCTGGTCTGTCGCCTGACTCGCCTCCATGTGCATCCGGGCTGCACGTAAGGGGGAGTGTTAGAATTATCCTACATCGCTCATTTAAGCCTCCCAAACTTGGTTAATAAAATCTAGAGATTACTCCACCTATTGCCAATTAATTTTAGGTTGGAACCCTCTAAGAAATCTAACAGTTAGGCCTTCAAGGTAGAATCAGCGGTATTAGATTAGATGATAGGACATATTAGCACTTCAACAAGGAACCAGTTCTAAACTGTTGAAAGCTAAAAGTTGTACTATCGAATGCTTATGAGGCTACAAACCTCATGAGGGTATTATTGTAAAGCCCAAACTTTGAACCATTTCTTTGTTTGAACCAAACCCAAAAAGTAGGTATTGAAAGTGTTAGGCAAGCTTGGACCAGTAAATTAAAGCGTGCAAAAAACAGTGCCTAATTTGCAATTAACAAAGATATATAGGCATGGTCTGAATGCTGGCATGCTGACTTCCTAAATTCCTTTTCCAAGTTTACTACGGAAAGATGGACCATAATACTGGCCACCTTTTTCAAGATTCTATGTAGGATAGAATAAGGTTGAAAGATGAGTAGCTTAGCTTCAACTCATCGATCTCTTTCTTTAGTTGACTTGTACTTTAAGTAGAAAATGTGGGTGGTTTAGGTACGAGGAAGTGAGTGAGAACCTTGATTTGGTTTGCATTGTCTAAATTTGTTTGGCAATTTGCTTCCCCATTATCTTTATTAGTCAAAAGAATGACTGGATTGTGAGATTTTCTATGACTCTCTCTCTCTCTCTCTTAGTGACAACTCTGTCACTGAGCAATATTGAAGTAGTGAAAAGTGATATTTAGGGGTCGTCCGCTTATTTTAAGTATATAGTCGACTTGTATGTAAACTAACCAAAGCACCTGATTATTAAAAACAATTCCTCGTCTTTTTGCTTTTGTATAGACATCGAGGCATAAATTTTAGAACAAGTGAAGATCTAGTAGATAAACTAGACTAATGTATACAAATTAAATTTGAAAGCCTAAATCCCGGCAATTGAATAGGATCAATTTCATGTTTGAATCATGATCCACTTTAAGTCGATACATATTTTCATACAGGCCATTTAAAAGCACACAGAATTGTACATTAAAAATCAAGTGGAATTTATTTTTTGATAAAATATTATTAATATCACTAACATTTATTTCACAAAATTATCCATATCCATTTAGGTGCATGCTTGTTTAATTAGATTTTTTATTTGTAAATCGAAACCGAATTGACGACTGTGAGTGTTTATTCTTTTATTCATTTGGGAAAATGACGGCCCAAGACGTGTTTTGATAATTAATACCCGCCAAGGATAAGCTAAGAACATTTGTTAATGCTGAAAATGTCCTTAACGGGTATTAATTGTCAAAAACATGTCATTGGCTGTCATTTTCCCTATTCATTTCTGAGTCAGCCTCAAGATACCCTTTTCATTTGGTTCAGTCAGGGTGGGTTTAACGAGGTGGGTCGAAGCCTAATCAAGTGGGCCAATACCGTAACAGCCCAAACCCCAATTGGCATCTGGATTATTTCTTTTCAGTCCTTTTAAGCTTTGGTTTTTGTTTAGGGAAAATTATAGTTAACCCCCTCTAACTATGCCTCGCGTACACTTACCCCATCTAACTTTTTTTTGGCACTTAATCCCCTCAAACTAACGGAAATTCACATGGTCATAACTTCAAACGGTCATAACTTCTTCGTCCAAAATCGAAAACATGCAAATTATATATCGATTTCGAGGTCCTCAAGTCAACTTTCTAATGACACTAAAATCACATCACGATTCAAAGCACACAAAGTTATGATCAAAACGGTCTTTCTGTCTACCAGCCCTTACTCTTTTGATCATAACTTTCTGTGTGTTTTGAATGGTGATGTGATTTTGGTGTCATTAGAAAGCTGATTTCAAGACCTCGAAATCGATATATAATTTGCATATTTTCGATTTTGAACGAAGAAGTTATGACCGTTTGAAGTTATGACCGTGTGAATTTTCGTTAGTTTGAGGGGTTAAGTGCCAAAAAAAAGCTAGAGGGGGTAAGTGTATGCGAGGTATAGTTAGAGGGGGTAACTATAATTTGCCCTTTTATTTATACCCATTTTTGGTACAAAGCTTTGGGTCAGTACCTGAGGGCATTTAATTTATTTAATTAAATTGGGCCATAAAACAGAGGCTTATTGGATTAAAATTAATGGGCTATGGTAGGCCCAATTAATTTTAATTCGAATTGATTATTTAAAACTTGGCCTTTTGGGCTTGTTTGTTTGTTTGGACAAGTGTTGAGGAAGCCCATGATCCATGGGTTCGGTTGGTCCTCCAGGAAGATCCCACGCAAAAAGGGAAAAATGGGTTAGTTATTAGGAGTATCTTTCAAAGGCAATTTGACCCGGGTCAAATGGCCCATTATCCTTTAAAAGGGATGAAATAGGGAAAATGACGGCCAAAGACGTGTTTTGATAATTAATACATGCCAATGACATTTTTAGTATTAACAAATGTTCTCAGTATGTCCTTAACGGGTATTAATTATCAAAACACGTCCTGAGCCGTCATTTTCCCCATGAAATGAAATAAGGAAGCGGGGAGTTACATGGATGGCCCATTCTTAATCCGGTTTTGCTGAAGTTTATGATGAGGCTAAACGGAAATTAAGTATGATGAGGTTTATGAATGGATATGGGGAGTGCTAGTACTTGCTGCTTCTTATGTGATTCAGTGCTTATGTTAGCTGAGGATGATGGCCGGCCACATGTGAAGATCTGTTTAGCCATGTTATATGGCTTTTACAGCAATTAGGGTTAAATCTGGTGAGATCTACAAGTCACTGGCATAAGGCTTTTTCTAATATTTTAGGTAAAAATCGTAATTAAAAAGGTATACAACAATCGACTTTAAAAGACTTGCATCTAGTCCTGGCATAAGGCATTTTCTTAATGTCATGGGCTTAATTAAGGCATGCAGTTCTTTAATGTCGTGAGTTGGCAATTGATTATTTTGTTGATTTTGCATTAATTCATGTGATTATGTTAGCACTGAACATGTATTCATTCTCATTCGATTAAACGGTTTCACCTGTGTAATATTTTTATGTTATGTTCACTACAGCAAAAACGGTCTATCGCGACGAAAACTGGCGACGAAATCCAAAATTCATCGCCAAATGAACTTTTTGGTGCGGAAATCAGATTTCGTCGTTAAATGGGACTTTTTTCGCCAGAAAATTGAATTTCGTAGCCAAACGATACCTATTGGCGATGAAAAAATAAATTTCCTTGTCAAATGGAGCATTTTTGAGAGGAAATTAATTTTCCGTCAGCAGTTAGTACAATTTGACGAGGAAATTAATTTTTCGTCACCAATTGATACAATTTGACGACGAAATTAATTTTTCGTCGCCAATTCTTAAAAAAATTAGAAAAAAATAAATTTATTTAAATGTATAATTCTATTTTCTGTGTATATTACATATATTTCACACATTGGTTAATTTGAAAATTCTCAAAAAATGTCTATATATATTTGATTTTGCATAACTATCAACAAAGTGTTGGTTGGCCGAGTGGTTGGAGTCATTGTTCAAGGACCTGTGGGTCTCAAGTTTGAGTTTGTGCAACAGCAAAGTGGAAAAAAATTTTAAGTTTGGGTGTTTTTGGCGACAAAAATAAATTTTGTCGGCGAAATGTACATTTGACGACGAAAAAATTCGTCGGTGGCACCCTTTTTGCATGAAACAAAAGACGATGAAATGGGGGTGACGAAATTTTTCGTCGCTGAAAGCTTTAGCAATGAATTTGGCTTCTTTGGCGACGAATTTTTTTCGTCGTCATAGACCTTTTTTGTTGTAGTGGTTTTCATACGCATGATTTTCACCAAAAGGGTTAAAGTGTCCACCCGAACACGATACAATTTTAAGCAGATCAAGTTTGAACCAAGAAATATGACACACATTTAAGTTAATGGAGTAGGTATTTTGACACGATCCCAAAAATGACCCCAAACCCGAATAGGAGCTATGCTGAGCTATTACTTATTTCAATTAAAAACTAAAAGTGAAAAAATAAAAAAATACAGTGTGGCCACGTGCCCCCACTGGTTCCTTCCTCCATTCGCCGCTGAAAGAGAATGTGCAGACTCCATTTGCCATATCTTGAGGGAGGCTGTGATTTTGGCCTCGGTACAGTTGTTAAACAAGAAAATCCGAGCGTCTTCGTAGATAGCTTTTGTCGGATACACTCTTGAAGTGATGCAAGTCCTTCCCCCTTGAGCAAAGCCTTCTACTATCGAATGATCCACCTAAAATACATAAACCACAAATTTCAGCTTTTAACAAAATTACTTTTCAATCAGTATTAATTCTTGGAAAATTAATTATTGGTTTATTAATTTGGATGTTGATGAAACAGAAGCATTTTGACTTACCAGTATTCTCATAGTTAACTTTTCACCTTCTAGCACTGTAACTGTGCTTCCATAGATGGACTTCGCGACGTCTGTTGCTTCAGAAGATCTACAACAAATACATGGACCTTGGCTAGTGAAATTAAGGTTCACTCGATCGGCTGTATCATGTTTTCTAGAAATTAAAAACAGTCTTTGTGCCCACTATTAGAGTGTTAGTGGCACACAACCACACAGGACTCGGCTCCCCTCTAGTCTCCTCTCTAGTTTGCATTTTGTGGGCTCATGTAGGGCCCGTCGATAATCAAAACCGTTCATCATGTAGATCTCGTTGAGACGAGTGACCATACTAAAAATCGCGTTCATCGGATTTGTATTGATACCTGATCGGAACATGTAAACTTTGCAACCAACGAGTTCCTATCCAGTGTGATAGAAGCCAATTTCACTATGTTTCGATCAGGTATCTGATGAACAGGAGTATTGTCCTTAAATAAAACAATTACAAGAATGCCATCACCGAATTACAAAAAAAGTTTTTATATATTACAAGGTTTTTGAGGGTATAAAATTTCTAAAATATTTTTACAAAAGTATCTTACACAAAAACCTTCGATAAGAGTGACAAGGGATGAATAGCATTCACACTTATTAATGATTTATTTGACGGGTTCTTTATTTAGAGCTAGCTATACACAGACTCACAACCTAATCCAATCATTTTAGAGAGATTTTTGTATGCCTTTTATATTAGAATAACTTTACTTATGTTAGAAATTTGGCAAGCATACCTCGATTGATCGGTGCAAAAGAAAGTGTGGAGATCTCCATTAGTTCTTTTGGCAACGTAAAAATAGACAGAAGTCTGCTCAACAATGTTATTATCGGAAAGAACCAATAACCCAAATGGTCCTAGTGCACCCCTCGTAATGCTTCCACCACTTTCGGCGCAGTTGAAGACCACATCGGCTTCGTTTGTTCTCTCCAAAACTTCCTTATCTATCACAAACTCGGCAACGATATCTAACTGTGGCATTGTCAAAAGGGCAAATATCAACCAATGTATTTGAATTGCTCCCTAAGCTTTTAAAATCAGAAAAATGACACCAACCTGAGTGGTACTGCCCACATCAAGAGGAACGATTGACCCTGCTTCCACTACCACGTTGTCAAATTCATGGCTTTGTGACCTTAAGCTCTCAATCTCCTCAACTGGCCATAGAATTAAATTTCTACCAGTCTTCTTATCAAACAATATTGTCCTCGGAATAGCCTGTTGTACATTTTTAAAAAGCATAATAATTTTTTTAACATGTATGTGCTAATAATGACTAATTCTTATGTTCAATGAAAAATATTTATTTAACACCAGGAACTCGAATCTTTATTCTTGAAAATTAACTATGAAGGAAAACACGAACGTGCATCTATAATTAATAAACACAGAAGATCATCTTTCCTCCAAATTTCTATACTCGAAAATTTTCATATATTTTTAACCATATAATTAATGTGGTAAAATTAATGAAATACGAAGATTTTAAAGCACAAATAATTAGCCTTGCGAGTGAATCAAAATAGATGGAAGTATGAAAAGTCAACTACCTGAAGGGATGCCCAACCCTTTTCGATGTCAACGCGTTCGTCATCACTCTCGGGAATCCAACCCCATAACACCCTTCTCTTGTTTATGGGATCGTAAAATGATTTTGAGGCATAAAATTTCCCAAAATCGTACCTTAATATTGCGACACCCACATCTATATTTGGGTCATCCGAAACCCATTGGTTAGAACTTTCATTGTACGTTCCAATAGCATAGTAATCGTTCCTGTCATCATCAAAGCTAGCTTTCACCACATGCTTCACTCCATCACCCTTAACTGATGTGTCCAACCCGTTTTCTTCTATTTGTGAAACCGGGTAAAAGTCCACACACTCCCACATACCCGTACCCAATGCAGAATGGAGCAAGTCGTCCAGCAAAACATAGCTTTTGAAGTCTAGGGTCTCATAGACCAAAGATATGCCGGTGCCATTAATCTTAGATCCAATGGTGATTCGCCACTTGCCTTCGGACGTTGCCCAAGCAGTTGTCGGGTCGCGAAAGTCTTTTGGATGGATGCTAGGTGGTGGTTTTAGAACCGGGTTTCCGGGGTACTTGACCCAGTTAACGAGGAAGGGATCGGATAGGTCAACAGGGTATGCTAAATTTTGGACCTGCGCAAACTCATTGGTTGATCCAGTGTAAAGCATGATGACTTGGCCATCTGGTAGGATGGTGGCAGACCCGGTCCAGACACCGTTGGTGTCGTACCACTGATCGGCAGACATGGCTATGGGAAGGTGTCGCCAATGGATGAGATCTCTTGACACGGAATGACCCCACACAATGTTACCCCACACTGCAGCTTGTGGATTGTACTGGTAGAACAAGTGGTACCATCCCTTGTAGTATAGCGGACCTAATTTGGAAAGTGAATTAATTGTGTATGTTTAATTAAAAATCAATGAGTAAACAAAAGTACTCCATAAAAATGTAGGGCTTCTTCTTTGGAGGAGATTATTTTTTTGTCTTCCTTGAAATCTTGTTATTGTAGGTCAAGCTTTTTGAATTTTTTTATTCATCTTGACAAAAAAAATTAAATAAAAAATATCATTAAATACTAAATCATTTAGTAAAATAAAACAAAAATATCGATTACGTAATTGAGATCTTTTGATTGAGGAAGTAATTATTATTGTTTTCGTGCTTTTAAAATTATTAATGTCAATTGTGGAGAATTATGTTGGCAATATGCATAAATCGTTAAATCATGGTTTCCCCCATTAAACGTAATCTTTTTACTTAAGAGACCAAGATTTTTCATAAAAACTGTTATCTTCACTGGAATATAACCATGTTTTTACATTCAAACCGTTATGATTTTATTTAACTATCGATTTATGAATTGTATATTATTTCACTGGAAACTGTAATTGTATAATATTTTTAAGCACGCCATCCTCGTAAAAACCGTGATTTTACCTCATTTATTATTAAGTGTTATGGATTTCAATATCAGTTAGGACATATATACTTTTAATAATAGCCAAAAATTGTAATCGAACCATCCTGACTTTTTTCATAACAGCCCAATCAATCACGGTTTTAAAATCGTGATTAGATTATAACAATCACAGGTAAAGACCATGATCTTCTCCATTGTAATAGTGATTTGTGCGTTAATTGTTCATCTCAATAGAAGATCACAAAAACATAAAAATGTAGACCAAAGTTCAAGAAAGTCAAGATAAGACAACAATTTCAAAGTTTTTTCGTCTTAGCAAATTTGTTATTTTTTATTTTGCTTTTGGTTGTATATGTTTTGCTTTTAGATATACAACAAGTGATTAAGACACAAAACTTAATGCGAATTCAACAAAAATTCAAAAAACACGAATGAAAGCTCTGAAATGAAAATTTAGAGCGAAATTATTTCTTCGGTAGGTCCTGGATTAGTACACAAGTTGAGAATTGGAAGAAACATGTAGGATGGTGGTATGTAAGTGCACAAGTGAATTAAAGGGCGATCTGTTCCTACCTGAACTTAGTACGTACGGTACTTTAAGTGGAGCTATCTACGTCTCTTTTAATTATCCAATAAATATGAAAACTTTTGGACCGTTATAAATAATGTTTGGCTAACTGAATTTAAAATCATGACCCTGTGCTTGATTGAATCGAAATAGGAATACATCCTTAGGAAGGCTTCCATATCGAAAAACGAAAACAGAAGAACCGAGGACGAAAAATAGCCAAGATCGATCTGTCTAGTTTTTGTTACTTTTGCTTAGAGAGAGGGAGAAAACAGAGAGAAAGTTACCATTGGGATCTTTAATTAGCAGCCAAAATCACATATAATCCCCCCGAGAGCAAGGCAGACACAAATTCAACGGAAATAAAAACTAAGGTCAGTATTAAGAAAATGAATAGAATATTATAAAAAAAATAAAATGCTTTGTTTGGAACTTGTGGGAAAGAAAGGAAAAGAAAGGAAAATTAAAAAAAATTCCTCCACCATTGTTTGATTTGAAGAAAAAGATGATAAAAAAAAATAGCAAATTCAAATTATGGGAACAATGAAATTTTCCTCTCATTCCCCTTCCATTTCTTTTCCTTTCTTTTCTCTCATTTTTCCTAAGTTCCAATTAGAGGGTTAACCCCATATAGCCAAAATATGAATTTCCAAAACCTCTGAAAGATACTCTCTTTTGGCAAATCAGAATAAAATGTATTTCTACGTATATTAAAAGTAATAATATAATAGTATGAAATTATTATACTTATGGAACACAAACAAACCATTCATCCAATTCTTGTTTGGCTGAAAATGAAACCCTGTTCTCTGCCAATCCAACATACGCTGCGTCCACGGGTATGATGGATATCCCAAATGTAGGCCCCAGGACTTCGCGGAAACCCCTTCTGCCACCCCTCGTGGCAGCAAAGGTGGCGGAGGCGACTTTATTTCCTCCGATGTGGTCGAATTCCAGTTTGAACCCAATCCAAAATAGGCCATCAAAGCTACTAGCGTCCAAAATCCAGATACCATTAGCAACATTCCCTTCACTGGTCGGCGGTAGTTTTCCTGGACCTTGCGGGTTTCTTCCCCATCTGGTAGGGAGGTGTAAGGATGCGGGAAAACGGCGGGTTCGTTATTTTCCGATTTGGAGGATGGATGGAATGTGTTGGAGTCCACCATTGTGGTTGTGGTTTGGGAAGGATCGAGACTCAAGAAGCCCAAGTATATATATACGTATATATCTCTGAGAGAGAGAGAGAGAGAGAGAGAGAGAGACAGACGGGGAGAGAGGTTGAAAGAGATGTGGTTATAAAGGAGTCTCCTTGGCTCTTGTACGATAGATTTTGACTTGCCATAAATGGACATCTCCAACTACAGTACTTTCATATATGGTCGCTCTATTCCTGGGTAGGATTGAGCAAAAGGGAAAGTTTTCAATTGCTAATGGAGTACCACCACATGTTTCACACTATAAATGCTCCACCACAAATTGATTGGGGGTTCTATCACATTGTGCGCCTCCCATATCAATCTGCCGGTAGTGGCCCTTAAACACTACGTGGCAATGCTCGAGCAACATTAAATAATCATTCAAGGGAGAGATGCGACTCGAACATGATACGAGGCCAATCTCTTCTAGTTCACATGAGAATCCCCATTTCAAAACACTAGATAGGAATACCAAACTGAGACCATGACTACAAAGGACAATCAGTACCAAAGCATAGCATTCCTTTTCCACTTGTGGTACATCAAAACTGCCTCATTATGACCATCCCATCTCTAACACAAGTTCAATACAAGTTGAGTATTACCTCCTACCTACTGGGGAAGAAACTAGCTAAAATAAAAGCCAAGACTTACCAACCAAAAAAAAAAAACCACATCCCCAATATTTTCTTCTTTACAAACCACATGCGATACTCTTGCTTGAAAATCGTAGGAGGATTGTGTATCTTCTTCCATCCCAAAGCTTGATGCATTCACGTCAGCAGGTTCTTCTAACATCCTAATGTCAACAGATGCTACAACTTTACAAACTCACCCAGCCCCCAAATTACTCATTGCAGCATTTGTGACTAAGAATGCCTCCTACTTCTAGAAGGGGTGGACTTGGTTTCTTCTGCATTAGTAGAAGCAGGACTATCCGATGTCTCAGAGCTGCTATTCTCGCTATGCCTCTCTTTACTCGACCACAGCTTCGAAAATATTTTCTTTGACATCATCACGCCTTTCACTTTACTTGCTGCAATTTTCTCTGCATTCGTTTTCGCAACATCGTTACTTAACCTTAGGGTGGCAAGTTCCCCTCTCAAAGACTTGAGCTCCTCTGCCGTTGGAATAGCATCCCAGTCATCTTCTGTGTTGGTTGTGGCGGATCTTGAGCTCCCATGGGAACCAGTTGGGAGTAGAGCCCTGAGGGACCCGGGTAAGTCGGGGGTGGTACAACCGCCAGAGGAGGAGGATGTGGTTGTCCTGACCTGCTCGAAGAAGAGAACCTGAATGACGACTCTCATGGGCAGACGTTCGTTTTGAACAGCATGCTTGCAGGCATCTACCGACAGCTTCTTGCAGTCCATCAGCTTGCATATTCTTTTTCTCTCGCTCTTGCTTATCCCAGGATGTTCCTGTTCCACAATCAATAAATAGTTGAACACCTCGGAGATATGAATTTGACAGTAAAGGAACGGCAATTTATGAAGGTTCTGGAAGAAAAAGAGCACAAGAAACTAAATGTAGCCTAAGTTACAGATGGTTTGATTGAACAAAACAGATGAGTTCCATATTTGGAAAGGCTCCTTGCTCTGTCAACTAACGCATTTTTAGCTGAAGATCTTTTACCCTAAGAAAAACATTTTCCAATGCAAAATACTATCGGTTGAAAATGATTTCGTGTCTTTGGTTTGGTTGCAATCGTGAAAATGATGGAGCTAGTTGCTGGTGGTGGTGGCGGTGGTGGCAGCAGTGTAGCTTGGCGGGGAGGTCATTGTGCTTTAAGTATTACTGGTTGTTTGATAGTATTGATCCGGAAAATGCTTTCTACTAAAATCAACAACTCATTGTTTATTTACCATAAAACACATATTATGTTGACTTTTGTTTTGCTCAAGTCAATTCTGCTGTCAAAATCAAAAACAGAAAAAAAAAAAAAAAAAAAATCAAAACATATTCGGCCACATGGTTCAAACTAAAAATAAGAGAGAAAGAGTAGGGATTCACCTTAAGATACATGTCAATGGCACGGTAAAGACCATCATGGGATGGTCTTGCCAACTCTGATACCATTTGTGCGAGATCTACAAATTTTGAAAGAAGTAAATTTGGATCCCTGCTGATTTCAGCAAGGTATCCATCAACCAGCTTACCCACTTTCACCTTGGAGGCATCTGAAACAAATGCAGGACTTCGAATCTCCTGGAATTCAATTTCCTCCTGAAAATCAGTCACAGTGTCCTTCTCCTGCTTTACAAACTCCTCTACTAGATTTTGAACTATGTCAATTTCAAACAAAGTTGTTTCCCCAGCTGGAGTTCGAATAAAAAGGTCACCCACTGTGGCCTCCTCTAACTGCTGACCAATTCTCCTCACCACCTCCTTTCTTCCCATTTCTCCACAATCTAAAGCAATAACAGCTTGTAGCAATCTAAGTAAGAAACTACAAGAAACACTGTTTTTCTCTGTGGGCAGCAACCAAATTATGGTTTCAACCACTGACCGGTTCTTTATTACATCGCCACCTTGTATCATACCTTTACTGAACCCTGGTAACCTTCGGAGGGCGTACGCCTTCAACGCTTCTCCAACCACATCGCCAGAAACTTTCCCCTTTGTTTTAATCGTGGTAATGACCCGTTTGTATAAATCTATTTGAAGGTCACATAGGTCCTCCACCCACCAGTCCTTTGGGACTATCGGCTGTTTTCTCACTCCGTTCCATTGCGGATCATTTCCATTTTCAGTTGGGAGCTTCTTACGGTTATATGTATAGGACCATTCCACTCTTGACGTATCGACGGAAGCTTTAGAGGCTATGGAGTCTAAGCAGTGGCTAACTACCTTCAGCTCCTCTGTCCATGGGAGAAGGGACTTGGTGGTTTGAAGAACAATAATTGAATCTTTCCAACTCCGGAATATGCTTGAATTGAGGAAAACATCGATCTTGTAAACAAGGTTTCCTTTTTCAATGGTTTCGTACATCTCAAGATATTCTGCCGCACAACGAGTGGAGACCACGTTGTACGCATTCAGGGTCACTGTCATGCCATAACAGAATTTGGCACACACTTCAAAGGCTGCAGGTCCACCAGGAATGTCGTCAATGCAGATTTCGTCATGGTTTTCGTCGTTTGAGAGCGCAACCAGTTTCTGCAAGCGGGCACTCTTCGACAAGAGAGGGAACTACACAATGTGAAGCATTTTGCTAGTATTAGAAACATCCCCCTGAAGGATACACAAATACAAGTACTAGATTTGGGGAATCATAATTAATCATTTCATTTTCCTGTTGGATCCACTCAGCCTCATTTTTTATTGGCCACATTGAGCTGCTACCAGACACAATATGTATTACTTCACCTAGAATTCAGTTTGAGCTTCTAACAGATACTATTTGGATTGTTTATCTGGAATTGAAAATCAATGTCTATCAGATAATCATCCATCATTACTCTGACCATTAGATTTCTGTTGTGCGAAGCAGATAAGATTGACATGAGTTCATATTTCCCAGTGTTCTAAAACAAGGAATCAATCGGCGATTAACAGCCAATTAATTGTTGGCGGAGCCTATCCGATAGGGTCCGACTAACGATTAATCACCGAGTACTAATTAATATGCGCTGATTAATTGCCGATTAATCCGATTGATCGCTCGAAGATGGCTGACCGCCCGACTAGCACCGAGCGACTTTTAGAACATTGATATTTCCTATTTCTAATCTGTTCGTCTATTGCAAGCGTTTTTTAGTTTTAAACATAATGCCCAAAATGCTGTAAGCTATGTACTCCATAGATTGCAATCTTTGCAGGGATGCATCAGTACAAACCTTGTGCAAATAAAATTTTACATCCCCCACGTTAATGACTGCGTCAGTAGCCAACTCAGTTGCTACATACCTGCACATAAAAGATTTCCTCAAGTCAGCTGACATACATAGGATATTCTTAGAAAACTCAGAAGTGGGTAGGAGTACCATTTTTTTTTTTTGCTCGGCAAAATAAATTATTAATCTTTGAAGAAGGAACACAAAGATTAAACGGACCAAGGGCATAACAGCTAAGCACTACCCGAGACCCAAAAAGCCAGAGGAAGGCCAGACGCCAACCAAACAACAGGAACAAAGAAAGAACACCCACCAATAACCCAAACAACACCAAACCTCAGAGACAAATCAAAAAACGCCTAAAATTGCAGAGAAAACCTAAGCAAAAAAGCTTAGCAAGAAATGGATTCAATAAAATGGAAGGAAAATTCTGCATCATAAAACCATATTTTTGGTACATTCTTCCCTCACCTTGAAAGGCTTTAGTGAATAGAGTGAAATAGAAGAGTGACAATAAATTTATTTCCAGGGGAATGAGAAAAACATGACTCCGTTATACCCAATAAGGCTTCTGTGAAAATGAGAGATACACATCCAAGTTGAAAAACTATCCCCACAAGAAGTGTAGCCAAGTAACAGCAACCAAAATAGACCATCAACCAACTGTGAATGTTATGCCATCCTCCAATAGACATCATTTTCATACAACGCCTAAGTTATACTAGTAGAAGATGGAGCAATGGTAAGCTTGACAAGAGACTATAGTCACGATACAGATTTACTATATAGTTTTCTATTTTAAAATTGGCAAAGAGTCAAGAACTAATGTCGCCAAATTAGCTAAGCTTGGACTTCATGAGAAACATACCCAATCAATGTCTTTCACTTTCAATTCTTCTAATTCTAACAAATCGAGAATAATGTTTATAGATGGTAATATTGGTATGACAGGTTTGTGGTAAAACACAAACCCACCACCACTGACGCTTCCTAATCAGAGTAAAAATCAAATTTTCCTTCTTATCTTTGCAATGGAACAGTACATCTGATGAAATATACTCACTTGAATGCCAAATCAAATAAACCAAACCGAAATCAACTCTTACCAAAATAGAAGAGCAGAAATTCCATTCCCCTGTTGCCCTATAAAGGAACAAGAAGTTGCACATATAGTATTTACACACAATTTATGCCTGCTCCATAAGCCGTTATGATAAAATTAATACCCAAACTGCACATTCATAACAAGAAAATCTCAAAAGATAAGACACACAAAGAAATCCACCCAAACAAAGCCTTCAAAATAGGCTTATTATGGATACTAGTCGATGACAACACCACAGCAAAAACACAATCAAACATAGATACAATGCAAAGAGAAACAGCACATACTGTTCAAGAAAAAAAAGATCTGTTTGTTGAAAAGAACTAAAAGGGATCTGAGACTGACCTTATATTGTCACCATCAGTCTGGAATGAATCCGGCTTTGATCCAAGTTTCATAAACTTCATTTTGGATACTTAAAGATTCGTCTGCCCTCAAAGATCTAAATCCCCAACTTCAACAAACTCCAGCACTTCCACCCTCACAGCCACAAATCAAAACCAAGAGGGAACTTGTATTGAACTCCTGAAAATGTGAAATTTTTTCCTGGAGTTCAAGAAAATGAAGGAAACTCTGGATCAAAGGGAAAGAAAGTGTTGAGTCCTCGTATGACCGAATCTTTCCCAGAAAACAAGGCAAGTGAATAGAGAGAGAGAGAGAGAGAGAGAGAGAGAGAGAGAGAATAAGGGGAGTGGTGTGATTTGTTAAGAAATGTTTTCACATGAAAGGGGAAAGAGAGAGATAAAAAAAGAAGAAGGGTTTTGCTTCCTAGCTCGGTAGCAGAGCCCACGGAGTCCGGGCAGAAAAGCTCAAAACAGGAGACAAAACAAGCAGAGTCACACCCACCGATATTAATTGCTCAAACCAAGAGAGAAGAGACGACACCCCCACTTGCTCGCCACTGACATCCCTTATTTCTTTATTTGATTATCCTTTTTCCTCACTACAATCGAGTCACCTCCCCAAATTCCTATAATTACTCACAAGATTTCAGTAACCCAAGCACCGTTGCAAATCCTCCATCACCAGTGGAAATTGACCTGCCATTGAAAAGATCAACCTTGGTATAAGTTGAGTGGACTACCAAATTTGTAGACAATCTAGAACAATTTTGCATAGATGACCATGCCAACGCTGTTACCAACAGCATTGTTTCGAAGAACTTAACCAATAGAACATTGATTCTGAGAAAATTGCTCAAAAACAGTAAGTCTAGAACACCTTCCAAAGTCATAAACACACGAACAGATGCAGAGAGATGAACAGAAGCTCAAAAAAGAGAAAATGGTCTTAAATCAGAAAGAAGAAATCCATTTTTGTCACAGGATTAAGATTTTGTAAAAATACCCAGATTTGAATATTCACAAGAATCAAAACCCGCAATTATAAAAACAACAAAGAAAAACTTGAAAATCTGAAACAAACCCATTAAAGATCAGAGGAAAAGAAGAGGCTCCGACCTTCAAAACCAGAGGGAGAAAACCGGCTGGAAAGGGAAAGCAATGAGCAGGATGCAAGAGAGAGAGAGAGAGAGGGGTATGTAAAATCATCAGAGCGACAGAAACAAGAGAGAACCCCACCACACCACCAGGAAGTACCAAAGGGCGAATGCAGAAAGCAACCAACAAACAAAAGAACACAGGGGAAAGAGGGAAAACCTCTCACTATCAAAAAGATGAGTTGTCCCTAATCTATGCCAGCCACTCCAGCGACACCATGTTCACGCAAAAAGCCAAGCTCCCTTCAGAATGTTCCCACAGTCTCATGTCTTTAGAATCAGCACCCACCGCCCCCACCCCCCAACAATATACTACGAGTCCCACCCTTTTTTTTTTTTTTCCTTCCTTCTCTCTCCTCTTCCTTTTCGGCTTTTTCCTATGCCTAGACTTTAATGGAAAATTGCATGTGCACCACCTCATTCATTTTCACATTTAATTTTCTCCCTAGGGGTATTTTTCTAAGGTGCAAATGGGCAAGAGGTGTGTTAACTTTGGTGGGTAGAGTCAAACCTTAAACCGTTAACTATGGTCTGAACACTTTATTTTGTGGAGGCTGCTAATTATAGAACAGATTAAACTATATCTGCAGTTGTAAGGTTAATCGAAGATTATAGTCGTATGATCGAGAAATACTTACTTTACAGTTCATTCACTCAATCATAAATATAGTACTCCTACAATAGTATTCCCGTCCTAAAAAGAATGATAATTTTTGAAATTTGTGTCATTTTTTATTACTTATATCTTTCAATTTATAATGTTTTTCATGAGTTTAAAAACTTTCTATAATAAAATTAATCAAGAATTTTCAAACAAATTCATATTACATATTTTTTTATATTCATATTGAAAGATACTCCTATAAGGAATTGAAATTGACACGAATATCAAAAATTGTCATTCAATTTGGGACGGAGGAGTAATTCTCAAAAACAGTTGGTTTTCTTAATGTTCTGTAAATTTTTATTTACCTTTTCGTTAAAATTTTTAAGATTAATTATCCATCTCAATGAGAGAAATTATAAATAATTAATAATGACCACCAATTGGAAAAAAAATTCAAAAAAGATAATAAATGAAGTAAACGACCTTCTTTAAATTCCAAAAAAAAAAAAAACTTTTTTTTTTAAAATCTGAGGGGCTTGGCCAAGTGCGCATGAGAAAGTAATACGGTGTAAGTACGTGTTTGCCCTCTATGAAACCGCATGTCCGAATTCTACAGAAACTACTTTCCATACCTTGGGGCTACTGAAAGATTTGCTTGATCGTTTACTTCAACGCCTTGGAATTATTCGAGCTAGAAGTGATGACTATTGACTGCAGTCTTTCTATCCGCGATCCGATTGTAAGGCCCTCATGAGCCGTAATTGCATATTCTTCCAGAGCCAACTGCATGGTTGAAAAAAAAAACATTGAGTTTTACTAATGAACTATTACCGTTCATTTTTGTTCCCTCCTTTTTGGATCAATGCTTTCTTTTTAAGAGAAAGCTATGGCACACACGGGTGTACCATAGAAATGAAATGTCATGCATTTTTTTTTAATACTTTTATAGATTTTTTTGGTTAGTTATGCAATGGTACATCTTGAAAGTATGTGATAAATATAGTTTTGGAGTATCATACGCATACTTTTAGTGCATGGTACGCATATTTTTTTAGGTATAGTATGCATATTTTTCATTTATTAATTAACACATTTTTATGGTATATAAAGTTGCACATTATTTTGGTGGAGTTACGAATAGGGGTATCCGGTAAACCCCAAAATACGCTCTCTCTTTTTTCTATTAATTCTGAATATTTTTGATTAATTATTTTTTATTTTAGTGTTAGTTATACGGTTTTTAACCAATTTATATAGTAGTAGTAAGTAAAATTCCTCTCTTGAGTTAAAAGAAAGGTGCTTTCGTGTAAATTAACCTCACTTGATAAAATTATCAAAATCATCGTATCCACTTTTCTGTAGAATTTTATATACACAGATATTTAAGGGGTTTTTTCTGATAAATAATTCAAAAATGCTATGGATAGTTTTTCCTCCATAAAACTGGTCATATGGTAAACTATATGGATCATATAGAAAATTAAATTGATGTTATGTAAGTTATATAGAAAAAAGAATTGTAAGTTAGTCCTTTGTAGCTCACCCTGAGGGTGTTTTTATGCAAACAAATACTACTAATTGATTTGGTGAATTGTTTCCAAATACCTCTTGGCTCATAGTTATTTTTTTCTGCCGGCATGCATTTCAGGTAAATAGCTACTCCTACTTTCAAGGTTATGCAATTTTAAATAAGACGTAAAAACATTCTCTCTATCCCACAAAAATCGTATTCCATTTTAAATTCTCTAATAGTTTAGGCTTAACCCTGAGTTCACCAAATAAACTTGAGTCAATTAGGTTAGAGTTCAAATACGTCAAGCCATACGTGGACACGAATAAATCCAAGCAATTTACTACTACAGAATGTAGAACTAAATGTGAAGTTGGTCGGATTCTGAACCCGTCCACACCCGCCTAGGTCGCAGCCCTTCTAGCAAAGGAAGTTGTTATTAGGCATGCCCCTGCCAGACACTCTAAATAATTTTTTCATCCCTTCACCAGATACAAACCCAGTTACATGATTATACTAGTAAGCAGAAAGAAACAGCCCCCGTGCGCAAGAAAACGACCCATCCATTCCCTTCTCTTACTTTGATGCTACTGTGGAGTACTTATTTATTTGTTCGTTTGCTGCTGCTGCTATTATTCTTTTTTGGTTTCCAACCATATTACTAATTAATTAGTACAAAAAAGTGGGGGGGGGGGGGGGGGGGGGGGGGAAAGTTGTCCTCTGATTTTTCTCTTGTGAAAATGCCGTGGTATTATTAGAGTTATGTGGCCTGGACCACACTGTGGGTGTCACATGGCTCGCACTCATGACTCTCACTTGGGAGTTGGGGCTCAAACCCCAGCCAGCCAGCCAACCCCACTTGTAAATGGAGTGGTACTACTACTACTTTAAGCATTGTGGTACGTGTCAGCTTGGTTAATGTAATGTATCTACCCTCGTTACCAATGCCTTTTTTCTTTCTTTTATTATAACTAGATGCCCTAACTAGTTTACGTCAGGCTGTCCCAATTAATCTTGAGAAACAAATCACACCGTTTACTAGCAAGAGTAGGGATGGCAATCTCGGCCGCCCCGTTCGAACCCGCCCCATTCTCCGCCCTGAAAATTCCCGAACTTCGGGGACCCGTTTGGGGATTGGGTAGGGTATGGGGAATTTTTTTTTAAAAATTCGGGGATCGGGTAGGAGTCGGGGATAGGTATGTCCCCGCCCCGAACCCTACCCGTCCCCGCTTCCCGTTCGTTACCCACCCCGCCCCGTCCCCGAATCCCCGAAATATACATATTTATATATAAAAATAAATAAATATATACTATATTATATATACCTCTTCTTTAGTATGTTTTTTTACGGTTCTCATAATCTCATTCTTTTCCATTCATGTCGTTTGTTTTTTTTTACTAACTTTTCGGCACAGTCAATTTTTTCATCCCGTGATACTGTGGCGGGAGGGGATTAATAATTTTCACTGAGAAGTTTGTTTCCTTAGCCCTTTTCCCTAGAAAAAAAATACAAAACAATCCAAATCCTTTCGGCTTTCAAATGCTAATATATGCTGTTAGGTGCTGAAGAAATACAAGTGCCTGAATCCCGAATCTCCGTTTTGGATCCCCGTTCCCCGTTCGGGTCCGTTCGGGTCGGGGATGGAGGAAAAAAACAAATCCCCGTTGGGGATCGGGTCGGGGATGGGGATGAGACAGGGGGTAGTGTAGGGGGTGGAGTTAGTACCCCCCGTCCCCGACCCGTCCCCATTGCCATCCCTAAGCAAGAGACCTCATTTAAAGTTAGAACAAATTAAGTTTTGTATATACTAACCCCAAATTAATTGATAAAACAGGAAATGTAAAATTTTAAAAAAAAAAAAAAAAACTCCCAAGGATCAGGACTTGGCCATCGGGCCAACCTCGTGGATTTGCTTTTACCAATGCTTGACATTGTAAATTAGAGAGGAAATTATTCTCTGTAAAGCTCACATATCAATCTATTCGCTGCATTAATTATATTCCCAACCATGGTCAATTGACCCCACCTACATACATTGTAAAATTTTAATTATTATTCCAGGTATAAAATTTACGTAGTGGTAGAACTTTGACCCAACTGTAACTATCAACTTATCCAAAACACCCCTTCAAAGATGCAAATGGCCCTAAAACTTCCACCAAAGTCATGATGAAATCGCACTATCTAATAAATATATCTTCTCGTCTATCACGTACACAAAATAAATCGTAGATCAGACTCTAGTTAAGTCTGTGACACCCTCACTAATAAAAATTTCTGGCTCTGTTCATGTTCCAGGCTCCAAAGTTATTTATACTAGCATAATTTTTGCCAACTTAAAATGTTCTAGCTAGCTTCCACACCATTGCCACTGCTCATGCTCCGATTAAAGTTGAAGCAAAATTTTATATGAACTCGCCCCATAAAAGCCATTAGTAGTTTCGAAATTTCGAACCTAAGACGTAGGAGATAGAGCAAATCTATAGGTCCCAAATCTTGACTATGTACCAAGCCATCCCCAAATCGCGTCCAACATTGTGATTTGTACACTAGTACTAGAGCTTGCCGGTGCCTGAAGGCACGGGTTGATGAATTTGTTATTCGATTTCTAGTGACCTTAATTAGCTAGGTGTGAACTTAGCTAGTACAATGTCTGTGCCTGAAGGCACATATCAAAATATTGTTATTCAATATGGGAGTGACCTTATTTATACGTTAGCAAACTAATCGTGCTTAACATTATGAACACAATAAATGTGACATTATAAACTATACGAACATAACATCATAGCTCAGTAACCCTCTCGAATATGCATAGAGAAACTTCGAAAGTAAATTGATTGTACCCTTTGCATTTTAACGCCCCGCTTTTGATTTGTGTTATAGATTATCAGATTGAGTCTAAAATAAGCAAGTACACAACTTAGGTCACCTTTATTAGTTGATCCAATACATAATTTGTTTACTTCAAAAGTAAAAATGGTCTCTTAATTAGGTATTAGGTATTGAATCCCAAAAACAAGCCGTCTAATTCTCCTCAGAATACAACCCTCGTCTCTCGCTTTAATACAGAGTTAAATAACTTCCCTCATTTTTATTTTCATTTTCATTTTCATTTTCACGGTGCATGAAGTCATGTGACATGTACTAGATTTTATCGGTAAAGGGTGTGGTGCCCCAATTACAACTACGTACTGCCCCACGCCTTTGTCCTCGAAAAAATCAAGAAAAAAGCAAAGATCTACTACAGGATCATACTTTTTCCTTTTGGTGGTCAAGGGTATCTGAGTCAACTTGTGCATATCTCAATGCAGGTCGTTCACGTCGAGATAAAGAAATTCACAAGAAATAACTTACTTGTGGTCTAACTTCAATAATCAAACCCCAGTCAATTGTATGAGGAGCAAACCTACCAACAAAATGGATTCAAAATCATACTATTAACGGCCTGTTTGCCGACGGGATAAAGGGGCGGATATGCCATCACCATGGATATTATGTTTGAAGGAAGTCTTATATCATATGTTTGTCATTCGGATATAGACAACGGATCCGCCCACAAATGGATATAATAAGAATATGGGGAGATGTGGTGTTATTATATCCTCTCTCATATCTGTCTTCTCAATTACGAAAATGTCACCGTCCTCTTTTAATTCTATATATGCCTATATCCACAAGAAACAAATCAAGCATGTACATATATCTCTTCTGTAAATTACTTAAACAAACAATTTATATCACATTCTCCCTATGTATATCCGTTATCTTATCATATCTCCACTTTTAATCTATCAAAAACTAATCTGGTCGGCAAATGATCTGTTACTCGACAATTGATGCCCACGGAAAATTGAATGGATCATTGGAGGAGATGAATCTTAATAACAGGGGTTGCAAAAAGTATGGTACGACCATACCATTATGTTTAATTTATAGAGTCGTCCAATCACAATGATGAACATCTCCCCTAGTGGACAAATAGTGACCACATCCCTTTTCTCTTATCCAATTCTTTTTATTCCTTCACCTTCACATGCCCCTGCTCCAATCCCCTTCTCCCAATGGAACCAAAAACCAATTAAAAATGGTGCCCAACTCCAATTGAATATATATGCATCGTATTACCCTTTACTCACACATAACCATGATAATGATTAATCTTTACTTTGCACTAATTTCAAATGGGTTTGGCCAAGTGAGCATGAGATCAAATGTTCGAATTCCTCCATCGAGATCACATGTTTGAATTCTACGGAGACCAAACATTACAAATCGTGAAGCCACTGAAGGGTTTGGCTGGTTGTTAATTTCAGCGCCCGAAATTAGTCGAGAGGTGACCCAGACATCTAAATATATAACAAAAAAAGTCTTAATTTGCACTAAAGATCTCATCACCCCCCACAAATTCCAAGTCTTTTATTGTGCAACTAAACTTGTAAATTGGTGCTGATTATAGAGGAGTGATTTTCGCACTCTTTAAATTGTTAACCGCATTTTCTTTGGGAGTGCGGAAATCAATATAGAGTTTATTTTCGCTCTTCCCAAACTGTTAACTTCGGAGAGTGCAAAAATCAATATAGAGTTGATTTTAGCACTCCCCTTGAGAATTTGGTTTACAATTTGGGGGTGCAAAAATCACTCCCGTGATTTTATTATATACTCCTCTAAAGTTGGATCTGCAAGATTTATTCAAAAGGCTGGTTGATTCCTGAAGAAAAGTGACTGTTCAATTAATCTGACAGAAATTTGATTACAATCTTGTACATGATTCTATGAATGAAAATTAATTGGTCGGATTGATGCTATTGTTTAGGATAAATGGAATCCCCATCTAGGGGAGTAGGCATTATTATGTTGAGTCGAAAAGGGGGATCCATCCCTATGGTTCAAAGAAGAAAAAAGAAATCTTCAATCCATAATCGATAACTGGAAACGGAAATGATAGAGGCACATCGGTGTGGAACACTTGTGCCACACCCCTCTCACATACAGGTGGGTCCCAGTGGAATGGGTCCCACCTGTATGTGAGAAGGGTGTGGCACAAGTGTGCCACACCGGCGGAGGCACATTATAGGAGCCAGAAGGGTCAATTGATGCTGTGGACATTCCAAAAGAGGAAATGGGGCCAGTCGTGCCTTCGATTCGGGTCTCGTTCCGAACAAATTTGAAAATGTGATCCTAACCATTCATTTTGTAGATCTTGATGCTTACGACATCAATCAGTATGCGTGAACGACTTGAATTTTTATTTTAAAAATACGACTAAGGGATGATTTTGTGAATTGTTTGCTTTAGCAGGACACGTAGCCAACATTACCTGTTCTTAAATTTTCTTCCTACTCAAAAAGGAAAATACCCAATTTTGAAAAGGCATCATCTTATCACATTCTCTTAATACGTACCCTCCACTAATTGATCATACAATATGCGTGAGAGAGATAATTTGATCCTTAACCCATCCAATTATCATAAGTTGATGCGAACCTGGCTCTCAACATATTTGGGAAAGAAAGTTTGATCGACGAGTTGTACAATGGTAATTTTTTTCCAGGAATCTTTCAGCATGGGTGAGTTGATCTAGAAAACCTATAGCTAAAGTGAAATACGTGATGATCGATACTAATCGCATGATGCTACATAAGATGTCATAATACAAAATACACGCTTCTCTTCTCTGCATCACAAGTTCAACCAACTATCAAACAGAAAGATTAAAAAAAAGAAAAAAAAAAAGAAAAAGAAAATTAGTCTAAGATTTAGCAGAAAGAAGAGGCTGCTAAGCAGTGTTAACTACGCAACGCATGGCCCAGGATTCTCATCAGGTCCTAATAAAAGTATACATTTTGTCGAGGACCATAAAATAAACAGGACGTACAAACCCTGAGTCTCTGATTCCAATTAAGTCCCCAACTTTTTTCGATCAGATATTTCAAGTCCCAACTTATTCTACAAAGCATCTGCCTAAAAAAACACAAAGATGCATCTGCCTAATAAAACACAAGGATGTAAGGACCACACAAACATAAGTTGAAAGAAGGGCTGAGATTTACTTAATCCAATGGCTGATGTGTGCTCTCTAACTTTCTTTAGAAAACACTCACACTCTTACAAATATATTACAAAAACGTCATCGGTCCTTTTTATGCACTGCTCGATTTCTAGCGTTGGCATAAAAAAACAAAAATATATTACAATAATGCATGTGCCTACGGCACTACCGGGGTGCGTAGTGCTGTAGGCACGGACAAACACTAGTCCTTAAAATGGAACGATCCCTCGTTCTAATTTTTTATTTTTTTTTGTTTATTTTGAGGAACCATGAAACAAGGTTCAGTGCATGTTTACATATTTACGGCCCGTTTGGATGCAGGATAAGGATTGGGGGTATTAGTTAATAAGAGGGGATAAGATAGTAGGGGTATTAGTTAATAAGGGAGGCCCCACATTGATGTGATGTTTATGGAGGGGGATTAAATAGTATGTTGTTTGGATGAGGTATTAGAGACAGGGGATTAAATAATATTTCGTTCGGATGAAGGATTAATAGGGGGTATAAAGAAGGGTGGATGATGTAAAAAACTGTTAAATGACCCTTTTACCCTTGTGCAGTCCCTAAATTCATTATATATTACGTTTTATATATAATTGCAAATTTAATTATTCTTTCACAAGTATTCTAGTAACAAATTAAAGAATTTAGTAATATTATTAAACAATTTTTTTTTATAAAATTCGATTTTTAAAAAAAAATCAAGTGTTTCAAATTTCAATCCGTTTGAACGGGTGGAAAGATTTTAGTTTTCTGATCATTTTTTCCTAAATGGCCATAGTTAAATTTTGACTCTATGGCTTTCTTTGATTAGCTCTAAGAGATATTTGAATCTACGACTTTCCTAGGGTTAATCAATGAGAGCCCTAGAGTCAAAATTTAATTATGATCATTTAGGATAAAATGATCAAAAAACTAAAATCTTTCCACCCGTTCAAACTGATTGAAATTTGGAATACTTTATTTTTTAACCATATTTTTTAATATATGAACTAGTCTAAAGAGATTGAAAAATTAAGTTTTCCAAATTTCAATTCGTTTGAACATGTGGAAAGATTTTTGTTTTCTGATCATTTTATCCTAAATGGCCATGATAAAATTTTGACTCTATGGCTCTCTTTGATTAGCCCTAAAAGATATTTGATTCTACAACTTTCTTAGGACTAATCAACGAAAGACCTCAAGTCAAAATTGAATTATGACCATTTAGGATAAAATGATCAAAAAAACTAAAATCTTTCCACCCATTCAAACGGATTGAAATTTGGAATACTTAATTTTTTAACCATATTTTTTTAAAATTTGGAAAACTTCATCTTCCCTCTCTCCCATTTTCTATTCTTCTTCTTCTTTTTGTTTTCCTGCTAAACCAAAAAAACCCCCAGCAAATAGGGAGGTTGGGGAAGGAGGATAAGGAGGGGTGAAATTGTCCAATTTCATGGGGATTGGGGGGTATAACTTAATACCACCTCAAACCCCATCCATAATTACTACCCCCGTATGCCCCCTTGGCCGGTATTGGTGGAAGGGGGGACTAAATAATACCGGCAGCCATTTGGCTTTCCAAACAAGGGCTTAGCCCTGGGCCCACGTCTTTACAAGGGGGCATAACTAATGCCCCTTGCTAGTACTCCATCCAAACGACCCCTTAAGGATATAGTGTTAACTTCTACTTCATTTGGGTTTGTCTTCTCCCTTGTCGTTCTCTACAAATTCAAAATCAGACACAACCTAAGAAGTTAAAAAGTGAGTAGTATGATGCCAAGAGACTCAGTTTTGATGAGCATCTCATGTCACATTCAACTATACTGGCATCTGGCCTGGTTCAGTTGCAAGAAGATGAAAGGAAAGTACGGGATGTCTAACATCTGTGCATTTTTTGAATGTTCAGTTAGCAAGAAAGTTGTGGGGCTTGTATCGCTAACTTTCTTGACTAGTTTTTTTTTCTCAAAACTCATCCGGCAAAAAGTACTTGTTTTTTATTAGTTTCCTCTGGAGATTGAAAGAAATAGCTTTATTTGGTTGAGAGTTTAGTTTAGTTTAGTTTTGGTAGTGGATAGAGAGAGAAATAGGGTAATGATTAGAAATATGGGTAATGATTGGAGAGAGATAGAGAGAGATGAGAAAGTAATAATTGGAGAAATAAGGTAATGATTGAAAAAAAGTAGGATAATAATTTGAAAACAAAATAAAAACAGAACAAAACTTCCAAACGAACATAGTCAAACATGAATGCAACACATTTATCAAATTTTTTTGACATAATGACATTAAGAAGGGTAAATTTCAGATACACCCCCTGTACTTTGATCGTTTTTCAACTACACCCCGTCTACTTCATTTTTAATCACTCGCACCCCTTGTACTTCAGACTAGTTTGGAACTATTAGTATTTCCGTCCAAACTAACGAAAAAGCAGGTAATGGCTTATTGGGTGGAATTTTTCCTTCTAAAACATCTTTTCTAAGACCAAATTGCCCCTATAACCCATTTACATCCTATATATACCATTTCTCCTCAGGTAAGAATGGAAAACAAAACATTACCCACCCATTTCTTCACAGGTAAGAATGTAACTGATGGACTTACCTCATTGCTCAATCATGTGTTTGTTAATAGAGAGACTTGAAAGAGGTTGTTGAACCTTAATTTTTTTTTTAATGAAAACTTTTTATAAATTCAAAGACTCATATCGGTGCATTTTCCTTTCCTTTGCCAGTAGTTCGTGTACTTTTTTTCTTAGTCTATTGAACCTTCTTTTCATAATAGATGTAAGAGGCAGAAGGAAAAAAAACAAAAGACTACTCAAGATATTGGAATGAGCAAAATAAATCCAAAGTAAAAAAGATACGAAAGACAAAAAAAGGATTGAGAGAATTTCATTTGTTAATTTGTTAACAAATTTGGTATGCTTCAAATGGTTAAAACCTAAATGCAAGCTGGTATACGGCAATCGGTGAAGACTACGAATAGACGACGACATACAAAACTGGATTAGAGAGATGGATGCCGGAAGGTTAAGAGAAGATTTTTATTTCTTCTTAATTAGTGGCCGAGAGAGAGAGAGGGAGGGAGGGATAATACATAAATGAAAGAAAGGGGAATACGAATGGGTATTTCAGTCTTTCCGTTACTTTGGACGGAAATACTAACAGTTCCAAACTAGTCTTAAGTACAAGGGGTGCGAGTGATTAAAAATGAAGTAAATGGGGTGTAGTTGAAAAACGACCAAAGTGCAGGGTGTGTATCTGAAATTGACCCTATTTATTGTCCAAAAATGAGAATGACAATGGCAAAATGCAATGACATGCATCATGGGTATTGATGCTCCTAGCCAGTATGTAACAACGATTGAGAGCTTGTCAAAAGCGATTATTATTCTGTATTCCTATTCTGAATGCGCACTCTTTTCTTGAAGGAGGGATGGTGCCGCTCGCTTGGAGCACTGCAGGGTTCCGACCCATGATCTGTCTAACTTCCCCTTCAGCTCTTTTCCAGAAGAGCTATTGCACTGTATACGGCTTTAATATGTAAGTAACAAAAACGGGAGCTGGAGCTGGAGCTCACCAAATATCATTAGCTAGATCTCCAAGGGGTTCAATCAAGTAAGCATGAGAAAGTAACTAAAGGTCTTGCCTCATAAGAGATCGCAAATTTGGATTCTACGGAAAAGTCAAATATTTCAAACCTTTTGGCCACTGAAGGTTAGCCCGAACATTAACTTCACGTCTCCGGAATGGAGGTGCGCAAAGCTAATCCAAACATCTTATTATAAATAAAATAAAATAAAATAAATCAATAACTAGTAAAGTCATGTCACCTGGATTTCTAATTTAAATGTGACTCAGTACACGCCAAGGCTGAGATGGTTGGTTAGGCACAGCTATTCAATTAAAGAGCACGTATTAAATGAAAAGTTTAGTGGTCACAATTGATCATAAAACTCCCGGTTTGTTATAATTGAAATTTGAAAGTGATAAGGCCAGCAGACAAAAGACTTCTCGATCACCTTGTCCTAAAGCAATTGCAACTGGCAAATTAATTATTTTTCTGATAGCAACACCAACAACGTGGTCCTACTCCTCCCTGCATCACCATCTTCGTGAAGGGTGATTTTGCTGCTTTTTCCTTATCACTTTTGTAAAGGCAAGGCAATGGTGATGCAGATTAATGTCGGTAGTAATATTCTCAGATGCTTTTTCCTCGTTGAAAATTACAGCTGCATGCATGCAGTACCACCACCGAATAATTTTCCCAACTGATGAGTAATTATTCAGCCGTCTTTAGGTACCGCCATATAATGCATGCCTCAACACGTACCTCTATTCACCACACATTTTCATAGGGTTCATACACTTAGTACTTGGTCCCGCAAAACGCGTGTGGTGAAGAAGGGGGTTGAGACACCACGTGACGGTGTCCTAGTAACACCAAAAAAAAATTTCCACTGACTCTAGCCTGTGGACACACTATGCCATGCATGTAACACATTTTAATGAAATGGACAAATGATCGATAAAAGAAGAAAAGACGTTTCTCATTTTCTTTGTGACATTGCATCCTCTATTATTTTGATATGGTATGGCTGAATCATGAACTAGTTGGCTTGGCTCATTAAGTGTGCGGGCGGTCCCTTCGAGTGTCTTGGGCTTCGCCCATTAGGTGCGAGCATGTCCAATGACTAGTGTTTCATTGGTTGGCTTATTGCTAACATCAGGTTTCGTTTTTAGATGAGCAGATGATCGTTCTTAGCTTAGGGATATACTGCCATCATTTCCTTGTTTCTTTTAATCTTTGTAACAATTTCAAAAATTAAATAAATTTTTTTTTGCCTTTCGGACAAAATTCATAAACTGGTTGAGGAAAAATACTATACAAAGAAATAACCAAATAAATAAGGTGAATTTATTTAGAGCTGATTACCAGTACATATTAATCAGGAGATTTGTGGTGGAGAAACGCCATGGTACACCTTTTTAACCCAAGAATATATTTTGAATTTTTTTTTTTGTATGTACCGACTGGATTAATTGGGCTTGTTTAGATATCCATTAGTGAAAAAAATTTAGTCCTACAATTAGTTAAAATATCTTCTTATATATATATATATATATATATATATATATATATTGGTGAACCAAAACATAATTCGTTAAAATTGTGAAATTGAGTATTTCGGACGCCAAATGGTTGTGAAAGGAATCTAGTGGAGGAGCCACTTTTGTGGACCATTGAGTGTTTTGGACTGGGTGGTCCAGCTCGGGCAACTTTAGGCCTTGGGCTGTAGCACTTTTCTCCATCAATGTTGTCCAAAAAGGAGCGGGGATCTTCCAGACGGGTCTTGTGTGAGTAGATATAGGTGCCATTTCGCTTTTCTTTTTTAAAATTTTTTTAAAAAAAATAATTTTAAATTCAAATATAATGAAAATAAAAATGAAAAAAAATTAATTTTTTTGCACTGTTTAAAAGATCTTAATGAGATCTATCAAATAAGATTAATATTGGTGGAAAAATTATTTGCATAAACACATAATTTTTTAACTTAAAATTACCTTCCTTTTTTAAAAATTTCTTTTTCTAAAAACCGAAACACCCTGTGTCCCAGAGCGCACAAATAACGCACAAATATTTTCCCACAAAATCCTGTTACACACTGCATCCACTATTTCTCTCTTCTCTCTCCCATCTCCCCTCTTGTTGTACCCCACGCACATCCTGGTGAAACAAGAGTGATGTTGACGGAAACTTTCTTTTCTTCCCCCACGTGCGCTCTCTCTCTCTCTCTCTCTCTCTCTCTCTCTCTCTCTCATCCCTCTTTATTAATTTTTTTTTTATCCTCCCTCTTTTTTAATTTAAAAGGATAAAATCTTATAATCTTTATAACTTTTTTCTACAAATTTATTTTTTATAAGTTTTCTATATTTGAAATCTAATCAAAGAGATCTAACTTATGAGACCAATATTAAGGATAAAGTTTTTATTTCTCAGTGTCCATTTTATTTTTTCCAATTTTATTGTTAATTAACAATTATTTTTGCAATTAAATATTAATTAATACTGTTAATTGTGAATTTTATATTGTTAATGTAATACTATTATAGTACTAAACTTTACACTATTAATTCTGAATGAAGTTTAACATAGAAAATAATTATGGCTCTTAGAATAGACCATTCATTTGTTCATAGACAATAATAGTTGAAATCGATAAAAATTTAAAATATAAAATTTAATCAAAAATACAAAATACACATTGAAAATTTTTATTTTATTTTTACTTAATTTTATATTCAATATGATTTCATTGTTTGATCTCTACGAATAGATTTCAAATATATAATTTTTACAAAAAAATAATAATGTTGCCTAAAATTATAAACATTTCTAGATTTATTGAAAATCAAAGACGGAGAGAGAAAAGAGAAAAAAAAAGGGAGATTCTAGAGGCACAAGCCGCACAACAATTTGTCATACCTCAATTACACTAACATTTATTGTGAAATTTTTACACATATATTAATATGTCCCTAGCATTTTCCCAGAAAATATGGACATAAGATAGAGGAGGGAGAGTGAGTGTATGTAGAGAGAGAGAGAGAGAGAGAGAGGGGAGAGAATGCTTTGTTTGAATTGGAATTTGAAAAGTGTTTTTGAAAAATAGTAGGGGTAATGAGTGGAGAGAGATAGATAGAAAAAGGGGGAATCTAAGGGGAATTTTTTGAAAAATTCTTTTTGAATCGCGAAGGGAACAAGACATGTACAGTCTGTGTATCAGGGATTCAGGAGAGTGAGAAACAAAGAATGAAAGTGACGTGCTTTACAAGCATGGGACCATTTGGCCTAAATGCTGCGCACATGGGTAGAGAAATTGAGAAGTCGCGTGTATACTTGGTAGAAATTTAAAAGACCTACACAGCATTGTACTTTTAGGAGGAGGATTTGAAGGGCTATGAAATTTAAAGTTGTGGGACCGGCTGGGTAATTTCTCAAAAGGAGCTACTAGCTGAAATTGAATAGCAGCTATACAGCCACCGCCATTTTAGTTCAGTCGAAAAAGGAAAAGAACCCCCATTAATTGGAGCTCCATAACACCGCCAAATGAAACACACACACACACTTTTCCCCTCTCTCTCTCTCTCTCTCTCTTTTTCTCTCTCCAATAATGAGAAACTGCACATTAAACTAGCGGCTCTCTCTCTCTCCAATAACTCTCTCTCTCTCTCTCCAATAATGAGAAACTGCACATTAAAGTATATCACAACTTGATTTCAGTTTACGTTGCATTATGTGTTAATAGAGCATGATACTATGATCGGCTTTAGCCATTTTCTTTTGATGAAATCATGCTACCGTCATTTGGCTTTTCTGAATGAAATTTTCCACACACACAAAAAAAATAAATAAATAAAGGCGACCTATGCAATGTACCGTAGTGTGCACAAAGTCTTCTATATTTTGAAATGGCATGATTATTTTCTTTGATAAATATAACTAAGCAATATATTCGCAAAATAGGATTATGCCAGTAAAGCCACCACAATAATAGTTTTCTTTGAACCAAAAAAAAAATTATAATGATCGCGGAGTAAAGTGTGAAATCGTGAAATAAAATCGAATGATGCATGAAAGAGAACCATGCGCTAGCTGCATCCAATAAATTTACAAAATAAGTTAACTAAAATTATAACTTGTTCAAAATAATATATGCAACAAATAAGCGCATCACTACCCCACCTCACCTAATCTAACCATAATTGATCATACCCCATAGGAGTCTTTCTACTACAAGAAAACAGAGTTTTTTCGACGCAAAGGCCTAAACAACGCCGAAAAAGCAAAAATGGTGTCGGGAAAAATTTCAAACATTTTTAAAAACGCTGCGGCGGTTAGCAAAACCCCAGGAATGAGTCCTAGGCTGGCAAGATACTCCATTTCGGTTTGACGAGGTCTTTACCTGCATTTTAAAATTTGCTTGGAAAAAAGTTTTTGCTTCATCTTCGGTTTTTGGTTATCTATATATATACAACGAAACAAATTTTTAAAAAACCACAGAGCTAACCAAGACAACTTCAGGGTGGGAAATTTCAAAATCTTTCAATATGATTCATACATTGAGCTACATAACAACCCAACAAGGCAAAAACATTTTGTCCACAATTCGCATTGACATAACTAGAAAGTACAACCAAGATAATAAATTATTCAGTCTCCTACCTCGGAATTATTATTATTATTTTTTTGGGTAAGTTAAGATTTTATTACCAAACAGAGGAGCTACCCCTGAAACAAAGCACACAAACAAAGAAAGGGAAAAGGGTAAGGAACAGACTCTCATCCTAACAACTAAAGAACAGAAGCAACTCTGGCCTAGAAAACACCAACCTGATCACATTCCCTTTCCTACTCCAATTGATCATCTCCGGCTAATCACAATCGAACTTTTAACAACGTGCTTTCCGTCACCCCACTCGATACTTCCATAGCTAAATGAATTCAATATTGGCGGTGAACTAATAGTAAATTGCACCGTATACGACATCTTATCATTCACTTGACTAAAAGTCAACGAACTCGGCTCGATCATAACCTTAACCGACTTATTTTGCATATTAACAGACACATTGTAGGTCGCCGCTGGTCCAACATTGGTAAGTGTTCTTGTATATTTCAGTATTGTAGACCCGTTGCCACCACCACTGTGAAGAGGTATAGCGAAAGAAGGATAGTTGACATTAGTAACACTGTACTTGACTTTTGGGTCACAAGTGAAGTCACTCCTGGTTATTGTGTTAATCTCCGATGCGGTGTAATCTAAGGCACATAGGAAGCTCAAGTAATCATGAACGTCCAAATCGTAGACGAGTCCAGGGTCAAGTGCTTTGACAGGGTCCACTTGCCCCGCGCCGTGACCGAGTGGCGTAGACGGCTTTTCATCGGCACTATCTAAAAAGGGTTGGCCGTTTTCGTACGTCGCGTACGCAGTGGTCATTAGGGCCGAGCGAATTGCAGCGGGGCTCCACTGCGGGTGGGCTCCCTTGAGCAACGCGGCGATGCCACTAACATGGGCGCACGCCATCGAAGTGCCAGAGATCATGCTGAACTCCACGCGCCTGTCGTCCGATGCAGCCTGAGTGGGTCCCGCTTTTCCACACCAACCAGCAATGACGTTAACGCCGGGCGCCATCAGGTCAGGCTTGAGTACTTCCGGCGTAATCGGGTTCGGGCCCCTTGAACTGAATCCCGCAACTACAGGTGACGGTTTTATACCCAGTTCAGTTCCCTCGAAAACAATCGTGGCCCTCGGATTGGGATCTGAAAACAGGTAACTCTTTATTTTGTCGCCGGCCGTCTTTCCCACCGTCGTAGCCGGCAGTTGATCGGCTATTGCTATTTGTTCCCTCGTGTCAGCCACCAAGTTGACAAAAATCATCCCAAACCCGCCAGCTTCTTTCACCACGATCCCACTCTCTGCCCTGTTAAGTATCCAACCTTCGCAAAGCACAATTTTACCACGAACTTTTTCAGGCATCAAGGAGCCCACTCCACAAAGATGTCCGTCCATCCCATTACTCGCGTTTCCAGCGTAAACGAAGGGTAGCATGTTCTTCGGCAACGAGGGACCTTTGTAGAGTGACGCACCGAAGAATTTCACTCCGTTTCCGAGACTTACGTATGCCGGGAAATCACGGTCCAAGGTACCAGCACCGACGGTGGTGATCCACGGCGCATTGTTGACGAGACTAGAAGGATAGGGACCCATGTTACCGGCAGCGCAAGAGACGAATATTCCGTTCTCCATTGCGGCGAAGGCTCCGATTGCAATCGTGTCTACGTAATACGGAATCGCAAAGGCACCGATAGATAGGGAGATGACATCGACCCTCTCATCGATGGCTTTGTCCATCCCTGCCAATATGTCGGAGGCGACGCAGCCGAGGAGCCAGCACACCTTGTACACTGCGACCCTCGCACGCGAGGCCATTCCCCGTGCGGTTCCGGGGGCATAGCCGAATAGGCTGGCACCAGCGACGGATGAGCCGGCTGCTGTGGTTGATGTGTGTGTCCCGTGACCGATATCGTCTCTTGGTGATTTTGATTGCAGTGTTTCGTTGATTGGACCAATGAATACTTCATAGCCTTTAGAGAAATACCTATTGTAGATGTATCACAGAGTAAAATATGCATCAACTTTTTGACTTACCTCAACGAGAGTATCAGAAAAGTAAAAACTAAGGGGATTGATTTCGGTGTCTCTGATCATTTTGGAGACACGGTAATTTTTGGTATAATAAAATCATTATTAGCATAACCAAAATTCATTACAAACATAACAAAATCATAACAAGGCATTACTTGTTTGTTATGCCTTGGTTGAGTTTGGTTATGCCATAGTTGATTTTTTGGATATTCCTAAATTATGCCTTATTTAAATTTTGTTATGCTTATAATAGATTTTAATTATGCTCATAATGATGAAGTTATGCCAAAAATTATAGTGTCTCTAAAATGACTGGGGACACCGTAGTATCATCCAAAAATATGAAGAGAATGACTTCAGTGTCTCCGGTTATTTTGGGAACACTGTAACTTTTGACATTACAAAATCATTATGAGTATAACCAAAACCCATTATAAGCATAACAAAATCATAACAAGACATAACTTGTTAGTTGTGCCTTGGTTGGGTTTGTTTATTTCTTGGTTAATTTTTTGGATATTCCTTGGTTATGGTTTATTTAGATTTTATTATACTTGTAATGGGTTTTAATTATGTTCATAATGATGAAATTATGCCAAAAATTATAGTGTTTTCAAAATGACCGAAAACACCATAACATCATCCAAATATGAATCCAACTGTGAAAACACTTAAGAAAAGTGAAAAGCTATTTCTACAACTCGAGACAAATAGAATGCCGCAGACTTCTAACGTTCTATGATACATACCTTGCTCCAATCAGCTTGCGATTACAGTTGGATGAAGTGAAATTGGTGCCAGACTCACATACCCCCTTCCAACTCCTAGGAACAGGCCCCATTCCGCTGTCGTCGAAGCTCTTGCTCTCTGGCCAGACGCCGGTATCCAACATTCCGATGATAACATCACTCACTGGGTCAGACCCGGGGAACAAATCAGCGCTCTGGTAAAGGCCAAGGAATTCAGGCGTCCGTGTCGTTTGAAGCTCGTACTTCACTTCCTCCAGCACGGAGACAACCCCGGGTTGTGTTTTCATCGATTGGGCTTTGTCCGGTGTCAACCTCGTCGCGAACCCATGCACAACATTGTTGTACTTGTAGAGCATCTCGGCTGAGTCAGACACCAATTTGAGCGATGATTGGTACCACAGAGTGTCGTCGCGGAAACTCGACGGCATTTGGGATTTCGCCATGTGGACTATGTAAGTTTTTTCTTGTACATGGTTGTTTACCACTGATGCCACAGACACTTGGCCGAAACACAGAACAACCACTAGCAGTAAAAGAAACTTCATATCTGCTGTATAGTTATGTTAAATTGAAATGTAGCAAAGTACAGACTTCTCTCTCTTGTAAATATATATAGAGAGAAAGAGAGAAACACAACGACTCAAAGTGTTGCATGTGCAATGACTGCAATCATGGACGTCAAGTAGGCCAAAAAAAATATTTCAAAGAAAAATGGTCGAACCAGGGCTGGATTGAGATTTTCGGCCGGGCTGAGATTTTTCAATACGTAAAACGAGCCGTGTGTATGTTTATCAAAAAGTTCTTTTTTTTAAAAAAAGGAGCGAGCTGTGTGGTCTTTAAGTTAGGCTCCGTTTGTTTGGACGTAAAATGTTTTACTTATTTTCTGGTGTTTGGTTGTGTAAAAAATAAAAAAAATATTTTACATATAAAACATTTTCCATCAAGTGGATGAAAATAACTTACCTTTAAATCTTCCAAAAGTTATTTTTCGAAATAAACCCGCTGCCTTTTACTGCAATTCTTATTGCTCAGTTTCCTCGATCGTCAGTCCTAGCTCACGTTCAATTCCAATAATCTCATATCTCTCCACCGTTTAAGCCTCCTCTCTCTTTACACTATTTTGTTGATTTCTGAAAATATTTTCAAGTGTCAACTAAACACCAGAAAATAAAAGTTTGAAATTTGTTTTCTGAAAAAATATTTTACATGAAAAATATTTTACATTGTAAAACATTTTACATCGAAATAAATGGAGCCTTAGTATTTGTAAATTCGCAACAGGATCATTGCACGATGATGAATTGAAAATCAAGTTTGTAAAAACGTACGAAAGTATGTGAAAATGTTTAACTACTTTTTGGATTTCTTTGGACCTTAATTATAGCCAGGGATAGAGCTAGAAATTTCATCATGCAAGGGTGACCGTGCATGCAAGAAAAAAACATATAATACACATTCATAATCATGTAAATACATTAAAAAATCAAAATGACGTAAATACATAAATCAGTTTAACTAATGGGATCGATCTTGATGTATGTGTCTTGTTTTTCTTTATTGTTCATTTTCTTTTTTTTCATTTATCACAACTGGACGAATTCGGTACATGGAATTTCATGTTACTTGATTTTACCAGTCAAAAAATAAAGAATTAGTAGAAGTCCAGAACAACAATTGGGGAAAGATATACCTATAACTTAAATTTCACCAAAATTACTTAGGATTTCCAAAATCGCTTCTCCTACGTCGCTATTTTCTTGAAATTGCCTTTAAAGTCTTAACAATTGAGAATGTTTTATGGGGGTTGGGAGGGGGAATTTGGTGGGCCATTGAGATTTTAGGGCAAAAAAAAAATAAAACTGTAAACCAGTAGACCCATCTAACGAAAGGTGAAAATTTATTACTTGAATATTCACAATATTAACCCTATAGTTCTATTTTTTGTTATATTTTAACCATTAGCCCTTAGTAATTAATGTTGGAATCCTCGTATTTCAAAAATTACTATTATTTTTTGTTTCAAAATTCTACACAGGGATGAGCTTGTTATGTACTTTCATAGGATTCTTTTTTTAACATATAATAGTAGTGTTTCTTTTGGTCGACCCTCCTACTGGTCCCTCCATGATTATAGCCCGTTGGTGTCTTTAAATTGGAGTCAAACGAAAGTATTTGTTGGTTCAAAGAGTAGGTGAACACCATCCCTGATTATAGCCCATTGGTGTCTTTAAATTGGAGTCAAACGAAAGTATTCGTTGGTTCAAAGAGTAGGTGAACGACCTTTTGCGATAGGTTGCAAATTAAAACAATGGTACTGTACTCATTTATTTCCTTTTGACGTATAATTGATATTAGTGTGGTCCGGTCCAACCCTGCTCATCTTAAAATCCAGTACTGTTTTGCTAGGTTAGGTTAGCATGGTGGGGAAGGGTAGAAACTGCTGAGCTTCTACATGCTAGCTAGGCTAGCATGTGGTACTTTTGTGGTAATTGCTTGGAGTCTGTGGATCATTTGCTGCTATAATGATATCAAGGTGAATATATCCTATAATGGTACTGATATCAAGGTGAATATATCCTATAATGGTACTTATGTTTCATTTTCAGGCTCTAAAATGGTGATATAATAATGTGTGGTAAGCTGGTATTCAATTCAAAGGGTGCTCTGTTGGGGTGGAAACTTGTGTCTGCATCTGCAATTTTGAACTACATTGAGTTTGGTGGTTCTACTGTGTTTTCTTTGCTGCCATCTGAATCTGCTGTGTTTCTAACTTTCTTTGATATCTGAGATGGTTATTTCTTTGAATGATCATGGGGATGATTTTGGTAGAGTTCTGGGAAATGTTTGTTTCTCAGTGTTTTTCTGCAGGCTTAGCTTCTGACTCATTTTCGCATATGGTTAATGTATCTGCCTTTTCTTTTGGGACAAAGTGGCTTGATCAAGGCTTGTCCTTGTGGAAGTTGCTGCGTAGGTGGCTATGTTTGTAGCGGCTGGTTTGCGTCTTCTTGCAATTGAAATAACAAAATAGACTGTGCAAGTGCAACAGTAAATAAATTGAATATTAAAACCCAACGACTTGGTAAAAGCTTCCTTGGCCAATGGGTCCGCGCATTTGTTCGCCTCTCGATGATCATGTCTAACTTCCACCACAGAAAAACTTTGCTAGGACACACCTGCATTCACAGATTAAGTTGTACAAAGGATGTGACATGTGAATAAGTGTTGTTGTGATCCTTTAGAATTTCCATCACTCATAGGCTGCCGGCCCTGACATTTGGATTGCTCCAACCCAATTTTATGCTTTATTACTCACTTACTATTAAATCATACAAAATATAAAAAAACATACAAGTTCAAAAAAATTCAAAATGACATTGTTCTCTTAGCTTGAATAACATCAAAATGTTTACCTTTGTTATAGTGCTTTATGTTTAGCATGATCTAATTCAAAGAACAACTTCTCTTGCATATTTTGAAGCAAAATTTTTAATTGAGTCATTGTATTTTACTTATCCAAGAACTTGGGGCTTGTTCTGCTAACTTTTTTTGTGGTTTTTTAGACTTTTTAGTTGATATATGCGAGGCGAATGGCCTGTCTCAAAAAGTATATAAAAATAAAAATAAAAGCTCCCCAAAAATACTCTTAGTGGAACAGCGCCTCATTTTCAATTGAGATCATAGTCAATCTTTGTTGTGAAATGGTAGTTTGAAGGTAAAAATAAAAATTGTGTTAGCTCGCTCGATTTATTTCAACTATAACTTTTTTTTATCAAATGTAAGAACATATCATTGATACATCACTCTAAATAAAGATAATTTTCATATTATTGTGAATTAGAAAGAAAACAAAAAGAAGTAACAAAGGAAATAGATGGAGGGCCAACTGGGAATCAAACTCGCCGCACCCGAAACTTACACAACTTGTAGATACTAGCAACACCACGGAACTGCCTTGCGCTAGTATAGGAAACACTTTTATATTTATATCTAACTTTATTTTTTATTTTTGGGTTGCCCCAGCCAGGGGGTTGCCCAAGCCCAAGGGCTTGCAGGCTTACTCCGGGGCCGACCCTGCTGATAGGGTATCCATGCTAACTTCGATTGGGCCAATTATGCTCTTTGGCAAGAGTTAGTCCATCTCTCAAGCCCCACAGTTCTGCTGCCAACACCGAGAATATCCAATGTTTTCCGTTGAACCACCAGCAGGATCCCGGAGTGGTCTCTAATGAGGCCCCCTGCGGCCGCTATTCCATTACCATCAACAGCTCCATATATCCGTGCTGGCTTTTGGTTCTACAACTGTGGTGTTGCAGCAGTACTACTATAGAGGTTTATGGTGAATGGTGATGGTCATAACTGATGTTTCTGGGTGCTGAAGTTGGGGCGGCATTTCTCATAATTAAAATGGGATGTATTGTAGATTTCTGTGGTGTGTTATTGCTTAAATTTGTGTGACTTGAGCAAGCATGCATCTCATCTATACCCCAAAAAACCCCCCACTAAACGTGCAGTTGGTGTATCCCTTATACTCCCTATTTACATGAGCAGGGTTCAATTCCTGTAAGCACTCATCCCTCTCTCTGAATCTCCTAGAATATTAGAGTAGATTAGGTTTAACAAATGACAAAAAAAAATCTCAGCATGCGTCATGCTAAGAGTCCTATATCTTGCAAATCTCAAGCAAAACAAAATAAGAGAATTTTTATATATGTTAGGTGCCTCATGCATTAGACATCATGACGGCATGTACCCTAAAAAAAAATTGTAAATCCCTCATGAAAGTTTTAATTTTCACCAAATTAACATTCTTTTTAAATATATATGGTAACTAAAAAAAAGATGCAGAGACAAAACAAATAAGAATAAATGATTCCAAGGCAACATTTAAGAATATGCCCCATTTTGTTCCCCGAAGTGGAGTGTGGGATTAATCCTTACCGAAGAAGCTGGCCCGAAGATATTGCCCCATTTGTAACTTTATGTTATATCTAAATTTACTGATACCAAATTAGAAGGCTTCCGTGTTAACCCACGATGTGCAGTACTTAAGTTTATTACTCCTTCCGTCCCATAATATTTGTCCGGTCGGCAAAACGATAACGTAAAATTAATAAAATTTTTGCAAGAAAACTTCAAATTTTTTTCGACAATTCATTAGATATCGATGAGTTCTTGTAATTTATGAAAAAATTTAAATTTTTTATTGAAAGAAATGCATTATTTTTTAGTCCTTGTTTTGCGGACCGGGCAAACATTTTGAGACAGAGGAAGTACTAATTTTTGGTGAGGATTTTAACTGTAGTTGGTCTATATAACTTATTCTCCGATAAAACTTGCATAATGAAACGCATATCACGGATTTTGGGGAAGGTGAGTCGCTGAAGTGCCCCTTGTGGACTGGAATTTGCAGCTACTCCAAACTATGTCGTTTGGTTCATGCTTGGCTTAAGGAAATTCTGTCACTTTTATCCCACATAGCAAACCTCACCACTTTGTAAAAGGGAAAGCTCCAAAACCATAATAATATTGAGAATTACATATCGCCAACAAATTAATGGGGATATATACATACAGGGCGGTTCCTCAGACTGAAATGTTTTTTGTTTGTCTTATTTTTGTCTTTCTTTACAAATTTATGAGTTTGGTTCATAATTTTACTTTTTTTATTCATCTCGTCAAGATAAATCGATAGTCTTTTTTTTTTTTTCCCCTATCCTTTAGGCGATTGTAGCTGAGTCATTCTTTTAAGTGAAAAATATAGTATTAATTTTTTGACATTATGAGTTTATTGGGTATATATAAGTCTCCATATTATTGATTTTTTAAACGAGTTTTCCTTAAATTGTCACAGTTGTGAGGTTTGAAGCTTTCCCTTTTACAAAAAGTGGTGAGGTTTGCTATGGAATAAAAGTGTCCGAATTTCTTTGAGCCACGCGTACACCAAACGACATAGTTTGGAGTCGCTGCAAATTCCAGCCCACAAGGGGCACTGCAGGGACTCGCCTCCCAGATTTTCGGGGTACGAATAACAAAAACAGAAAAAAGCAACCAGACAATATCTGGAGAGAATATTTCGTTCTTTTCTCTTGTATTGGCAATCGTGTGGCACATACGTGTGCCAATACGGATCGGTACGGTGGTTTCAGGACAAAGTTAAACCATCCTTGAACAACAAATATCGACCATTGAGATATATGTCACGGGCCGAAAAATCCCAAGTTCGATCGTAGGAATTCTACTTGTTACTGGCTAGTACTCAATCAGTTCAAAGTTATCAGAAATGTAAATCACAGCAGCATCAGAATTAACAGCACAACTCATCCAAGAAGGGTAAATAGTAGCAGTATCTCTAACCAAAAGAGCTTAAAAAATATACTCCAGTACATACCACAAGTCAAAAGAGGGTTTTTCTTTCTTTTCGATTCCTACTTGACTGCCTTCAACATGTTTGCTCTCTTTTCTAACAGTAGCAGTAAAGGGGACCACAAAAACTAGATTCAAAACAAGATTGTAAACCGAAATTTCTGAATGTAGGGAAAGTAATCGCCGCTTCCATTGCTTTGACTAGGTAAGAATGAACCGGCAGTGTCGAAAACCTGCCAAAAGAACACAAATCTGTTACAAACAACGTCCAACATCCGTTTCTCTGTTTGGTTGTTGAGAAAAAAGTAGCGAAAGAAACAGTGTTCGGAAAATGTTCGCAGAATATAACTTCGTAACAAGAACCTCATCAGACCCATGTAACCATTTGATATTGAGTTAGATCTTCTACCTAACAACTTAGACCTAAAGCATCCAAAAGCACAAACACAAGAACTAATGTGAACCACCAAAACACTTCTTTCAATATCCTGGGGATTTTCCACTGAAATGATTGAGATGGAAAATCCCAGATTTGCAATGAATGCGAGGAAACAAAAATATCACCATAGCCATCTGAGACTGGCCTAATAACAGGTCAAGGAGCCATGACTCGAGGCATAAGGTGAGAGGTCCAGGCTCTTCTCTTGTCTTTCCTTTTTTTGATGCTAAACGGTAGGACCTTTGTATTCAAAGGATTACAAGGCACATGCAACATCAATTACGTCAAGTCACTAACAACTAAATCAAACTCAATACAAAGTACCCCAAGAAATAGCCCGTACCGAAAGAAATAGACTGACAAGGAAATGCATGTATACGAGAAGCCAATAGTAATCAACTCTCGCCTTAGATTACAAAATTTTCTTTTCATTAGGTACACTTTCTCGTTGTGGTATCCCTTGCTTGTTTTTGGTCCAATGATGAGATTCTTAACAATAGTTGGTTATGTCCACCAATTTTTGCAATAATAGCTTGGTCCACAGACCACTGCACGATTAACCGCATTTTATATGTTTCAGATCTATTTACTTACTTTTGACGGGCGTTTCAATGTTCATTTTCAAAATTATAGTGGCAAGAAAGGTACTCCGTTCGACTCAATACCCCTTGACCTCTTGGTAGAGAATGTACAAGGGTGACCAGGTTCAACCCTTGGCAACTCCTTGCCCTTTCCCAACCAACCTAATGGCCTAAAAAAATCAGATATTAAGTAGGTTGAGTTTTCGAACTTTGTCAAATGCAAAATCCCCATGTAACCTTTTGATTTAATAGAGCCTTCAGTTCAACAAAACCTTCCTTTCTTGATCAAAGGTAGGAGATAATTATAATCCAATGAGAATTACCTCAACCTTGATAATCTAACATGTCGAAAATTTAACAACATATACAGAGAAGCCCAACAACCTCAATCCAACACAACTTAGAATCCTAAAAGGGAAGAAATAACCCACTCAAGAAGCTCCATAATTACATCAACTCAACCTTGGCAATCTTTTATTTTTTTTTTTTCCAATATTGTATACATTGGTGGGCTGTTAGAGGGGAATTAGTGGATTAACAACCCAAGGGGATTCGACTTCTCTCTATAGACTCCACCCCCAGACCTCTGTCTTGGAAGCCAAGGAGTACAACCACATGGGCTAAGAGCCGCATCTTAACCTTGACAATCTAACATGTAGAAAATTTAACAACGTACACAGACAAGCCCAACAACCAAAATTCAATATAAGTTGGATTTCAAAAAGGGAAGAAATAACCCACACTAGAAAGCTCATATACTATAGGAAATCAATGTCCTCTTTTAACTTGTATTGACCCCTGATTTCCCAGCTAACCCTTTGTCTAAATGAACTTAAACGATAGTACAAAATTAGCACAAATACAAGACCTAATCTGAACCACCAAAATGACCCCAAAAGTGAACTTATATAATATATATCATATATGATTGTGTGTTTAAAGTACCCAAAATGAGGAGAGAAAAAAAGGCTTACTTGGGTCGGCATTGATGATCATAGCAGTGCCACCAAAACTACAAGTCCCACCATTCCTCTTGTTCTTCTGCCAATAACTGTTGAAAGCATAAGAAGCATGGGCCACAACAGTATCAGGAGCATAACAACTCCCCTGCGGCTTAATCGCATCGCAATCCGCCCCACCATCACCACAAGCATAATCCATTGCCCCCTGCAACGTCTCCGCCGGCACATTGGGCTTAGCCACACACCAAACCGCAGTACTCACCGCCCCCAACGCAGGCGGAGGTCTGGGGTTACACGGCGGCGCCAAATTAAACCCATGCGGAGGATGCGACGGGGCGAAAACCGGAGCCAGTTTCGGTGCAGAGGGGAGTGAAAACGGCGACGGAGAAGACGTGCCGATTAAGGGAGGGAGAGGGCTTTTGGCGACAAATGCTGGAACAGAGTAGCCATTGGGGGACTGGGCCGGGCCTAATGGGGTGGGTCTAGCCGGGAAAGGCTCAACCACGTTGGAATCCATGAATGAGAGCCTTCTGCTGATGGGTTTTGTATCTCCTGGGGTTTCAATCAGCACATTGATCTTGTTTAGGTTAAAAACCCCAATGTTTTTCATGGATTCCGTGTGGGATGAGACTAGGGTCAGTGTGTCTTCCGGCGAAGGGTAAAAATCAGGAGGTGGGTTTATCGAGTAAGTTGAGTTGGTGTTTTCCAGAAAGGCGAGGAGGGGTTTGATGAAAATGGGAGACAAGCCGTCCTTGTATGTGGCAGAGGAAGGGTTGAAGCAGTCGGAGGACAGAGAAGCGGAGACTTTGATGTCTCTCTCCAAACCCCACCTTGTGAGGGAGTGGAAAATGTTTTTAACGGAAGGAAGGACCAAACCCATTTCTTGGTGTCGGTTTCTGTTGCAGAAAACAGTGTTTCCGACAACAATGGTGGTGATTTTCGTGGCTGGGTAGTGGGATAGGACGTGGGTTTTGAGCCAGTTTTCGGCAGAAACCACACTGTTTGAGACCTCGTTCAAGTGTTCAGTACCCACGGAGACAGCAATTGGGGTTCCAGTGTGGGATAGGGATTGGAGGACCGCTGGAGATGGGTCGTGGAGAGGCAAGTGTTCGACAGATTCTTGACTTCCACCTGTAGAAAAAAAAACGGAAAACAGAAAAACAAAGAAAATGAAAAAGAAAAACAGAGGAAACCCAAACGATGAAAACGGAAGGGAATGATGGAAGTGTTTTTGGTTTGTGTTTTCTCTTCTTACCAGTGAGATTGATGAGAGAGAGGAAGAAGAGGAGAGAGAGGCACACCATCTTCTTCAACATTTGATTTGGAGTACTAGCAGAGTTGAATGTAGAAAGATCAGTATCACCTTTTATCTAACTAATCTTGACAGTAGTCCTACCACTGTGGGAGGGAGTTTAATGAAGGGTGAAGGCAAGTATTGGAGTGCAAAGCAAGTTTAGGAGCAGCCAGGGGTTATAATGGCCTTGTTCGTTTAGCATATTTAGTTTGTTTTAACTTTGTTTTTCAATCATTACCCTATTTCTTTCTTCAATCATTACCCTATTTCTCCAATTATTAATTTCATTTCTCTCTCTATCTCTCTTCACTCATTACCTATCTCTCCAATCATTACCCTATTTCTCTCTCCACACACTACCAAAACTAAAATACCCAAATGTGCTAAACGCCAATATCTTTGCCTAGTTCGTGGAGAAAATTTCCATTTGGTGCAGTCTCTGGAATTCATCTTCAGACTGTTGTACCTTTGAGCTGAGACTGTGCTTTGTTTTCTAGTAACAGTACAACTCATAGTCACATGACTCACATGGCGTGGCAGCACAATGTCTGAGAAGCAAAACGTTACATGAGTTCGGTAACAACGAAAAAAAATCTCCGCATATCCGATCCGATTCAGCTGAGACTGTGCTTTGTTTTCTAGTAACAGCACAACTCACAGTCACATGACTCACATGGCGTGGCAGCACAATGTCTGAGAAGCAAAACGTTACATGAGTTCGGTAACAACGAAAAAAAATCTCCGCATATCCGATCCGATTCCCGATTTGTTTTTAAAAAAAATCTGAATCCTACAACCATCGTTTCGGCAATCAAAATCAAAAATCAACATAAAAACATTAGTTATTTGGTTAGGGTTTCATCTACACCCTAAGAAAGAGGATTAGTTGCTCATGGAGAGAAGAGAATAGGAATATCTTGATTCAATCTCCATGTACTGCCTTCGCCGCACGTCAGTCCGAAGGCTTCACGTAAACCTCGTCCACGGCCACAAGCTGCTGCTTTCTTTTTTCGTTTTTCTCTTTGTCGGCCAGAAGCCCCCGAAATCAACAATATAATTGGTTTTATATAGGTAGGGATTTAATGCCTTAATTACTTAAAAGGTCCATGGAACTTTAGGTAATAACCAATCAACGATTCCACTTTAAACTCTTTGCACTTTAATCCCAAACTTCTCTTAACTTCTGCTTTTATCCAAAATCTCGGACAATGGGCTCGAGCAACCTATAAACACAAAAACGCATAATAAATATCGATTAACAAATATAAAAGACTAATAAATGTAGATTGGATGGTCAAAATATGTATATTTTGCCACTTATCACACCCCTCAACTTACACTTTGCTAGTCCTCGAGCAAAGAAAACAACTAAAATAAATTCGAACTACGCCACTTTCGTAGGACTCACAATTGCACTTAGCCCGTGCAACAAGCCTTTTAAACCCCTAGGCGATCCCTAGAGGACGAGTGTAGTCTCGTGAGGGTTTACAGCAATGAACTCCCACAAACACTGTGAATCTTTTTCACATAAGACCCAAAAACCTGTAAACAAGTCATCGATATCTCAAGCAAAGAAAATGAAACCATCGCAGAAACATACCAGGCAAGAGTAGTTCTAGAGGCTATCAAGTCATAAAAATAAGCCATGGCACCTACTCTTAGCGTGTATGTGAATAAGGGCCTCGGTCGCAAGGTGAGAAACAACTAAAAATTCTATCCGGACCGAGTCTCGACTTCAAATCTCACCGTGTCATGCACTCAACAAATGAATTCACTCGAAACAAAGTGCATATTATGTACTCTCAACATGTGCGGGTGGAAGTTATGCAACATGAAAACAAAGTATTCCGCACACAAAGACACGAAAAGAACGCTCTATAAAGTGGACACATGATCTCATGAACGGAATACAAGCATCGGAAACTATCCCCTTTCCATCAATCCACATCCCATTGCCCCTAAGATCAAATAGGACTCTCAATTCTGGTTGTAGCGGTAGGTAAGGGAAAATGTTTCAAGGGTAAGGTAAAATATTCAAGTGTCTGAGAATAGGCTCACAATAACTCATATAGGGCAAGTTTTTCACAAAGTGTGCCCTCTTCTCGTTATTTATTTATTTTTTTTTCGCCACATCTCTCTTCCTTATCCTTCAACATCCTCTCAAACTAATATCGATTACACATTCTTCAATAAGCTTGGTGTCCTCTTTTTTTCCATTCAATTTTTTTTCATATCTTCTTTTTTTTTTTTTTTTGGAAGGACTACCATAAACAAAGCTCTATTACCAACTACACTTACCCCATCTTTTGTTAATAGTTCACCTCCACATAATTAATTAAACCTTCTCAAGACACATTATAGATGGTGGAGTTTAACAAGAAAAAGATATCACGCGAGAGGCTCAAATGGGCTCACAAATGATAAATGAAAGAAAGAAACGAACCGGCCCAAAGTGTCAATGATGGCCTATGATCCTCTCCTAGGGGCAACACAACCATGCAAATTTTCGAACCCAAGAGATAAATAAGCATCACATTAAGTTCCCAATACTTGACAACAAGGATAATGAGATCAACTACGAATATGCTCTTTTGTGACAACGAGAGTTTATGTGACACCACTCCAAGAAAAGGTAAGGCTCTAAACTCACATGGGCATATAAGTCTCCACTAAACAAGCCATTAAGAACAATCAGTATGCAACTCACAAAGTGACCAAAGCCCACATAAACGTGAAGTGCAAAATTGCTAAGAATAAGTGCCATGACAAATTTCTCTTGACAAGCTAGCAAAAAGAACTACAATGCCATAGGAATATACAAGCAATAATCATCAAATCTTAGCTCAATCAACCAAGAGCTAGTCTCAAGTCTCATGCAAAAATAATCCAACTATTTTTTTTCAAAAATTTTCAATTTTTTTCATTTTCATGACTCTAACTTTACAGTGACGTGATTCCTCCCCCCAACTTAAACTATTCAATGTCCCCATTGATACATACTCACCAAAAAGATTAGACACGTAAAATAAAAGAGGGAAAGAGATCACCTCAATGGCCATATGAACATAGCAGGTAAAAGAGAGCAAAGAGAAATAAGCCCCCCGACTTGAAGTATGACAACCTGCAAAATGTTAGGCACCAATAGAAACACTAAACAATAACACCTGGGTTACCTCCCAAAAAGTGCTAAGTTTAGCGTGTTCAACCAAGCGTTCGTGAAGCTCAAATCAATTTAAGTCTATTTTTATAATTAACAATATACGGATCATGCCAGAAAAAATTATTTGACTCAAATAAAAGTTGTTTAATGAGTTGTTCAAACAAGTGAGTCAATATTGTATTCATAGTCAAAACGTGGACATGATCCGCATACCACGGGAATGCTTTCTTGAAAAGAACTACCCCTAACACAATTCTACGAGTTGAACCGAAGGACGCCACCTCAATGATAAAATCACACACCGATTCTTTGAAGAATGGTCCATTGTTAGCAATTATCCTTTCCTTTGCAGATTGATCGCTATGTGTAGAACTGACCACTGACATAATTTCTACTGGCCCCAAAAGTTCCACACTAGGATCAGGTGACAAAGGTTTCGACTCATAAGTAGGTAATTCTATGGCAATAGGGAGTGGAGATAATGCAGAAGGATGACAGGGATCCCCATTAGATATCCACTCATCAATAGTTGACCAAGGAGCAGAGTCTAGCAATGAACTAACTTGCTCATGAGTCAACTCATCAAGTTCAAAATCATAACCACAATGAGCTAAGTAAGTCTCTAAGGGATCATCCCCGCTTAAATCGACAGGGTCACTAATGTCCAGATCTGGAGGAGCTTTATTTGCCATATCATCAATCATATTAACTACAAAGTGATCACTCTCTTTAGAGGGATACAGATTAGCATCAAAAACATTTAATTGCACCGTCATGTTCCCAAAAGATAAATCCATCACCCCAGTCCTACAGTGGATAGAGGCATTAGCCGTGGCTAAGAAAGGTCGACCAAGAATAAGGGGAATCTGCTTGTTAGGACTATGCACGGGTTCCATGTCAAGAACTATAAAATCAACAGGAAAGTAAAATTTATCTACCTTGACAAGGACATCCTCTATGATGCCACGTGGCACCTTAGTGGATCGATCAGCTAACTGCAAGGTAACCGACGTAGGTTTCAACTCTCCCAACCCAAGTTGCTCATACACACAATAAGGGAGCAAATTGACACTAGCCCCTAAATCTAGGAGTGCTCTATCTATGACATGATCACCTATAACACACGAAATGGTAGGAGCACCAGGGTCTTTACGCTTAAGAGGTGTGTGGTGTGTAAGAATGGAGCTCACCTGCTCATTAAGTTGCACCTTTTTAGGCACATGTGTCCTAGACTTACGCTTTTGAGTACAAAGGTCTTTCAAAAATTTAGCATAAGCTGGAACTTGTTGGATTGCCTCCAGGAGAGGGAGGTTGACTTTGACTTGCTTAAACACCTCCATCATTTCTTCTTGTTTTGTTCCCTTCTTACCAAAGGGTGAAGGTGCTTCAAGACAAGTTGGGAAAGGTGCTTTTGGTATGTAAGGAGGTGTTATTGGAGGATTCGAAGTGGAAATGATAGGAAGGTTGTCCTCCGTACTTTTAGGAACTCGCTCTATTCTCGCATGTTTATCCTTGTGCCTTTCATCCTCCGGTCTAGTTTCTATTTCCCTTCCATTTCGAAGGGTGACTAACACATTGGCTTGCTCATGATAAACATCATTTGCTCGCGACATCTCAACTCCATATTGACCCCTTGGATTAACAATAGGTTGACTCGGTAACTTGCCCTCCTCTCGTCGACTAAGTGTATTAGCTAGTTGCCCCAATTGGGCTTCTATCTTTGAAATGGATTGTGTATGAGAGTTGATGGTTTGTGCGTTCGCTTCAAGTTTACGCGAAGTAGCCTCAAGCCCTTGGAGAGCTTGCAGCACCCTATGCTCAAAATCAGAGGTTCTTTGAGGTGGAAGGGGATTAGGGCACTGATATAATTGTTGTGGTGGAGTCGGATGGTAAACTAAAGGATTGGCAGAGTTGGTAAACATGGGCCTTTGAGGTGGAGCTGAAGAATTGCTCGGAGCTTGTTGATTCCAAGAGAAATTCGGGTGATTTCTCCATCCCGGGTTGTATGTATTAGAATAAGGATCATTACCGGGTCTGGCAAACCCTTGAGCAGCGCTAACTTGCTCTTGAACAAACTCGGGGTATTGGGAAGCCATATGGCACTCACTCACAAAGTGAGTAGGACTCGAACAAATTGCACAAGCCTCTTGAAAATATGAAGGCTGGGAAGGTGGAGAAGGAACTTGACCAAGGAATAGAAGTTGGTCAAATTTTTTATTCAAAGCTGCCACTTGGTTAGAAAGATCATTGGAGTGCCCAGCCTCATAAATCCCTCTTTGCTGTTGGGAATTTGAGGCCACCATGTTAACTCTTCTAGCAGCCGAGGCATGTTGTTGCGAATTATTACTCAGGTTATCAAATAACATCCATGCCTCGTCCGGGGTCTTAAGCATAAAAGTCCCACCACAAGAGGCATCAACCATTTGACGGTGTCGTTCAGACAAACCATCATAAAAAATACGGACTAACTGCCACTTAGGAACTTCATGGTGGGGACACTTTCGAGTAAGCTGTCTAAGTCTTTCCCATGTCTCATGAAATTGCTCGCCATCAAGCTGAGAGAAACTCGTGATAGCTTGCCTATATAGGATTGTCTTACCTATGGGAAAGTACTTTGTAAGGAATTCTTGCTGTAATTGGGCCCAAGTAGTGATAGACCCAGTTGCCAAGGAATTAAGCCAATCTTTGGCTCTATCCTTAAGTGAAAAGGGAAAAAGTTTTAGCTTAAGGGCATCATCAGAAAAGTTTTGAATTTTCACTGTGGAGCTTTTCTCTACAAATTCATCAATATGCTTAAAAGGATCCTCATTGTCAAGCCCATGAAAGGATGGGAGCATCTGAAGAGTGTGAGACTTGATCTCATATTGAGCTGCTGTGATAGTGGGCAGCAAGATGCAAGAAGGTGATGTGTATGCAGGGGGAGCAAAGTACTCCTTCAATTGCCTATCCTGGTTCTCTGGATTAGCTTGTAACGCCATGATTGAAAGTGAGTTGCTAGGTCTATTGGAACGTTTAACTGCTCTAATAGTCTTAAGAGTCCTCTCCAACTCAGGGTCAATAGGGATTAAGTCTGGATGACAAGACCGACGCCCAAGCATATGAAATTAACACCACTCTACGTGCAACAAGTATCACTGCTAGAAAACTAGTCAAATGAAAACTCAAAATAATTAAACTGATTTACAATGAAGACTTAGTAGTAAACTAATAACTCACGAATTGTATTAAACTAATAGTGATACTAAGTTATTACTAGCAAAGAAGGTGAAACAATGCAATAACAGGATTAAACTAACAAAAAAACTAATAGAATAATATAGTCTAGGATTAAACTTAGCAGTGCTAATGCAACAATTAAAACTCACAGTACTGCTCTTTGGAGTCGTCGTCTTCTTTTTTTTTTCTTTTTCTTTTTTTTAAACCTAAGGTAGCAACGCCATGCTCTTTTAAGTCTCCTTTGCAGCTGTGAGTTCAAATTCCTGAATGTGAAAGTAAGTAACCTGCACTAGAAGAACTTTAAACGAAACAATTAACAGGAAAAAAAATACTAATAAAAAAATAGTAATCTAAACTAGGAATTAAAATAAGAATCGATCTTAAAAATAAACAACCGTGCTTTTGATCCCCGGCAACGGCGCCAAAATTTGGTAGGTCGTTTTTCATACCAAAAATAAATAATTAAAACTAAGCAAATACCTCAATTCAAATAGAATAGCGGTTTAAGTCCAGGTATCGTACCACGGAGATCAAGAGGCTAAGTTATTTATTTCTAAAATCAATTCTTTATTTAATTCAAGAAAAAGTGATTGGAGTTTGATTAACTAAAATTATCTAAATAATTAAAAGCAAGAGAGATGTTGAATTCAAATATGGAAAAGAGTCTTAGGGTTTCGAATCCACCCTAACTTCGTAACTAAGCGATTATGTTAATTTAAGAAACCGACTACCAAAACGACATTGATTCACCAAAAGCTACAAGCCCAAGTGCTATCGCCAAGAAAATTGCATGTGATTGAAAACCGGACATAATCTAATTGATTTCTAAAATCAATTCTTTATTTAATTCAAGAAAAAGTGATTGGAGTTTGATTAACTAAAATTATCTAAATAATTAAAAGCAAGAGAGATGTTGAATTCAAATATGGAAAAGAGTCTTAGGGTTTCGAATCCACCCTAACTTCGTAACTAAGCGATTATGTTAATTTAAGAAACCGACTACCAAAACGACATTGATTCACCAAAAGCTACAAGCCCAAGTGCTATCGCCAAGAAAATTGCATGTGATTGAAAACCGGACATAATCTATCTTCGGTTGGCACGAATCGTCTTCGATTCTACAACTAATTAATCTAGGCACGACTCGTCTTTCCTAGGCATAGATTATTCTAATTCTCAATTTCATGCACAAAGAATACTGTTGCATAACTATGTATTTGTAATCACAGAAAACAAACACATATAACTAGATTGGAAAAATAAGTTCGAATCATAAAACAAGTCTCAATGTTATACAACCATCGTTTCGGCAATCAAAATCAAAAATCAACATAAAAACATTAGTTATTTGGTTAGGGTTTCATCTACACCCTAAGAAAGAGGATTAGTTGCTCATGGAGAGAAGAGAATAGGAATATCTTGATTCAATCTCCATGTACTGCCTTCGCCGCACGTCAGTCCGAAGGCTTCACGTAAACCTCGTCCACGGCCACAAGCTGCTGCTTTCTTTTTTCGTTTTTCTCTTTGTCGGCCAGAAGCCCCCGAAATCAACAATATAATTGGTTTTATATAGGTAGGGATTTAATGCCTTAATTACTTAAAAGGTCCATGGAACTTTAGGTAATAACCAATCAACGATTCCACTTTAAACTCTTTGCACTTTAATCCCAAACTTCTCTTAACTTCTGCTTTTATCCAAAATCTCGGACAATGGGCTCGAGCAACCTATAAACACAAAAACGCATAATAAATATCGATTAACAAATATAAAAGACTAATAAATGTAGATTGGATGGTCAAAATATGTATATTTTGCCACTTATCAATCCGCTCCAACATCTGAAAAAATTTCTGAAAGATAACAGATTGGATTCGAACGGATCGGCCAAAATGGTCATCACAATAAAAATGTAAGGCATACTGACTAAATAAGGTAACGACAATGTACAACAGCACTTTTGGTCCTATAGGAATATTTCAAATGGTTTATTAAATTTAAAATAAATATTTTAGTGATTTTCTAAAAAAATCAACTTAATTAAATATATGTAAGTAGTTAATCCAATCTAACAAATTTCATTTATAATTTAGGAATATTGAATTTCGAATGAAAAATTTGAAGGTTTTATCGAAAACTCACACATATCCAATTGAATTTTTTTTTTTAGAATTACTCAAAAAATTATTTTAAAATTACTGAGAGTATGTTTTACTAACTAAAATAAGTACTTATTTTTTTTAATTAAATGTGATGTATTGTAAGAGAATGACTTGTATCGCAAAACGGAAAATAAGTACTTTATTCCCTCTATCCCAATTTAGTAGTCCTTTTAGAAGTTCCTGCCACTTTTCAATTGATTATATTTTATAATTTATAATATTTTATGTAATTTTGAAAATATTGTATAGAACTAATCGAGATATATCAAACAAGATTCATATTGAATATAAAATCTATTACCGATTTAAAGATATAACTAATTTTTTATCCAATTAAAATAGAACAAGAGACTATTAAATTGAGATGGATGGAGTAAAAAATAAGAATATTAACGGAACGAGGCCTAAATGGTTTATATTATTTGTGTGGGATCCAAAAATGGACCTCTTATGAACTTCGGGTTGGTGCTGTGCTGTGAGGTGCACACCACCGTACTGCGTACCTCCGAGCTATCAAATCATGCATCCGATGGCTCGGATCTCATCTCGGCAACCATCTATCAAGAGCCGTTCATTGCCAAGATGAGATCCAAGCCGTTGGATGCACGATCCGACGGCTCGAAAGTGCGCACACCACTACACAAACACTATCCCCCAATTCGCCTCTTACACCGTTGGACATTTTCGGTACCTCACTTATTCGGTACCCATATTCTAATGAGGAGTGCTAGGTACAAAGAAAATTGGCAAAGAAAATACCCTTAAAGTGTACATGAACGGCCCAGATTCACTGTTACATCCATGACAAATTGACAATATCCTGGGTCAAAATTTAAGGACCATGATATAATTTACATGATTTTATAATAATAGTACGATATTTTAGTTTACAAAATATTTTCTCCTCCATTTGTCTTGGGTGTGTCAAGTAGAGCGAGCTGACAACCACTGCTTTGTACAGTTGGTAAGTCTCTGTCTTCCTTTTGTGGAAGGTCTTGGGTTCGAGCCCCACAAGAGACAGCTCCTTTGGGGGGCCAGGGTTATGAATAGCCTCTGAATCCTCCATGCTAATCTTAACATCTCCCACAAACCGCTGCTAATGTATATCGTCTGACAAAACAAACAAACAAAAAAGTAGAGCGAGCAGTAATCCTACCCGGGCCCTTTCCCAGTCGTCAAATGGACAACCTTTTGAAATTGACACGTGTTCATCCCAATTCAACACTTGGCGTTTGTCTGGAACTTATGAAAAGAAATGAAACGAAAATAATTTTTCCTCATTTGGTTTGGGAGGATACAAGAAAAAAATAACAAAATAGAGAATAAATCTCCCTCCACACTCTCATTTCCTTTCCTTTTCTTTCCTTTCTTTTTCTCAAGTTCCAAATAGGCCCTAAATTTGGGAAAAAACATTATGAGGGCTCAAAATTTCTAATACAAGGAGACCTTTGATGGGCCAAATGTAAATTACCCCACGAATGATAGAATGGAGTAAAGGTGTTGTTTCCACTAAGAATTTTTTGGATTTTTTTTATTTTATCCTTATTTATTTTTGTTAGTTTTGCATCTCCCTTTTTTGGTTTTTTCGATTCAAGACGAATCAGAAAAGTAAAAATTATGATTTATACCTAAATATTTTGCAAAATAATCACTTTTCAAAACAAAAAAAGTCAAAAAAGTTGGCTTTTTTGCTTAAAATTGGATATTTCAAAAAAATAAGGGTAAAAGTAACTTTTTTTTACTTTTTCAATTTCTCTCGCTATCAACAATTCACAAAAATTTAGCGCAAAACTAACAAACGTGTTTTTTTTTTTTGAATAATTAAGGACAAAACCTTCAAAAAGTGTGAAAATTTAAGCGGAACATGATCAAAGACTAGGGAGAAGCATAGTGGTAAATAGATGAATCATCTCCGGTCCAAAGGTTTGGACTCAACGAGACAGACCATGCATGGACCGTCTATTTCTGCAATAAGTAGTTGAGATTTATTAAAAAAAACTCTTTCATGAAATAGTTACACTCCTCCAATGAAAAACTTTTTGAATAAATTTAAATCATTGATTTTACCAAATGTGTCGGTCGGAATCTAGACCGGAAAGGATTCGAACCCTAACGGTAATTTTGTACCGTTGCGTCCAGCTGGTTTTTCCCTGCTTGGACCAGAGTTGGTCAATTCCCAATTGCATTTGGTTGCAGGTGAGAGTGGAAACGGTAAATAACACCAGGCCCAATAAAGGGAAAGAACGTTGGGGCCCACGGAGAAATTATTGTAGGTCCTCAAATAAGAGGGCCCACAAAAATCAACTTTGGTTGCTTGGGGACCACTTATGCTTTGTGCTTGCGGATCTTCGACCACCTTGTGGACCCATTAGAAAACCAGGTCACTGCTCAAGAGTCAGTAGTGACTGCTACCACCACCGTTTTCAATCTTACCATCAAGAAGTGTTTTAAATGGTTAAAAGATTTAAAAAAAAATAGAAATTCGCTCAGAATTTTTTTTTTAAAAATTCGAATAATTGATAGCTGACACAAATAGTGAGAGCATAAGCGTAGGTGAGAAAAAGGAAAGTTGACAGAGTAATCACGAATTGGGGTCTGTTCAGCTTTCTTTTTAAACATTTCTTTTTAAAAAGAAGGTAATTTCGAACTCATATATTATGAAAATTAAAAATTATTTTTTGATTTTTTTTGTATTGTTTAAAAGATTTCAATGAAACCTATCAAACAATATCTATATTAGTAGAAAAATTATTTGCATAAACACATGATTCTTGAGCTTGAAATTATCTTCCTTTTCCTAAACTTTCTTTTACTATTTATCTGGAACGGCACCTTAATAAACTAATGGATAAATCCGGTCATTTCCAAACTCCGTCATCAAAGTATTGGGGTAAAAAAAAAGGGTGTCATTTTAACAACTTTAAGAAAACTGGAAATACTAGTAACTAAAATTGAGGAGGCTGGGTTGGGTGAGACCATTGTTTCTGGTTTCACCTTTTCTGTGGTCTCATGGGCCCTTGGCAGGTTTGACAACGGTCGCTAGTTTTTTTATCGATTAAATGGGCTTAGTCCAGAAAAGAAAGGCCCATCATTAGGCCCAAGTCTTTTTCATTTCGGCTTTGGAAATTAAGGCCCCGTTTGATAATGAGTTTGAAGGTTGAGATGGGACTACTAATATCATAGGAGTATTAATATTTTGTTTGGTAACAAAAAAAGGTCCGAACTATTAGTCCGTTGGAATGTCCAAGCCGGTCATTAGGGGGTATTAGGAATACCCTTTTGGAGATGGTATTGGTAATTCCAATCTATCCTCTCCTCATTATCAATCTATTCTATCAATCCAATCCCATCATCTAATCTCATCTCAAACAAACATAATATTAATAATCCTATCATCGAATCTTATCCAAAAAAAACATACTCATTACTATTTCTTTCTTATTATCAATCTTAATCCCATCTTCTTACGAATCTTATTTATCTATCACCATTCCTGATAGGAGTAGTACAGAAAGTAACAAGTAAACATCATTGACTATATTGCTGCTAGCTAGCTAGCTGGTCCCAACTCCCAACTTCACGTTTTAGCCTTTTAGGTACTCCCTACCTAAAAAAAGTACACCCGTTACCACAAGGGCGGGAACTTGAATTAATTCTACCGTAGTATACATTAACTATTCCCTCCGTTTCAAAAGGTGAGTTCTTTATTTCATTTTGGGATATTCCAAAATGATTGTACCATTCCAAAAATATAAGTGGAAATTTGATAAAATTCTAAAAGTGTCTCTCTTATTTGAAAACAAATTGTGCACAATAGGTAGAATATAGGGGTAATGGTGGAAAGTATGTGTAATAATTACATGTCCCCTAAAAAAGTTGGAATTCCAAAGAGGGACTCTCATTTAGGAACGGAGGGAGTATATTTTTAGCCAAATTTTTACGAGAGTTCTAGAGACAAAATTTAATTTTGAGAGCAAAAACTTAATTATGAGAGCTCCAGAGACAAAATTTAATTATGAGCCTTTACTAATATGATCAGAATAACAATATTTTCGTACCGGTTCAAACAAATTGAAAATTGGAGCACTTCATTTTTTAAAACAATGATATATATTTAAAAAAATATGGTTACAAAATTAAGTGTTTCAATTTTCAATCCGTTTGAACCGGTGCGAATATGTTATTTTGTTGATCATATTATTTAATTATTAAATTGTCATAATTAAATTATGTCTTTAAAACTCTCATAATTAAGTTTTTGCTTTATAGGGTTCCAAATAAAGAGCAGAAACTTAATTATGAGAGTTCTAGAAACAAAATTAAATTATGACTCTGAGAATAATATGATCAGAATAATAAGATTTTCACACTAGTTCAAACGAATTAAAAATTGGAGAACTTAATTTTTTAATTTTACTATACGAAACTCACTCATCTATCACTATTATCAAACGAGACCTAAATAATCATAGAATTCGCTAGAAACTCATCCTCTATTTTGATACAAAGATCAATTTTCACATGCTTCATAACTAAACACACTCTTTCTGTAACAAAAATGGGTTGGGCTAAAAATTTTGGACCGAAATTTACACACACACACACACACATATATATATGTGTGTGTGTGTGTATATATATATATATATATATATATATATATATATATATTTTGGGTTTTTTGAAGGTCCACCTTGGCTACAACCCAAGGCAGCCCTTGACTGGTTTCGCCCTTGCTCTACCATAACGTTTGTTCAGTCCGCAAAACGATAGTTTAAAAATGATATAATTTTTTCAAGAATTTTAAAAAAATTCAAACTTTTTCACAAATTCAAAAAACTCATTGGTAAAAATATGAATTTTTCTGACAAAAAATGGATTATTTTTAAGAGTTGCCGAATGGACAAACATTTTGAGACGGCGGGAATAGTATTGATTAATTTTGTTACGCTGGAACGTCAAATCACTATAAAACATTTACCAAGCGTGGTGGTACAAAGGAAATGAATAAAAAAGCAATTTGTTCATTCCAACTTGGTGTTTTATTATTCTGTTTGGTAGTAGCGCTTAAGATTAAGTGACAATATTGCTTAAAATTATTGAAAATTGATTTCTATACTCCTTTTTTATAATCACATTTTCTCTTTTGGATTTTAGTGTTCAGTATATGTAGAATTTTTGCTAAAAAACAAAAAAAATAGAGTGTGGATATCAAAAAAGGGAATGAAGAAATCAATTTCCAAATTATTTCATTCTATTTGCTTGTAATATATATAGTCTCATTCTCCTAAGGACCACCTAAACTTAATAAAATAAGGGCCTCCTTTTCTTGATGGAATTTCAATGATCCAAGCCGCTCAATGTGTTCAGAACGTGATTTTAAAGATATCCACGGAAAATCAGCAAAAAAAAAAGACCGGAAAGGCTTCATCCGAATAGTTTTTGTTTATTTTTTTATCGAATGGTTCAAATAAAAACTGGTCGGATGAAGCCCTTCTCAGTTAATGTTTTTGCTGATTCCATGCGGGTACTCTTAAAATCATGTTCTGAACACATTGAGCGGCTCGGATCATCAAAATTCGAACAGAAAATAGAAGAAATGGAGAGGTCCTTATTTGAAAATGACTATATATATATACACACACACACACACATATAATCCGGATCCAATGAGGGATCCCACACAGTGCTACCGTGCGGGACTCCCCTTTTTTGATTGAATTGCGATGATCTGAGCCGCTGAAAGTGATCAACGGGATTTTAAGGGTACTCACGAGAAATCAGCAAAAAAATGATCGGAAAGGGCTTGATTCGAACATTTTTTTATTGAACAGTTCAGTAAAAAACTGCTCGGATCAAACCATTCCCGATCATTTTTTTTGCTAATTTCATGTTGAAACCCTTAAAATCACGTTCTGCATACTTTGAGCAGTTCGGATCGTCGCAATTCGATCGAGAAAGGGGAGTCCCGCACCATAAGACCGTAAAGGATCTTTCATTGGATCCGGATTATATATCTATATATGACGACGACGACGATGATGAAACTCGATAATTTGCGTTGATATTCTTGCTGCCAGCCTTATAGCTAAAGGCAGCGACTAAATTAAATAACATAAAGTATTGAATAATTTTAATCTTTGATGATAACTTGTAATAATAATCGCATGCTTTAACGATCATGGGATCTCTTCAAATTGCTCCTCTTACTTAATTTTTTTTTTTTTTTTGCTTTTGTTGGAGGGGCAGGAAGTACGGCTCTATTGCAGTTCAGATTTTAGACTTCGAAGAGTAGTCTGCGCAACCTCGATTTGTCTTCCAATAAAAGGAAAGAAAAATAGACCCATAAAAGGCTGCTTAAAGTTAGTGAATAGGATTAACATATTCAAACAAAGAGTAAGCAGTGATTACAATGGTAATACCGGTTGACGGTATCCATAAACATCGAAAACCTACACAGATTGGATCAACAAATGTCTGCCAAAGTCGATTATTAGATGGAGCATCATGTAAGATTACATCATGTCTGCGTTGAATATTACTAGTAATTTCTAGCCCTGGCCAGCACAATGGTGCGAAAATGGAATAAGAAGAATTAAGGTGGAGAAGATGAAGAAGCAGCTGGGAATCTAGGTGCTTTGCAGAATGGGAAAAGCACACCAGTTGCATTAACTTTTTGGGCATAAGAATTGTTTGGTAAGGTTGGAATTGGTTGGTCTTCAAGCAAGGTACATAGTAGATGCTATGCTTAACTTGCTGGCCTGGAATACATTAAAATTGTAAATTGTTGATAGCTTATTCATTATTCTACCGTTAAGATCCCCAACTTTTAGGCACGACTAAGGCATATCCACCCCCTCAAATGAAACTCACTGTTGACCCTAAAGACATACTATTGATGACTCAGAAAATCTTGTTTACAGAACAGCTATAAACAAGTATTCACAGAGGATCCAAAAATATTTTGGACGATTCGAATTAAAAATAATTTATTAACAGTAATCTATTACTGTTAATAAATTATTTTAGATTACTGTTAATAAATTATTTTTAATCTGAGCTGTCTAATGGCGAAACGGACAGTTGAGATCGTTCAACACCTTAAAGAGCCGCTGCAAACCTGAAGAATAAACATAGAAAGAAGGCAGTTGAGCAATGATGCGTTCAAGGTTTAGCATCGAATTTTACTACTTGGAAAAAGCTCGAGGATCGCTTCATTCGCTTGTAATGACCAAATTCACCTTTATTCTAGTATTTAAAAAATGAACGTACAATTGTATTTGAACTTGTGCCCCAAAATGGAATTTTGCTAAAGCATTAGTGTTCTCTTATCTTAAAATATCCTAAAAACCATGGATTTATTAACACAATCAATAAATTTTCTCTCATCTCAAAAAATAAATGCTTTGTTTGGATTGGAATTTGAAATTTTTTTTGAAAAATTGTAGGGGTAATGAGTGGAGAGAGATAGAGAGAGAAATAGTAAAAGTAGGGGGAATCTAGGAAGAATCTAGGGGGTATTTTTTGAAAAATTCTTTTTAAATTGCAAAAGGAACAAGGCAATTTTCTCCGATGGCCATGTTTCCACTAACATTTTTCAGCAACAACTTAGTAAAATAAATGCCACAACTGGCAAGTTGTTCACACTAATTAACAAATTATTAATTAGTGAAAATAACTTGACATTACCTTAAACTTTGGAATTAGCCACAAAGAGTATTTTTGAATATGCTTATGTATTATACCTTATGACAAGACTTGTTTGGTCAATTATATATCGGTTCGTCTAACCTATAGCAGCGGGTAAACAATTACCACGTGTCCTTTGTTGTCTCCTTTTTATTTTGTCTCTGATAAGACATCATTTCAGTTTAGCACCATCTTGCAGTTGACAATTTTACCCTTTTGGTCTTTTGCTTTAGACAAATCTCTTCATCTCTTCATCAACTTTTTAAAATTTTGAATCAAATTGCATTTTAAAAACTCATTTTATTACTTTAGCTCCTCATTTTTAAAATGTCTATTGTATCAAACTTTTTACTCTCACTATCTACTCAATTAAACATTCATACTTTTATATTTCGTTCATTTATTCCTACATTTTTCTTCTCAATTAATAGTTAAAAGGGTGAATAGTGACTCTTTAAAACAAAAGAGTCACTGTAGCAAAGTTATTTATTTTGCAAAGTAAAGAAGAAGGACGAGAGGCTGTTGCAGGGCATTTTTTTTTTTTGTCCATTTTCTTATTTTTGCTATTTACTTTAGTTTAGAGAATCGTTTAAAGAGTCACGTTTAGATGCTCTTACACTTTAAGTTCTCCTCTCTCTGAAAAATTCACTTTCGTTCCCCCTCGTCATCATTGCTTTCTACCAATATCATTTTACTCAATGAAAATTAATTTAATACTCCTAGTATATTTCGAACGGTATTTTTTTGGTAAGATCACCTCCCACTGTAGATTCAATACTACTCAGTCAATTTTATTTTTTCTTCAAGAATAAATCACTTAAAAAGTGAAACATCTGTAATCGGTAAAAATAAGTGATCTATTTCAAAAACAAAGTAATCTATGAAAAATAATTTTGGCACTCTAATTTTTTATGATGACACTTTAAAATTTATCTTTTAGTGTGTCTTGTTATGTATAATTTTTACACTGAAAAATAAATTTTAAAGTGTCATCATAAAAAAATAGACTGTCAAAATTATTTTTTTAATTATTCGAAACTTCAAACGGTATCATACGAGACTCTTTTCTCTTCTCGTCGAAGAAAGATGATTTCCCATGGAATTTAACAAAAACTTTCAACCCTTAAATTTCAATCTTTCAATGCCCAGAAGTAAATCACAACCACAAATTCACAAATCTTGATTAATCACAGAATATGGAGACCAAAATACTACCACTGTCAATATGAAACCCACAGAAAAAATTGGAGTTGTTCAATAAATTTTTTTTAAAAAATTGAGTGGTCTTGTGAAAAATCAGCTTAATTTGATATATGTAGGCGTTTGAATCAATCTTCTCGTTTTTCATTCAGATTACAGGATTGAGCTGATTTTTCACAGGCTCACTCCCCGTTCCACCAAGCTTTTTTTTTTAAAAAAAAAATAAGTATTTATCAAACTTAAAAATAATATATTTATGAAAAAATTTAAATTATTTTATATTGTTCAAAAGATCTCATCGAGATCTATCAAATAAGATCCATATTGCACAAAAAATTATTTTAGTAAGCCATTATTTTTCATCTTAAAAATTACAAATAAGTATTTACAGTATTTTTTAAGAAGGCTTAACGGAATGGGGGCAAAATTTTAAAAAAAAAATTGTTGTATGGCTAAAATTTTTGTACATAACTCAGAGTGAACCTTGCGTAGAGGTCAATGTAGAATTATTAGTTCCCAAACTGTGGGTGGCACTCGAAACCACGAGTTGTCCTCACAGATTAGGGGATGGAAGGGGAGTGAAAAAGTGAAAAGGTCAAATATGTAATTTGGTTTAAAAGTTCAATCCTTTCAACACTGCATTTATGGAAGTAGTGCAGACGGCAGAGGTTAGAAATTGCAGTGGTTGGGCCCACTTAAGGGACGCGATATCGCGCCTGTTAGCTTCTGCTATTATAATAGCCATAATATATACTCTTTCCGTCTAAAATTATTTGTTTGATCTTCAAAACGGAGTGTTAAAAAAATACAATTTTTTAAGAAAAAATTCAAAATTTTTTTACAAATTAAAATACTAATTGATATCTAGTAAATTGTTGAAAAACTTTTGATTTTTTCTTACAAAAATTGTATTATTTTTAACACTCCGTTTTATGGACCGAACAAAAAATTTGGGATGGAAAGAGCACGCAATATAAATCTGTTGAACCGTAGATTTTGTTAATTAGTCAAACAAGTTGTTTAATCATGTAAGGTTATGTTAAAGCAAGATTAGTATGACAATGATCACAATCACAATATTATGTCCCTTGTAACAGGGTTGTTCTCTCAAAATACATACAGCTTGTCTCAGCGATCATAAAATTCTAAAATGTGGGTTCTTCATGATCCCAATTTGACGAATCGAGCTAAACTTTTTCTAAAGATCAACTATAAAGAAATCTAGATTTATCGGGCGTTTGATAGCTCCCAACAGAGCCACACTTGTTTGAAGGGGGGAAAAATAATTGATCAGGCTTGATCAGTAATCATTTTTTGAAAAGTTAAATATGATCTGATTTTTCATTAATTAAATCTTATAAAATCAACATTTTAGAGCTATCAGGACCAGAAGGACAAAATGAGGGCTCATATAATGCAAATTACACGGGGCGTCTAATGAATTGCATAGAAACAAGAACCTTCTTCCTCCTTGTTAAAATGTTCGTTCAATGGCAAACAGAGAACAAACAATTAGTAAGAAAAATAAAGAAACTCCAATCATGTATTGATAAATATCTGATCAAATTTTATTTTATTTTTACTTTGTTGCTCTGCTTGATGCGCGGATTTTAGAATGTGAACGAATTCAATCATTATTAAATCATACGAAAAATGAAATCTGAAATGGCTCGACGCATGCTGAGCAGTCCACTCATAAACTAAAGTCTGGAAAAATTATGGTGGTGGACGTGCGTTTGTCCCCGTCAAGGAAGGAGAGAGAGAGAGAGAGTGAGTGTCGGTAGATGCCCCAAAGTGAAAGAAAGCATAAGTGGAAAACGTTAAAGTTTGACAATGGCCACATTTTCTTTTTTCTTTACTAAATTTACAAGAATATGAATGAGTATCAATAATTAAGGTTTCAGGTTCGATTCTCCTTACTAATAATTTTTAGAGTCACCTTACTTTTACGTGTAAGCGTATGAAATGGCTGTAGGAGGGGATGAAAACGGCTGTGAGAGAGACTGTAGAGATTAACCCGCGGTACGCAAGATGGCTCGGACACTTTGAATTACAAAAAAAACAAACAAAAAGAATGAGTAACAATCACCGACAAGTGATGCAGGCAAGAAAAATGAGTATTTAGAGCTTATTATATTTGTCTTAAATGGAGTGAAGTGTCTTTTTTTCTTTTTCTTTTTAATTTTGTTACCTTTGCCTTATCTCTTTCCTAAATTAATTATACGCCCTGAAATAGCTAAAATTTGCCAAAATCTTAACCACTAAAGACGAAAATAATTCAAACTAATTTGTCTTTCATGTTTTTTATGTGATTTTATCTTAACTTCTGTTTGCAATTTTATTCTTTTTAAAATTTCTGATCGAAAGGATTACATAATCTCAAATTTGTTGATCACTTCATCATCCTAAGTTTAATTTATTTCCCTTCAAATACTTCTTATTGCATATATCAACCTCATGTTGCCTTGAATTTTTTTTTAGTTTTGTATCCCTGCAAAATTTTCGTGCGATTTGCATATTGGAAAGTTCCTCTTTAAGTACGTATTTTTGGGTCATATATAGCTTTTTTTTTTTGTCATTAACTCGTCTTTTAAAGTAATGGTTATGTGTACTAAAACCAAAATTCATTGCACTATTTATAGTTTTAGGAGCTTTAAAGCATCTCCACCCCCAAAAAACCCCACTCCAATGGAATCTACATGTAAAACTTTTCAGTGCCGAGTGGGTACCACGTGGTGCCTGCTGCAGCATCCGAGTCGTCCATTGCATTGTTGGACAGTTTAGATTTGAAGAGAGAAAAATGAGAGAGAAAGTTGTGGGATGAGAGGAGAGAGAGAGAGTTTCAATCTGAGCCGTCCAAAAGTGTATTGGAGGGCCTGGATGTGCCGAGCGAGTACCACGTGGGATATACCTACCGGGCACCAAAAAATTTCTCATATATAATGGAATAGAAAATCTACTACTATAAAGAGAATGTTAATTCCAATAAAATTTCTCTCTTCACCCGCCATTGAAGTCGTGGCTCTGGCGCCTGCCTCGGGTGAGGCAAGTAGCATGGATGAACTTACTGTAGAATCGGATTGTTCATTCCCTAGCTAGCAGTCTGACACTCCCCTTGTGATCATTCGACGACAAGAGCTTCTCTGCGGTACCCATTAGCAATTTTTTGACTACGGGGCAACCACCTCTTCATGGCCCGAGGCTTTTCTCATATAGAAACACGTAAGAGTTTAAGTTGATCGAACAACTGCAACGGCTTAATCGGAACACTTTTGACACCGGCTAGTTATGCATGCCTTAAATAGTCTTTCGACCAAAGTGGTTAAGGGTTTGTTATCAACTTTAATTAATTTTGGCTGTTCAAAAAAGACTTTAATTAATTTTGTTTGGACGTTTTTCTATTCGACGAAACTGGTACCCTGCAGACGTTGCCTTCTTAAATAGGTATGGAGTTGTTTTTCTCCATTTTCCAATCCCTGTGGCTGTAAATATATCTTCCTCTCTTCCCAATTCAGCCCTACCCTTCTTCATTTTTTGAAGAATTTGGCGTCGTGCAGAGGATTGTCTGATGATGAGGGTGCTGACGGTTGAGTAATTGATCAGACTAGCAAAAAACACCACGCTCGATGAATATAAAACAATAATGAACATAAGACACAAAGATTTTGCGTGATTTTGTAACTGTGTAATTGAGCCATAATTTTACAAATGAACTAAAAGTACTAAATGATTTTTTTTTTCCTTCACACAATACAAAAGAAAAAAAGCTCGTTTAGTATTTTCAGCACTTTTTGAAAACTATGCCCGTACATTCACAATTCACACTAGTTTTTACTATGAATTGAATTAAGAGAGTACAAGAGTAAGCCACCATGTTATGATTAAATTTCTAACCTAGGGTTTCATCATCATCAATTACACTTCTATCTCGGTTTCAGGACACTGTTCTCAAACCCGTGTCGTGAGCGCTACTCCTACACTCCTCCGAAAAAATTGGAAAATTCAAATCCTTGACAATTAGTGAAGTGTAATTCAAACAAGCTTTCATGCACTCAACAAAAATGACTATATATATGTTTGATCTTATCATATCATATCGTACATCCATTATATTATTGATTTTTTTGGGTCATCTATTTACATCAGTGTGATCTGGGGCAGTTAATAGTTAGAATGTTAGTTCACAAGGGATCCAGAGGCTATCTATAGCCTTAGACACCAGTCGCCACTACTACAATAATCGTTAAAGATGACAGTTTAAAAGTGTCATTAAACGTGAAAGATGACAGTTTTGAAACTGTCATCTATGGAGCTGTCATTAAAAGTCTAGATTTGTTATAACAATAAAAAACTGTCATTAAACATATAAGATGACAGTTTAAACCTGTCATCTTTGTGATAAAAGATGATAGTCTTACTCTGTCATCTTTAATCGCAAAGATGACGGATTTAAACTGTCATCTTATCTGTTATTCAAGAAAAAAAAAATCAATTCTCTTTCGAATGTGTGGCCGCCCACGTGGCACCCACGTGCCTCTTGCATGGCCGCCCAAATTCTCTTTCGAATGTGTGGCCGCCCACGTGGCACCCACGTGCCTCTCACATGGCCGCCCAGTGGCGCACTTGTGTGGCCAGCAAATATTTGCTTGCCCCAGGACTTGAACTCAAGAACTTCAGTTTCTCGCGCGCGTGTTACCATCTAAGCTGGTACGCTTATTGTTAACAAAAGACAAACAAAAACATGTATAGTATATTTTTGAAAATTTTAAGATGAGCACTTTTAATGTCAGTTTTGGATGAAACTGTCATCGTAGACATTGAAAGTATGAGATGACAGTTTTAAACTATCATCTTATATGTTTTTATGGCATTTTCTGACTGTCATCTTTTATGATCAACTGCAATGTCAGTTCTAACTAAAACTGTCATTAAAAGGGCTTAGTTTCAATGTCGCTTTTAAGGAAAACTGTCATTAAAAGGTTTCCCATATGGGCTTCCGGAAGCGCATGTTTTAATGTTAGTTTTAAGCAAAAACTGACATTAAAGAAAAAGATAATTAATGTCACTTTTATTCTAAACCGTCATCTTATATCGCAAAGATGACAGTTTGTAAAATGGACTGTCATCAAAAGTCTACCATCATATTTTTTATGACAGTTTTACAAAAACTGTCATTGTTTCAATTTTTTGAGTGTCATCTTTTAAGGTTTTTGTAGTAGTGCGCGCCTCCCGTGGGGCTCACGTCTCTATTGAGGAGGCAAATGAAAATATCAACTTGATAAGCTTGGATTCTCATATTATAGATGTTGAGCCATTGGGAAAAAAAGATAATCAAAATTGTGCTGCTTCTACCAAAAGAGACAATTATTCCACGCTGATTAAGACCGAATTACATTTACACATGAAGAATAAATACAAAAATTGGGTGACGGGCACTGAATATGATATTGGCAATGGTCCCCCGCAGGCCACAACCGAAACCATTGGTTGTAATAACGGAAGTCTTTCTATTTCCTTGTGTAAGAGTACTTGTGTAAGATAATTGAGAAGTTTTTTGGGTGCAAACTGGGGGTCATGTGGCGATATCCAGTCCGTATCAAAGTCGTTCAAACGTGTTTTGGATGATTAAAATCCGAATATTCTCTCTCCCTCTTACCCGACTCTCTCTCCTATTTCTCTATCTCTAAAATCTTGACTGTCCAAAGCACATTTAGACGGTTCAAATGCGCGCTCGTATACTATAACCCTATTTGCACCCAAAAACTTATCAAAATAATTGGACGAAAAAGGACATGAACGTGGTCTTGCAATGCTTGCCACTTGCGTGGCCATCATTGTCCACTTCTCCTTAAAAGCACAGGTGAAAAGTAGATGCTCGCTGCCAAGTTTGCCTTTCCTAGATCAATACTGTACTAAATGGAAAAAAAGAGAAGGTTACCAGCGGTAATGCGGCTGGATTTCTTTTTCTTTTCATAAAAAAACGTTAAGGATCGAAAATAAACAGTTATTTGGGTATCAATCAATATTCTGTACAAAATGAGTGTGCGGGGGGGTGGGGGTGAGGGAGAACACGTGGGGATGAGATCAAGCAATAGCCAAAATATATATGTAAAGATGTTCTTGCTTCTTACATCATCGTAAGGAGCTATAAATATGCATATGATTAAATAAATACGAATATTTATTTAAATACTTAAACATGTGTTTCGACACTTAACTATTTCGGACATCTTAAAAAATTGTGATGTTTTTTAATTGATAATAATTTTTATATGCAATAGGAATTTTATTTGATAGATCTTAATTATTTATACAAGACAATCTTTAAACTCATATTTCTCTCATCTCGCAAAGATAATACGAAAAGATGTGTAATTTTTAAATTAAAAAATAAAACATTGCCGAGCATAATTTTTTTTAATTATCTCTTGACATAAAAGTGGATCTTTAATTTGGTGTAAAAAAAACTTAACATATTAAGCACAAAAATAGTTTTCTATTTGCAAAGTTGCACATCTTTGGACCATCTTTGTGGCACGAAGGGAGTAAAAATTAAAAAACATAGTAGTAGATTGTAAATATGGATAATATTCTGAAAAATTGTACATCGAGATTGGACAAATTAATTGGGATAGAGGAGTATAATTAGGCTGTTGACTTTGTCATTTCCTTTTTTGTCAATGTCACTCTTCCGTAAGTGTATCTTTGCATCAAAAATTCACTTATAGAAGAGTAGCGTTAATAAATAAGGAAGTGACAAAATCATTTTCCGATAATTATCCAAAGAACGAATTAAAGGAACTTATAAAAGAAGCTCCCACAATATCATTTTTCCTTAAAACAAAAGAAAAAGGAAATGCTGCTCCTGCTGATGTCATCCACCAGAGCATCCAGATCTTGCAGCAGAAAGAAGCTTCCTTTATCTCACTAGGACAAACTCTCTCTCTCTCTCTCTCTCAGGAGAATTGGAATTGGAGAACTCTGCAAACCAACAAAAACCCAGAGATGAATTGGGTGAAAGAAAGAAACACAAGATCAAAAACCCAGACAGAAAAACCATGAGAGCTCATCATCATATGAACCACTTTTTCATTCTTCTTTCATTGCTCGTGTCCTTCACAGCAGTCCCACCACACCCCACCACAGCCTCTCCAACCCCCACTACAATTCCAGATTTCACTGGCCAACAACAAAACAACCCCAGAAGAATTCTCCACCAACCTCTCTTTCCAGACAGCACCGCACCACCTCCGGCCGCCGACCCACCACCACCACCCCCGCCACCGGCCGCGCCCGGATTCCCCAATCCCGACGAGCCTTTCTTCCCCGAGTTACCCAACGGGTCAGACCCTGCTCCAACCCAACAACCGCCGCCGCCGCCCCCCGCCGCCAATGCCTCGGCAAGCTCAATTGCCGCACAACCCACAAAGCCTACCAAGAAAGTTGCCATTGCGATATCAGTTGGGATCGTCACGCTTGGGATGGTGTCGGCATTGGCATTCTTCTTATACAAGCACAAAGCGAAAACCCACGATGAATCGCGAAAGCTCGTGGGAGACAATTCGCAGAGGGTTCAAGATTCATCAACCCCGCCGCCGCCGTCGACTTTTCTCTACATCGGGACGGTTGAGCCGTCGAACCGGACGTCGTTGAGTGAGGAGAAAGACGGAGAAAACGTGTCGTCGCCGTACAGGAAATTGAGGTCAGTGAAGAGATCATCGGATTGGTATAGGCCGAGTCCTGACCTCCAGCCACTTCCGCCGTTGCCAAAACAACCTCCTCTTCTCCCGACGTTGCACTCTCCTCCTCCGATGTCATCATCATCGGATGAGGAGAGTCAGGAGGAGGCGATGTTTTACACGCCGCAGGGCTCCTCCGTCTCCGTCGTGAGCAACGACGAAGGGTCTTTCACGTCCGGTTCACGGTGGAGCTATAAGAGCAACAACACTAATACTAATTGTGTTGTTCCTCACTCTAAGAGAACTTCACCCAAGTCGAGGCTTTTTCAATCATCCTCGCCGCAGCCTACCCCTCCGCCACAGCTGCCACCAGCGCGGCCTGCTCTGCCATTGACCCAAATCACGTACGGTACACCAACTTCATTTTCTCCCAAAAGACCGAAATTCGCTCCACCACCACCGCCACCTAACATGGCACGTCTTCAGGCGATCACAACCCAATCTGGGCAAACTTCTAAAATCCCACCACCGCCGCCTCCACCTCCGCCACTGCCGCCTCGGATTCCACTCCCTACGCAGCGGAAAGTAGGAGTGTCGGAAACAGGTGTACCCTTGGTACATCTGCAAGAATTGAGAGAGTCATTATCGAGGATTCAAAACTCGAAAGGGAATTATGGCGTTGAGAAAACAAGGCCTGTTGAAGAAGTTGGTAAGAGTGAAGGTGCCGGTTCTTTGGAGAGAGGTGATGGTGATGATGCTGAGGGATCGAGACCCAAGTTGGAGCCTCTGGAGAGAGGTGATGGTCATGATGCTGATGGATCGAGACCCAAGTTGAAGCCTCTGCATTGGGACAAAGTCCGGGCCACCTCCGGCCGAGCAACGGTGTGGGACCAGCTGAAGTCGAGCTCCTTTCAGTAAGTATACTAGTGTTACATCTTTATAACAAGTTCTAACTGTGGTGTACCACTGCTGCCTGTTTTCTTAGAGACAATTGTTGGAACGTTTGTAGATTGAATGAGGACATGATGGAGAGTCTTTTTGGATGTAATTCGGCGAATTCAGCTCCGAAAGAGGTGACTAGAAGATCAGTATTCCCTCCTGTTGAGCATGAAAACAGAGTGTTAGACCCAAAGAAGTCGCAGAACATTGCTATTCTATTGCGAGCACTGAATGTGACGAGAGATGAGGTGTCTGAAGCTCTTCTAGACGGTACGTTGTTACTTTACCATGCCTGAGTTGTAATGCGGAGTCCTGTTTTGTAAGAGGATTCACCATTAGAAACAAAAGGAGAGAGCTAGAGAGCAATAAGCAAAGCAAAACAAGTTCCTTTTTTCTTGATGCTAGGGATTTGGGTGGAGGTAAACGCAAGGTTAAGAGTCTTTAGTTCCTAACTTGTAGCATAGCATCTTTTGTTTTGGCACAGGTAGTATTTGCAGGTTAGTGTGTTTAGATTACTATGAGAGATGTCAATGGTAGACTATCAGTTCGACCCCAGAATATCTCAGCATAGCATCCTAATGAATCACGTCAAGGGGTTTTGCCTTGCATACATTGGAATTGAAGCGTTTCAGAATATTAAATTAGCCTTGATCCGCTTTTCTGCATGTCCAGTTCTTGTGCTCTCATGAAAATAGAAGAACTTGGACTTAAATAGACAAGACAACAAAATTTCAGTCGTGTGGTGCCCCTGTTAACCAGAAGTCTTCATTTTCAAAACATTGAGGGACCCCAGGGCCTTTAGAAAATATATAGCTTATCATCCTTAAAAAGAGAGTATAAGAGACCGACTTCATTCAGTGACTCACTCTCTTTGTTAATGAGTCATCACACTATAACATACAGGTTATTTTGCGCCTTATCTTCTCATCATCTCATGTTAGAATATCAATTTAGGAATTACATTCTTCTCCCAGCTACATACTGTTGTAATGCTTCATGCTGTGTTTGGATTTGGATTTGAATTTTTTTTTTGAAAAATAGTAGGGGTAATAAGTGGAGAGAGAGATAGAGAAATGTTGGAAGTAGGAAGAATCTAGGAGGAAAGCAAAGAGAACAAGGCATCAGTCTCTCACTATAAGCAGATTCCATGTCAAATACGTGTTCACATCATGAGGTATTGGATCGATCAATGAGTTCCCCATGAACCAGCCATTTCATGAAGGAGAAGAAGTCCAAAGTTCCTCACTTCATTGTGTCGAATTAGTGTTGGACCATATCATTGCACCTTGGACACCACTCTTATAGGTTCTCTTTAGTCTATAGCCCTAACAGTTGTCCTTCTCTTCTCCTCGTGTGCCTAAACACTATTTGGTGTTTATATTCCCTTCGGCCTTTCCAAGTTAATTTTTTACCCTATATTCACCATCATGTACCTGGTGAAGTGCTACATGGTATCTGCTGAATCCACAGGTCTTAAACTTGGAACCGAGGCATGACCTCAACAATCAGCATTTGATGCAACAATACATTTGCTTCCCTCAGAATAGCAGCTTAACCAGATAGGCTCCTTGGCAGTGCATAAAGGCACCCTAGCTTCTGGTGATGGTCATCTATGAAGTATGCATGGTTCTGGGTGCCAAAACCTGGAAAAAATTTGGAACTTAGATAGGCAAAATACCCTTACAAAATTATCCACAACGTTGTTCCACACTAGATCCTACTTCTTTCAGATGCAAAACAGAAATGACCATTATGATCATAAACTAGACGCTTTCAAGCATAATAGAAGTACATTCTGGAAACATGTGATTGGAAAACTGTTAAGAATCAGTTGTTTAATTAGAGATCCCCTCATTGTAATTGCTGGTGTTTTAAAGTCCATTTTGGTTCTGCTTTTGGTCTTGCCTGACCTAGTAGCGTAGGATCTCCTTTGTGGATGAGTTTTGTATTCTTTGTTTGGGCGTTCAATGAAAAGTACAGTTACTGGAAAAAAAAATACAAGTTGGACGATGTTCTAGCTACAAATATTTTTTCAAAGGGATTCTCAAATCCAAGTCAGATTAGTTTCACACTGGCACAATGTGCACTTTTGTATCCAGCTGGAACTAGTAACGATGAATGTGACTTTGTGACTAGGACTATCCCTCAATTATCTTGTATTTCCTCCTTTACTGTTTCAATTATTTCCCTTCTGCTATTTTCAGGTGTTCACTAAACTTATATGTTACACGCATTCAATCCCTCTATTCGAATTATTCTTGCTATCGTCATTAATCCTACAGACTCATAGCACACATGGCATAGAGGATGTTTTGTATGTTTTCATCTTAGTTGCTATCTATGTGATACTTCTTCGTTTTACAAATGGAGTAAAGCATTCTGCAAAGAAGCAGACAACAACAACGATGCTCCTCTATAAACTGTAGGAAACTAATCCAGAAATAAATTGTGCTAATAAACCGGTATGGTGCAGTCGCACTCTTCCAAAAACAGCTACCAACGTCATCAGCACTTCCGGACACAGTATAATTATGACTGCTGCCAATACATAGATATTTAACCAGCCCAAATAAGAATGTAAAGGCAGCAGTAGAAGAAAATAAGATGCTCATGAAATTTGAATTATGATCTTCAAATGCTGTATATGCTTGCAACAGGCACTCCAGAAGGCTTGGGAGCTGAGCTTTTGGAAACGTTGGTGAAGATGGCTCCAACCAAAGAAGAAGAGATAAAACTGAGAGAATACAAAGGTGACATCACAAAATTAGGGTCTGCAGAGAGATTTCTGAGGACAATACTTGACATACCATTTGCCTTTACAAGAGTTGAAGCCATGCTATACAGAGCAAACTTTGATACAGAAATCAAGTACTTGAGGAAGACCTTTCAAACACTAGAGGTAATTTTGCATCGAAATTCATTTCTTTTGCTGAAATCAGAAAACTAATAAAGTTTCTGCAATCAAAGTGCCTTGTTTCTTCCACTCTATGTTTTCCCAGAAACTGACCTCTAGAATTTTTCCCATCGAATTTGTTATTTATCTTATTGTGCAATCTCTAATAAAGAAAAACTTCTAAACCTGATATTTTATTATGCTGTAGGAATTTTCCCTTACATGTAGCTCATGATATATGACACTTGACAGGAAGCATGTGCGGAATTGAAGAGCAGTAGGCTATTCCTAAAACTCCTGGAAGCAGTTCTCAGGACAGGAAACAGAATGAATGTTGGCACCAACCGTGGTGATGCTAGAGCCTTCAAGCTCGAAACACTTTTAAAACTAGCAGACATTAAGGGGACAGATGGGAAAACGACTTTACTCCACTTTGTGGTCCAGGAGATTATCAGATCAGAAGGTGCAGGTTCTGATCCTACAACTGAAGACCTCCCAAATAAAATCAATTCCAAAACGAAGGAGGACGATTTTAATAAACAAGGATTGCAAGTTGTTTCTGGTTTAAGCAGGGAACTGGGAAATGTCAAAAAAGCAGCAGGGATGGATTCAGCGGTTCTGAGCAGCTACTTGTCGAAGCTTGAAATAGGGCTTGAAAAAGTAAGAGTGGTTTTGCAATATGAGAAGCCAAATATGCAAGGGAAATTCTTCCAATCAATGAAAACGTTTCTTAAAGAGGCTGATGAGGGAATTACAAGGATAAAGGCAGAGGAAAAAAAGGCCTTATCCTTAGTGAAAGAGGTCACTGAGTATTTCCATGGCAATACTGCTAAAGAAGAGGCCCATCCTCTTAGGATCTTTATGATTGTGAGAGACTTTCTCTCCATATTGGATAATGTGTGCAAGGAAGTAGGGAGGCTGCAGGATCATACAGTAGTAGGGGCCAATAGATCCTTCCGGATACCTGCAAATGCATCATTGCCTGTCCTAAACAGACACAATGTGAGACGCTATAGCAGTTCGGATGAGGAAAGCTCGTCACCATGAGAATAAGCCAATATGAGAGCTCAAATTTCTCGGGTGGATAGTTGTGTTAGTTGCTAGAGATATACTCCGTATTCCCACAGTTTCAGAAGGATTTTCGTTGATGCAGTCTCATGGCTAGTTTACATTCTTTCATTTATAGCTTAATCAAAGGAGTAGGGTTGTAAGGAAGTGCAAATAGCTAAAAGAGGAGCCTGACATTGTCACCAAACAAGGATAAGCATCCTTACAAAAGTCTGGCTTCCATTGAAGAGAAGGATGAAGGATCGAGCTAGACAGAATAGAACTAAGGGCTTCGTGTCGAATAGAAACACGAATGAGAACAATTCTCTGCATAGTTCCATCCAACCGTGTGAAAGAGACTCAAACGTAGTCGAGCTTCAACACAAAGCAAGCCAGCATGGATCGCCAATCAGGAAAAATACAACTTCGGTTTTTGCACTCTGACAGAAATCACCACAGATAAAACATTATGTTTCGTTCAAATACATTTTCAGGAGAATATATTGTTCCGATGCCGTATAAGGCTATAGCTTTCCTTTCTGTTCATATTGACATTGATTATCAGCAAATCTCTTTACTCTCGGTATTATAGAATTTGTTTTTTCACGCTTCAAAGTCCATGTTTATCTAATAGTGGATTATTACTAAAGCGCCTGCATCAAGCCAACAGGAAAGCCATAAATGCCTTGCTCGGTTCCCTTTTTGAAAAAAAATTCCAACTCAAAAATACTCATTATCCTACTTTCAATCATTATTCTTCCCTTATTATTCATATTTTTAATCATTATTCTTATTTTTTTTTATCTATCTCTCTCCACTCATTACTGCTACTTTCAATCATTACTCTCATTTCTGTATCCACTCATAACCCCAAAAAAATTTCAAAAATTTCTCAAAAACTCATCCAAACACAGAATAAGTTATGCAAATCATAATGATGGGACTATCCAAAACAAAATACCATGTAATGTTTATCCATGCTAAAACTATATAACCTGCCTTCAACCGCTGATGCTCCCAAAATTGACTGAAAGAAATAGAGATAGAAAATCTCCTATATGCAGAGTGATGAACGCCACATGACTGCTCAAATGTCGCAGTAAAAGTTCATTCAAATGTCGCAGTAAAAATGGGTATGGAGGCATACGAAAGAGTGAGCTGATATCCTTTTCTGATATCTGAATTCTGCCATAGATAAGCGTCGATCTCGTTTTTTGCAACACCTCTGAAGATTTTAGGGCTTGGAAAATTGGCTTTCCGTTCTTTGCGTTTTGGAAGCTAAAAGGTCACTACCACGAGTCCGGCTCCTCTCCAATCCATAGGGAATTGGAGAATCCTCCATTTCCAATTCAATGGTTAAGATTACTCTAATAACTCAAGCCCCAAAACTCATATGGTATTCTACGACAACCCAATTACTCCCCTAATATTCCCCAATTATCACATTCCAGACACCAATTTACAAAATTCCAAACATTAAGAAAATTTCATATCGTAACTTTAACAACAAGTGCAGATTCAAAGAACTATCATATTCACATGGTTAATCACATAACTCCTTTTGCGTTTCTTCTAAAATATTTTTTCTGTAGAAATTATCTTACGTTCAATTACTTACTCTTACGATTTCTTTCTAATTTTCATAACTAAATCTTAATTTCAACTTTCTTATATACAAGAACAACTATATCAATGGGCACACGACACAGTGCGAATCACGTGAAAACTCCACTCCAAGTCTCCAAGGGCGGAGGGAGAGGATTATGCTACTAGAGTATGAGTTCGCCTAGTTTATACGGAGTAAAAAAAAATTGCTTTCATATTTGTATTTGCACATTTTTTTTAGTGGAATAGTTTTATTTTATACTACCTCCATCCGGATTTAATAATTCTTTAATAGAATTCGTGTCATTTTTCAATCAATTACATCTTCTAATTTATAATGTTCTACGTGATTTCGAAAACATTATATTATAGAACTAATCGAGATCCATCAAACAAGATCCATATTCAATATGAAATTCATTAAGAATTCAAAGATATAACCCGTTTTTTAGCCGGTTAAAATAAAACTAAAGACAATTAAATCCGAATGGAACGAGTATATTTCTAGTTTGTTAAGAGCTCCTTTAAAGACAACTGTAGTTTATAACGCATGGTTAAGTTTTTTAACCAAACTTGAACTCTCCCTGAAACAAACAGCCCATCGTTAAGTTTTGCTGTTTTAAAATTTTCAAGTTGGTCGATTACAACTCGTGATCACATGATTAAAAAGAGATTGGCTTGCCTAATAACAAGTTAAGCTCATTAAATTTTCACAAATACCAGATTTTGCTTCTGCACTCCTAATCACCGCAGGGATTTTGCTTCTCATCATCTCATCCTTCGCTGAGTGTTGCCATCAACTTTCCCCATTGGGTTCTCATTCCAACAGTGGTTATCATCATCTTGCATGATCCATCTTGAACCTTAGTTCCTGATAGAAGAAACGGATGTTCAGCGGTCACCATCACTGGCTCACTCTCCCCGGTCAAACTCGATTCATCAATAACCACAGAAAATCCTGAAACAAACAGCCCATCCGCTGGGACTTGGTCACCAATGGAGAGATGTACTATATCACCAGGCAACAGATCATATATCGACATCTTCTGCCGACATCCATTCCTTGTAACTTGAATTGATATCTCTTTCTTTTCTTTGTCCAAATCTCTGAACTGTAGGGATTGGCGATAATTGCTTATTGCCGTGACAAATACAACCAACAAAATGCTTGCAACGATTCGAAGACCATAGTGAGCCCCGTCAGGCCATACTTCCGTTGCTAAGCCAACAATCAAAGAGACGAATGCACACACGCCGTAGATGATGAGAGTCATATCTTGAAGTGCTTCCCAAACATATACCCAGAAACTGCGCTGTTGACTTTCAGTGAATTTATTGATCCCAAATATCTCCTGTCTGCGATTCAGCAAGTCACCATCGTTAGCAATACCAGTGGTGGTTGATGTGGAGAGTTTATCCGCAATGCCAGCTACACCACCATGATATTCCAGCTTTTTTAGGTCAGGGCCTTCAACAAGGGATCCCAGTTCATCACCACAAATGTCAAAACCAGCAGCTTTAACTTCCTGAGGTACTACATAGTTGCTTGGCTGTACACCTGCAAATAGACCAGAAGACAGTTAATTCTAAGAAACCTTTCATTACAGGCAAGTTTTAGCAGTAAGTGGAATAAACTCACCTTTTAGGAACTGAATTGCGGCTTTGGAAACCAGAACTGCAACTCTCAATTTCTCCTATAGTTACACAAGACGAAAGTCAGACACGTACTACCCAATTGGCTATAGAAGTGTCAAATTACTAGTGTAACAGCACAGGAATTTCAACATTTCTGTTGTACCAACGTTACTCTAAAAAGAACTGAGAGTCAAGCGAGCACAATGTTTTCTCTCTTTTTTCTCCCTAAGTGAGCAAACAAAGTTGTTGGAAACAAGAGATGAAGCTTTACAATGCTCAAGTATTCAAATGGGAAACGGTTTTCACACTTCTCTTTGATAAATGCACTCTTTTTGTTTAGTGACTCTGCAGTGATTTCAAAACTGCCCACTGCCTCTTAATTTACTTCTCACACATGAGAGAAAATGTAGTAAAGTCACATCAATAACGACACAAAAGAGAGGGTCCATCAACGTAAGGGAAGTGTGAATCTGTGCCCCCCTTAGGTGGCTTGATTTCTGTGCCGTTTACAGGTTCTATTGGTCAAACTCCATGTGTTGGCTCTCCTTTCCAGTTTGTGCCTATGTGACTATGTCTCGATCATAGAGATTAGCTTATTTTGACGTAAATTGTCTATCCTGTTTAGTTTTCCTATCTTTCTATTTTACTATTATGCTTTGTTTTCTTCCATTTTCAAAAAGAATTTTTCAAAAAATTCTCCCTAAATTCTTCTTACTTCCAACATTTCTTCTTATCTCTCTCAACTTATTACACTTGCTATTTTTCAAAAAAAATTTCAAAATACAAACCAAACAAAGCATTAAGTGGATTCCTTCTAAGGCTTGTATATGATTGCGATAGACTTGTCAAGAGAGAGAGAGGAGAGAGACCTGATTGGATTGGCGCATGGCGGCGGCCTCGTAACGCTTGGAGAGATTGGCAGTGAAACGGAACCTGCGCTTGGGGTTTTTGACCAAACCAACAACGTCCCTCCATCTCTGCAACGCCTCCTCCGACGAGTGCTTCGCCTTCACAGCCCCAAAGTTCTCATCTTGCAAGCTCTCCATGTTCAAAAAATCAACTTAATTCTCGTCGTAGTAATATTTCCAGTTAAACAATGAAAGAGCCGATACGCCCCGCTCATTGATATACCAAAAAAAGAAGAGAGAGAAACTGCTACGAAGTAGCCGAGAAAAGAAGATGGAGAAGAAGAAGTTCAATGGGACGTTCGTTGAATTTTTTTTTGGGTTTTCGGGTCAAATCCTACTCGGGTATACAAAAATTTGGGGCTTTTGTGTTTTATGTATGAAATGGGTTGCGATAGTCAATATTAAAGCATTCCCAATGAAAATGTATTTTAAAAGGGGATGGATAGTTATTTTAGATGTAAAAAGTGATTAAAAGTTAGTTGGATATAAAATAGAACTCATTCCTATCCAATGGTGAGATGTAAAAAAAAAGATAGATAATTAACGAACTTTCTCTCCTTAATTTTCCTCAACTTTCTTAACCCTAATTCAAGTACTACTTCCGTTGAAAAATAATTTTGGTATCCGATAATAGAGGATTTAAAAAAAAAATTCCAAAAAAAAAAATAATTCCTTCCCAATTTTTTTTTTTTTTACTTCTCACCTACTTCAATTACATCATTTACTTCATCCATTTACTCCCATCAATTCTCAACTACATCATTTATTTGATCCATTTACTCCCCACTCTTAACTACACCATCGAGATTGGATAGAAGCATCTGATCGTACATCGCCTCCTGTGAATTCGGTATTTTTTTTGCAACCCGATCTCATAATTTAGATCGTGGTTGGTTGGTATCGATAATCGGGTCTTGACTAATGCACAAGTAAGCATTACAAATTGTTTCATCTTGATCGGAATTGAATGATTTTCCTCTCGCACTACGACTTCCTTCTGCCATAATTGATATACTATTTTTTTTGAAGGGTGTTTGTGAAGAATGAAGAAAATTTTTGTTGTCTAAAATCCTATTAACATACATTTATAGGCAGAGAAAAAAAAAGACCGTTGCAATTTTTTTTCATCCCCAAAACATCCGTTGGGTCACCAACGATCGGATCCTAATAAAATAAAATAAAAACAACCCAACTTTACTCGTTTTCATCTTTCTCATCCTCTCTCTCTCTCTCTCTCTACGAACACAGATAGACGCCCCCCCCCCCCCCCCCAAAACCCTCTGGTTCAAAACCCTCAAACCAGACGACCTCTCTCTCTCTGCAGCAGACCCTTCTCTCTCTAACCCAGCCATCCTCTCTTTCTCTGAACCAAAGGGAAATCACAGCCGGCGAGAGTTTCAGAAGGGCAAAGCTGGCGACATGCATCTGTGCCATCCATGGATCGTCAAGAATCGGGGTAGGAGATGGTCATCTCCGAATTTCGGCTTGTTCTTCCAGATTCCGGCGCGTTCTTCCAATTTCCGACGATTTTCCAACGAAATCAGGTAACCTCTGGCTGTCCAAAATTCTGGTACAATCAGTTGGTGATGACCTGTCAATTTATAGCTGCAGCCAAAAGGGGATGCAAATATACATCTCCATTTCCATTTGTGCTATTTTCCATCTTCGAATTTGTTAATTTCTATCCCCATTGGAGCAATTTTTTTTACATTTGGGTGCTATTATAACTATAGCACCTGGTTTTACATCCCCATTGGGGATGCTCTTAGGGCTTTTGTTTGTGGGATTTTTAGCCTTTTAGGTTTTTATTCATATTCGAATTTTCTCATGTGGGCTTGTTTGTGGGATTTTTAGGTTTTTTTATTTTTGTTCATATTTGAATTTTTTTTTTTGTATTTGCTAATTTTGTGTTAAGTTTTTTTTGATTATTGGTTTGTCTCAACGAGAGGAATCAAAAGAGTATAAAATTATTACTTTTATCCAAAATATTGAATTTCTCAAAATATTTAGTAAAAGTCTTAATTTTTTACTTTTTAAATTCCTCTTATCGAGACAAACCAATAATTCCCATAAGTTTGACAGAAAATTAAAAAATGTGAATCATTTTAAATAACGACAAAAACTCAAAATGAAACGGCACAAAGTGTAATGGTATTTGTATTTTATTTTATTTTATATTTTATAAATAAGATGGGTAAAAAGTCTAATGAGAGTAATATAAGTATTAAAAAAATATAGTACAACGACATCACCTACTCCATCCAATTTCTATCGTGCCGGTACCGAACGGGGTCCCTTGGTATGGAGAGAGTAGTGTCATTTCAAAAATCTCAAGGGAGTTTTCTGTTCGTATTACAAACCTCATGTTAAATTTGCCCAAATTGAGTAAAAGCAGCCTAGAAAGGACCACTGAGGAACACAGGAGTAATAAATTTGTGTGGACCCCCACGCTTCTTTCCCACCAAACACAGAAAAAGTGACAGCTCTTGGAAAGCTTCGAATTGGAGTAGGTTTTTCTTCAAATTCGGCTAAAGCAACAAAACTTAAAAGGGAGAGAGAGAGAGATATGGGTGGACGAAGAACGGAGATCCGAATTTATTTGAAGACTCTTGGTGGGAGCGACTTAGGCTCCGTTCCAGAAACCTTCTTAAAAAATAAGCAGCTTATTTCACATTTTCAAACTAAAAAATAAGATAAATAAAAAATAATTTTTCAATTTTTTTTGCATCGTATAAAAGATCTCAATGAGATCTTTCAAATAAGATCCATAGTGCATATTTTTATATTTCAATAAACCCCTTATTTTTGAGCTTGAAATTACCTTTTTAAAAAATAAGGGTTTATTTTCCGTTGCGGAACAGGGCCTTAAGGATGTCTTTGGTACCATGGAAAAGAAAGAAAAATTAAAAAAAATTCTTCCTATTGTTTGGTTGAAAAAGAAAAAGTGAAGAAAATAAGAATTTTAAGTGTAGTAAATAGTAATTTTTCTCTCATTTTTTCTTTTCTTTTATTTTCCTTTCCTTTCATTTCCTTTCCATAGGTTCCAAACATAACCTAACACTCGGTTGTTTATCCTTGCGGAAGAGAATGAATAATCTATGCAATTTTTTTATATAATCAGCTCTGGGTTAATTTGCGGGCAACTCGAATAATTTCAGAGTTTTAAAGATAACGGCAGGAGAAATTTTCCAATAGCCTAGAAGTTCGGAAAATCTGATTTTTCTTTTTTTTGAACATGTCACTTTGATTAAAAGGCAACCAAATCAGGAGTTACAATCTTTACGCAAAACAGAATCAAATTCGGGCGGAATACAACCCAACTGAATAGAAGAACAACTATTAATGCTATAGGAAGCCAACCAATGAGCAGCCTTGTTCTTCATTCTACCAGCCCAGATGAAGGACCAATTTTTTCCTTTTGCCCAGGACTTGATATCTTCAACCACAGCATGGATCTCCCATGGACAAGTAATTCTTCCTTGGACACTCTGGATTACCACTTGACTGTCAGACTCGAAAATCACTTGAGAGTAATCCATGTCAATTACTGAATTGCAAGCTATCCGTAGAGCCCAGGCCTCTATCGCACAAGCTGAGCAAACCTTCACTTTCCCACACCGCCAAAACTGAGCAATTCCACTACTATCTCTGGCAATAACACCAAAGGCGGCAATGCCCCGAGAGGAAGAAAACGCTCCATCTACATTGATTTTTAAAACCCCAGGAGGGGGAGGGGACCAACCTGAAACATCCCTTTGTTCAGGCACCGCAATCTTGCCAGCCATATACACAGCGCGCAAATAATCCCCATTTGCCATCTCAGCCTTATGTATTGTGGTTATCGGGTTTGGCAAATTGTCCTGGAAGATACACTCATTTCTTGACTTCCAAATTGCCCAACAAATCTGGAAAATCGCCCCAACTATTTCAGGTGTTGTTTCTTTAGCCAACGAACCACGTAGTAAATCCTCCATCCACCTATCAACCGAAATAATAGGATTCTCCAAAACCCAGAAGGCGCCACTGCCAAACCACACTGCTTTAGTCCACGGACATCGAAAGAGAATATGCTCAATAGATTCGCTCTCCATTTCGCAAATGGGACAGAGAGGAACTTGGGAACATTTCCTTTGATACAAATTCGATTTGCAAGCTACCCAAGCTACCCAATTCTGATCTTTCATAAACATGAAATTTTATGAAAAAACAAACGTTTATTTGCTTTGGCATCTGATCTGGTTTCTGAAACTGCAATTACTCTTTTTAGTCCGATGAATTGGAAGGAAAAAACACATATGATGTTGCTTTTACCAAACTAAAACAGAAAAGGTATTAAGTGAAGTTCGTGTAAAGAAAAAGGACCCCCCGTTTGATAACAATTATAGATGGTTGGAATTCGTAGGAAGATGAAATTAAAATTAGAATTGGTAATGAGAATGAGAATGGATTGATAAGGAGATGAGATTAGTGATGAGTATTTTTATTTGAGATTAGATTAGATGATGAGATTATTAATATCATATTCGTTTCATATGAGATAGGATTAGATTGATAGTATACATTTCCATTTTTGCCTTTCACATGGGATAGAATTGGTAAGGGGATGGGATTGATGAATGCTATTTTCATATTTGTGCATTGACAATGAGGGGATGATTGTTAATACCAAGTGAGAGAGGCCCTTTTCAACACCCCTAATATCCACCTTGATAGCCCTAAGGACTAATAATTCTAATTCATTTTGGATTACCAAACACAGTATTAATAGTCTTATAGGATTGGTATCCAATCACAAGTGCTAATACGGTTATCAAATGGTGCTATACGCGTTTTGTACGCCGAGGGGATCTTTTCTAACGCGATTTACATGGTACACTAGTGTCAGGCTGTCAGCAATCCCCATCGCACAAAATTGCACTCTTCTTTTTCAACCACTGATGCTCCCAAAATTGACTGAAAGAAATAGAGATAGATAATATCCTATATGCAGAGTGATGAACGCCACATGACTGCTCAAATGTCGCAGTAAAAGTTTATTCAAATGTCGCAGTAAAAATGGGCATGGAGGCATACCAAAGAGTGAGCTGAGATCCTTTTCTGATATCTGAATTCTGCCATAGATAAGCGTCGATCTCGGTTTTTGCAACGCCTCAAAAGATTTTAGGGCTTGGAAAATTGGCTTTACGTTCCTTGCGTTTTGGAAGCTAAAGGGTCACTATCACTCGGCAACTCCTCACCCAGATTGGTCGCAGCCAAGCTCTGAAAACTCTACTCCAAAGTCTCCAAGGGCAGAGGGAGAGGATTATGCTACTCGAGTATGAGTTCGTGTAATTTATAAAAAAATAAAAATAAAAATGCTTTCATATTTGTATTTGCATCTTCTTCTTTTTTTAGTGGAATAGTTTTATATATTTCTAGTTTTTTTTTTTTTTGATCCGCTATATTTCTAGTTTGTTAAGAGCTCCTTTAAAGATTAGTTTGTCAAAAGAATATACTGTTACGCATGGTTAAGTTTTTTAACCAAACTCGAACTCTCCTTGAAACAAACAGCCCACCGTTAAGTTATGCTGTTGTAAAATTTTTAAGTTGGTCGATTTCAACTTGTGATTGACATGATTAAAAAGAAATCGACTCGCCTAATAAACAAGTTAAACTATTTAAGCTCATTAAATTTTCAAACCAGATTTTAATAATGAGCCAGTCGACTCTAGTAAAACAATCGAATAGTACTTTTTATGTTCTGAAATCTGCATGTTCGTCTTGGAAACACATGTAATCAAGAGTTTTTGTGGTCAAAAGGGTTTGTGATAATTTCAAGCCATTAATTACAACCACTATGCCAATTATATTTTGCTCAAGGATTTGTCTATATTTTAAAGGCTATGTCTATTTTTAAGGGAATCCCATTAAAACAGCCGCCATTTTGTGCTATGTTCTGTAATTGGAGACCAAAAAGGAAAGAATGACGATTTTCTGTGTTTTCTTTGACAAACATCAATGTCCATTAGCCAAACTTTTTTTACCTTTAGAGAATGAAAAAGAATCTTGTAGAAAGTTCATCCCAAGTCATAATAAGTTCTATAGACAACCACGAAGGAGGTACAGCCTCGAAGCAGGAAAACAAGATCAAACATACTACTAGACACGAGCCTAATAGAGTTGCTAGAACAAGGAAAGAAAAGGTTTACACAAAGAGGACTTGATGTTACTGAAGAAAATGATTAGAATGGGGAGGGAAGAGATGTGTCTCTTGCCCCAAAATCCCTTATCTATAGGCCTCATGTAGGCTTCTAGGACTGTTCGGGATATTAGTAGATCACATGACTTATCTCGCTACATTTACTACATCTCGCTATTTGTAATGTCACATGATTCCTACTCACATTTACGATATCACATGTCTCACACTAATACATTTACTACTTATCGTATGACTAACATGGCCCACACATTTACTACTTGTATTATAACTTTTTCCTTAGCTTGTCCTTCCCGGCATGTCAAAACAAATACAGAATCCAGTTTGCCAAGCACAGTTGCACTTTTAAGAAATTCCAGACAACTACCTTTTTACTACTTTTGGCTGCTGATAAGCACAAGCATCACTCTTTCACCTATTCAACAAACTTCTGAAAGGACCATTTTTGAGGAAGAAGTGATTCTTTGCTTCAAAATTTCAAAAAGGGACAGAGTAGATCGGCCACTGGGTATCTTGAAAGGACGGTCTGCGACACATTTTCATCATAAGCCGCTACTTTGAGGAACTGGGATCGTCCTCGTGTTGGTTCTAATGGAAAGAATGGCGCTCCTGGTATGCTATTTGTTCTCGAGGAATTTGTCACCAAAAATCTCCATTTTGTACCTTCCCTTGGTAGACAAAATGCCCTACACATAATCGGATCTCCAAAAGCTTCTACCCGCATTAACTGTAAACAAGAAGGCCCTGAAGTCTACATACGAAGCGAATCTGCGAAACCCAAATATTACTCACGGTTACCGAAACACAGTTCTTGACCCACCACTTGAACTCTCCTGCACATCTTAATATAACTTCTATTACAGTATGTTACATCCAAATTGAACCTTAAAAAACTGAGATTTTAAGATAAAATCGAATAACACCACAAAACTTTATAGCATCTGCTTAGCACTACCTGAGATCAAGAGACAGTCGACTTCCTAGTGAGGCTGCAGGTATTCTGGCCAGTTCGTATCCAAATTCCAACCACGTTAAAATGGAATGTATATATTCAGACAACACGATTGTCCGGATTGGCCAAATCAATGAACTCAGGTTAGAACATAGTTTTAACTCTTACAGTAGAACCATTTGCCCACAATAGAACCAATTAAAACAATAGGAATAAAACAAATGAATTAATCCCAAAATTCTCTATCAGAAACGCAGAAAGTAGATCAAGAAGTTTGTCTCCGCCACTTCTACAGGGAGCGTCATGGAAATGAATTCAAACAACAGGAATAAAACAAATGAATTAATCACAAAATTCAATACAAGAAAACGCAGAAAGTAGATCAAGAAGTTTGTCTGCTCCACTTCCACAGGGAGCGTCATGGGGCCTAGACTACTATAATACATCAACAAATACCAGATTTTGCTTCTGCACCCTTACTTATCACCGTATTTCAAGTTAGAATTGCAAATGTACAAAACTGTACATGATCGTTTGGTCGCTGAGGATTGTGCTTTAATTTGAAAACGTAGCACTCTGAGTTCTCCTAAACTTTTAAGAAAATAAGTTGGTTTTGTACTCATTTGAGGTTTTATTTATTCACTTTTTTTTTTGTATTTGTTAGTTTTGTTTTGCATTTGTTAGTTTTGAGTGCAACACAAAACGAACAAATCCAAAAAAAATTCAAATAAGGACAAAACCAACTTATTTTCCTAAAAGTTTAGGAGTCATGTATTCGCAGGTATCATCTTCAAGCCTGCTGCAACTGGCATCCCTAAGAATCCAACGAGTATGCTAAGGAACCATTGTGCCAATGTGAGCGGTGTTGTATTTGCAAATGCACCCAAGTACTCAACGATAATGATCTGGAAAAAGACTGTTGCACTGATAACGCACACAAAAACGTAATTGTCCAGTATGCCTTCAAAAACATTTATCTTCTCCATCTCTCGGGAGCTAATTTCGTTAAACACCTTCACAACAAAATCAGAACAGGTTAGTAAGTTTGATATCCCAGTAAACACATTTGGTCCATTTATTTCCTGTCGCTTATATCATATAAGTTATAAATAAGCAAGTACAAGAAAAATATCAAGCCTCATATTTTGCGTTTTCCACCACGGTTGTTGGTTTCCATTAAACAAGCAATTAGCAACTAGAGTGTGCACCAAAAACTTTCTTATCTTTACTGATTGCTTATTCTTAAGAAAATAAACAAGGAAACCGAACGGGCCCTTAAGGAAAAAGAGTGATGTTCTTATGAAGTTACCTGACAGAAGACAAACGAATTGAAAATAAGGGTGTTAAGGACCAAATCAGAACCGCTGCCATCAAGGCCAAAAATTGCTTTCCCCCTTGACTGAAGAAACCATATAACCAGGAACTGATACAGGGACTGCCCTAAGATATTCCTCCACATAACATTGCTAATGAAATTTCCTCTCCTTCCAACGGGTTGTCGCTTCATTAACTCATCATTAGGTGGCTCAGTTGCAAGGGCAAGTGCTCCTAGCGTGTCCATGATCATATTAACCCACAAGAGCTGAACAGCCGTGAGAGGGGCGCTCCCTAAAAGCACAGTTGACATCAAAATGTAAGCATATATGGAAATGTGGTTTCTGTTCCCTTTTCTTTTCCAAAAGGACCAAGCAGTCAAAAGTATGCATGCTTTCTTACCTGTTAGACAAGCTGAAGAGAAGTTAACAATTAGCGCAACCACATTAACAGTCAACTGAAACTGTACAAATTTCTGAATGTTTACATAGACTGAGCGACCCCATTTGGCCACGGTCACAATGGTGGAAAAATTGTCATCCAGAATTATGACATCAGCACTCTCCTTAGCCACCTGATAAAAGGAATTAAAACTAGTAAAATATTTGGCATTTTTCTCACAACATTAGAAGAAGAAGTAGGCATAAAGATAATCATGTCAGTCAGTATAGAAGATTATTTTGCAATCCTGGTCCCTCTAGGCCTAGTATTGTTCCATATATCTTAATACTTACGATATGTTTTCTCACTCTATTTGTCTTTGTACTCTTTGTCTTTGCTTTTCTGTTCAAATAGCTCAAAGCTTGTGACCGTCTCTAAGGAAACACTACTATATCCATTGGGAATTACCAAAACTCCACGACCCAAATTTTCCTGTCTTGATCTCAATTGATGCAGTTTAATCAGTTCACTTTGAATACTATCTTCATGGTCCTACAATGCATCCAATGATTTTTCTATCAAGAGTTTCCGTAGTTTTGTTTATTTCCCGCTATTTGATTGCTTAGAATTCAACTAGAAAGCATGGCTAGTCTGCATCATCTGATTTTCTACATTATTTCTATCGCAAATGATACCTCGCTCAATCAGCGAATTTTAAGGCCCTTGTTATTTGAACAACAAACCCAACCTCCCCTTCGCCCCACAGAGTTTTGGCTTATGTGGCATATCTTCGTCATCAATCCTGGTTGTTCTCCCAATTTGTAACCATAGTTTTCCAACATATGCCAAAGTATGAGTTGCACAATGTAATTTCTCCTTTACGGACACAATATGTTGGAATGAAAATAGTAAAGGTTCAATCACTATGTGGTTTGGACAAAAATGCCAACTTCAAATACATGTACGTATTCTATGCCTTCTCTTCTGGAAAATCAACTTTCATTATTCAAAGTGTGCAAAGATTGAAAGATCTAAGCCAAAAGCCATGGAACACAGACAAAATTGAGGTTGAGAAATGGGGTTTCTATCCTGGTAAGTGGATGAGATTGATCATAAGCCCAATAATCTTAAATAGAGTTAGAAGTGGAATGACAGATGACCACAAAAGAAGATTTATATTCGGCTGTTGCCGTGAACACTTCTTGTTGCACTGTAACAATTACAGTATAAAATGAATAATCAGTTTGTAGAAATCATTTCTATAACTTAAATGGAGTTACTCCATGCAGCCATATACAGCTCTCGTGGCAAATTAGGTTATGTGGGCTAAAAAGGCTACACCAAAATGTGAGAAGCAACTAATACCAGAAAGGACATCCATTTATACTCACATGCGGTGAGCCGAATGCAAATAAGTCTCCTAATGACACAAGCTAAGAAACCATTTGGTCGACTTAGATGAAAGTATATGGACAGATTATGGGATGAAAACAGGTTCCCGTGTCAAAATGGCCAGCCAAGAAATGTGCCTTTCAGTGTTAGGTAATGCATCATTTTATGTTGAATTGCTAGTATAATTATAATCACTGAGACACAGCGTGATCATATTAATAGGTCACCTCGGTTCCAGCTATGCCCATTGCAAGTCCAATATCTGCTTCGTGAAGTGCTGGGGCATCATTTGTTCCATCGCCCGTCACTGCAACAACTTCACCAAATGTAGTTCGCAAGTGCTTTACCAAGGTATGTTTGTCTAGAGGTGAAGATCGAGCCATCACCTACAAAAGTTACAAAACTTGTCAGCCACATGCCAAAGGAATCCTTTTCTTTACTCCTACATTATGCAAAACTAAAAACCAAAAAATACCTGAATTTTGGGGATCAATTCATGCAACTCCTTTAGACTCTTCTCTCGAAAATCTGGACCTTCAATGGCAATACCCCCATCGGTAAGTATCCCACATTCCCTAGCAATAGCTTTTGCAGTATTTATATTGTCCCCAGTAACCATACGAACAGTAACACCAGCTGAGCGACAAAGTGCAACTGACTCCTTCACACCGGGTCGAACAGGATCCTTGATTCCCACAATACCTATGCAAGTATATCCTGAAAGTGGAATAGGATTATCTGCAGAGAACCCATTTTCCAGTTCCACATAGGCGAGACACAGAGTCCTCAGAGCTTCATTAGCAAACTGATCTATTGTAACCTTCAGATGGTTAACAGAAGCTTCATCAAGGGGAACAACCTCGCCATCTGAATTTACCACCTTGTCACAGGCAGCTAATATTATTTCAGAAGCACCTTTGCAATGGGCTCTCAGACCTCCATTTGGAAGCTGCAACACAACCCCCATTCGTTTCTTGGTGGAGTTGAACGGCTCAACTTTGACAAGTTTAGCTGCATTTCTCTCAGTATGAAAATCACCACCCAACGACAATCCAAACTCCAACAAAGCAGTCTCAGTCGGTGATCCCAATATCTCACGTTTTCCCTCTTTGTTTACCACAACTTCCCCACCAGTATTATTAAATATGGACTGTAGAAGAAGTTTTACAGTGGCATCTGGGATTTCAGAGCACAGACTAGAAGTAGTACCTGATTTGCTCACTTCCTTGATATTCATACAAATGCAAGCTTTCACAACTGTCATGTGGTTTGTAGTCAGTGTCCCAGTTTTGTCACTGCAAATAGTAGTGGCGGACCCCATTGTCTCACAAGCAGCCAAGTGGCGAACCAGAGCCTTATCATTCATCATTTTCTTCATGGCAAAGGCAAGGCTCAATGTCACAGCAAGAGGAAGCCCCTCAGGAACTGCAACAACAACTATGGTGACAGCAATAGCAAAGTATTCCAACATTTCTAATGCATCATCACCGCACCAGCTCCATTGGGTCCCCTCCAGCAGCTTGCGCGAAAACATCTTTTGCACCAAAACTGCAAAAGTCACAATAGCAAAGAAAAGTCCTATCTTTCCGATAATAGTTGCCACACCATTTAGCTTAACCTGCAGTGGGGTCTCATCATCTCCGCCTTCGCTGAGTGTTGCCATCAACTTTCCCCATTGGGTTCTCATTCCAACAGTGGTTATCATCATCTTGCATGATCCATCTTGGACCTTAGTTCCTGATAGAAGAAACGGATGTTCAGCGGTCACCATCACTGGCTCACTCTCCCCGGTCAAACTCGATTCATCAATAACCACAGAAAATCCTGAAACAAACAGCCCATCCGCTGGGACTTGGTCACCAATGGAAAGATGTACAATATCACCAGGCAACAGATCGTATATCGACATCTTCTGCCGATATCCATTCCTTGTAACTTGAATTGAAATCTTTTTCTTTTCTTTGTCCAAATCTCTGAACTGTAGGGATTGGCGATAATCGCTTATTGCCGTGACAAACACAACCAACAAAATGCTTGCAACGATTCCAAGACCATCATGAGCCCCCTTAGGCCATCCTTCTGTTGCTAAGCCAACAATCAAAGAGACAAATGCACACACGCCAAGGATCATGAGAGTCATGTCTTGAAGTGCTTCCCAAACATATACCCAGAAACTGCGCTGTTGACTTTCAGTGAATTTATTGATCCCAAAAATCTCCTGTCTGCGATTCAGCAAGTCACCATCAGTAGCAAGACCAGTGGTGGTTGATGTGGAGAGTTTATCCGCAATGCCAGCTACGCCACCATGATATTCCAGCCTTTTAGGGTCATGGCCTTCAACAATGGATCCCAGTTCATCACCACAAATGTCAAAACCAGCAGCTTTAACTTCCTGAGGTACTACATAGTCACTTGGCTGTACACCTGCAAATAGACCAGAAGACAGTTAATTCTAAGAAACCTTTCATTACAGGCAAGTTTTAGCAGTAAGTGGAATAAACTCACCTTTTAGGAACTGAATTGCGGCTTTGGAAACCAGAACTGCAACTCTCAATTTCTCCTATAGTTACACAAGACGAAAGTAAGACACGTACTACCCAATTGGCTATTGAAGTGTCAAAATACTAGTGTAATAGCACAGGAATTTCAACATTTCTGTTGTAACGACGTTACTCAAAAAAGAACTGAGAATCAAGTGAGCACAATGTTTTCTTTCTCTTTTTGCTCCCTAAGTGAGCAAACAAAGTTATTGGAAACAAAAGATGAAGCTTTACAATGCTCAAGTATTCAAATGGGAAATGGTTTTCACACTTCTCTTTGATAAATGCACTCTTTTTGTTTAGTGATTCTACGATGTGAAATTTCAAAACTGCCCTCTGCCTCTTAATTTACTTCTCACACATGAGAGAAATTTTAGTAAAGTCACATCAATTAAAACACAAAAGAGAGGGTCCATCTACGTAAGGGACGAATGAAAACCACCTCCCCATTGAACATATCCTGGAAAGTAATGTTTACAAAAATTAAAAATTCCACTGAAAGTCTGGTTTACATATTTTTTCTTCCATCTATCAATGTCTAGACCACATACTCCGGGGAGATTTCAGAATAGACTGGATATCCAAACTCTAAAGTAATTAGGGTGAAAGAGCAAGATGGAGAAACATAAAGGGTATATTTAAGTCCTTCTCGCTTCATGGTATTTAATAGGGAAGTATTTACAATGACTTGAATCCATAAATTGACAAATAAACAGCAAGAAAAATCACCTAACATGGTACCGATCTTTCCTTTGAAATTGAAATCCCTTACATCAATACATACAAACTTTGCACACAACTACACAAGTGCCCAACGCACAAACGGACAAAAGAGAGGGAGTGGGTTAGGGACTGTAGAGCTTGATAGTACTTCAGACTGAATTCATGTTCCACGGCCTCAAGTATGGGCTTCAAGTGCTGATGTGTCTAAGCTATCTCAAGGATATGGGTTCAAGTACTTTACTTTCAAATCCTGAGGGAAATATGGTTTAAAGGGTGCCTTAGGCATTTTATGCAGCATAATGTAAGAGTATTTGGGTTCATAGTCATATCTAATCCCAAAACATGCTTTCTAGTCGAATGTCGAATTGAATCTGTAGGACACGGATCCTTATCCGATGTTTTGGCATTGGATAGAAGTACTTTATTCATTTGGAAAACTCCATGAAACATAGCCCTAATTCAAGCATAAGGTACTATTGGTATATCAGTATACCAGAACTGTATAATCTAGGGATCCGACAATTTCATGTATTTTTTATTCTTCCTCATGGTAGTGAATCGGTTGTAGCCACTGTCCACCTTGTATGAACTAGGTAAACTCAATATGTTCTTGTGTGTAAGTGCTTTCGACGATTTCCTTAATTCTCGGCATTTATATCACGGTGCCGAGTTGTTATGCGTTGATACGAATCTGTGCCCCCTTAGGTGGCTTGATTTCTGTGTCTTTGACAGGTTCTATTGGTCAAACTCCGTGTGTTGGCTGCCTATGTGCCTATGTCTCGATCTTATTTTGCCGTAAATTGTCTATCCTGTTTAGTTTTCCTATCTTTCTATCTCACTAAGTGGATTCCTTTGTAGTCTTGTATATGACTGCTATTGACTTGTCAAGGGAGAGGGATAGGAGAGAAACCTGATTGGATTGGCGCATGGCGGCGGCCTCGCTACGCTTGGAGAGATTGGCAGTGAAACGGAACCTGCGCTTGGGGTTCTTGACCAAACCAACAACGCCCCTCCATCTTTGCAACGCCTCCTCCGACGAGTGCTTCGGCTTCACAGCCGCAAAGTTTTCATCTATCAAGCTCTCCATGTTCAAAAAATCAACTTAATTCTCGTCGTAGTAATATTTCCAGTTAAACAATGAAAGAGCCGTTACGCCCCGCTCATTGATATTATACAAAAGAGAGAGAGAAACTGCTAGGAAGTTTAATGAAAGAAGCCCAGAAAAGAATACGGAGAAGAAGAAGGTTCAATGGGACGTTCGCTGAATTTGAAAGGAAACACTGTGAAACACAGGAGTAATAAGTTTGTGTGGACCCCCCACGCTTCTTTCCCACCAAACACAGAAAAAGTGAAAGCTCTTGGAAAAGCTTCGAATTGGAGTTCGGTTTCTCTTCAACAGCTACAAATTCGGTTAAAGCAACAAAACGTAAGAGGGAAGGAGAGAGAGAGAGAGAGCGAGATGGATGGACGAAGAATGGAGATCCGAATTTATTTGAAAACACTTGGTGGGAGCGACTCTTTTAACACTCGGTTGTTTATCCTTACGGAAAGAAAACTAATAATCTATTCAATTTTTTATGTAATCGAGTTTCGATTAACTTGCGTCGTAACCTGAATAATTTCAAAATTTTGAAGATAACGAACCGAAGAAAATTTTCAATTGCTTAAAAGTTCGGGAAAATCTGACCTTCATAAATATGAAATTTTATAAAAAAAAAAATAAACACTTATTTATTTTCTTTTATACTACTCCCTCCGTTTCAATTTAAAGGTCCATCTTTTTTTTTTTGGATGTTCTAAATTGATTGTCCACTTTTCAAAATTAACAACAATAAGTATCCCATTTTCCCTTTTTGTCCTCCTTCAAATTCAATAATTGGTTTTGTAGCTTTTAATTTGAATTCAAATTTGAATTCCTCCGCCAAGTTTGCTCCCATATTACCTATACATTGGAGCCAACTTTGGCTCCTGACATCATCTCTGGAAATGGTAAGATTTAAATTGGTTAAAATATTACTATAAAAAATTTGAGGGGCAAAAATGGAAATTTTAAATTCTATGAATGTAATAATTGAATTCTTTTAAAAAATTGAAATCCCAAAGTGAGACTCTCAAATTAGAACGGAGGGAGTAGTTAACAAATAGCATGTGGTTTCTGAAATTACTCTTTTTTGTCCGATGAATTGAAAGGAAAAAACACATACGATTTTGCTTTATGACCAAACTACTTTATTATAGTATAAAAACAGAAAAAAGGGTGACAAGTGAAGTTGGCGTAAAGTAAAAGGAAAGAAAATGTCATGGAATTGAATTATACGCGTTTTGTACGCGGAGGGGATCTTTTCTAAAACGCGGTTTACATGGCCCCACGCTAGTGTCAGCAATCACCAAAGAGAACTGCTTCCCCCACCTCCCACACACACCCACCCACCACACCCACACACACGCACAACCCCCCCCCCCCCCCCCCCCCATCCTTTTCTCACACCAAAAATGATACTCACACAATAATTCAAACATAACAACTTATACAACCTCTCACATGCATGTGTGCTCCACACACACTACTATGTGTGGGCCCTACATGTATGAGAGAGGTTGTGTAAATTGTTGTGTTTGAATCGTTGTGTGAGTAGCATTATCCTTTCTCACACACCCCCCTCCCCCCATCCTTTCCCGTTTTACCCTCCCCCACTTCTTTTACTTCTTCTTCTTCTTCTTCTTCTTCTTTTTGTTTTTTCTCTATTCCCCCTCCCATTCTTTCCGGTTTTAATCCTTCTCTTTTTTCCTAATTTTTAATTCTTTTCTTTATTTGTTTCCTTTCTCGTTTTCTCCCTTCTTTTTTTTGGTTAACTCAAATTTTATTTTCAATTAACCATCACAATACTATATTTAAGATCAACGCCCAGCGCCCAAGCTAACATATCTTCTATGTTTTCAAAAATATATATAAAAAAATTAAATATGTATAAGTACAACATTAACCAATCTAAACATATTTTCTCTACTTTTAAAAATAGGAAATTGATAATGCCAAAACAATTTGAGTCCATGCTTGGATTGGATCCTGACTGTGCTAAGTAAATTTTTTGCTCTAAAACTTTTTAACAAGTACCTTAAGACTCTTTATTTGGTTTCAAGACTCCTTTAGAGTGTTCATTGAAAAGTCTTGGAGTCAAAAATTTATTACGACCATTTAGTATGAAATGTTTAGAAAAATAACATATTTGCACCGGTTCAAATGGATTGAAAATTGAAACACTAATTATTTTTAATTATATTTTTTAATATATATAGGAAAAAAAGGGAAAAAACTGTCGGATTAATTTTTAACTATATTTTTGAAAATATAAACGGTGTGAAAGAAATAAGTGTTTCAATTTTCAATTCGTTTGAACCGGTACAAAGGTGTTATTTTTCTGATCATTTCATCCTAGATAGTCGTAGTAAATTTTTGGCTCTAAAGCCTTTTAACGAGCACCCTAATACTCCTTATTTAGTTTAAAGCTCTTAGGGTGCCCATTGAAAGGTCTTAGAACCAAAAATTTATTCGGCCATTTAGGATGAAATGATTAGAAAAATAACATCTTTGTACTGATTCAAACGGATTGAAAATTGAAACACTTATTTTTTTTACACTGTTTATATATTAAAAAATACTTTTAAAAAAGTGTTTCAATTTTCAATCCGTTTGAACCAGTGTAAAAATGTTATTTTTCTGATCATTTCATCCTAAATGGTCGTAATAAATTTTTGGCTTCAAGACTTTTCAATGGACATCCTAAGAGAACCCTGAAACTAAATAATGATTCATAGGGTGTTTGTTGAAAGGCCTTAGAGCAAGAAATTCATTATGACCATTTAGAATAAAATGATAAAAAAATTCGATCTTCGCCCCTATTAAATTGAATTGAAAATTTGAGTACTTAATTCTTGAATTATATTTTTTAATATAGAAATGATGTATTTATAGAAATTAAATAAATAAGATAAAAGAAATTAAATTAAATAAAGAAAGAAATTAAAAACTGTGGGGGAGAGAGAAGGGGTAGTCCGGGAAAAGAGACGTGGGGCCGGGAGTGGTGTGGTGTCAGGGGTGAAAAAAGCAATTTGCATCACGATTTTGCCTTGTTCCCTTCGCGATTCAAAAAGAATTTTTCAAAAAATTCTCCCTAGATTCCCCCTACTTTCAACATTTTTCTCTCTATCTCTCTCCACTCATTACCCCTACTATTTTTCAAAAATAATTTTCAAATCCTAATCCAAAAACTTTAAAATTGCACTCTACACTTTCAATGTCACTATAGCGGTTAAATCGATTAAAGTAACGGTCCTGCTGATAGTGACCTTCTTTTTGCACACTCATCAATGTTTTGCAGATTATGTCCTCCTTTTTCATCCGAATTGACAATTTTGACCTTTCTCTCTCCCATTTGAGAAAAAAACTTTCCCCTTCCATTCTCTCTCATCCGTTATCCAATCCCCATCTCCCTCAAATTCAAAAACCCAACCCACACGACCCTCACCTTACCAATTTTATGACCACGGTGACCGCCAATTAGAACCAGCCATATAAAATGGTCACAAGGAGAGAATTTTCCTGCCGGTTGTGGAGCAGGAATGCAGGATGATGCTCTGCTTTTGAATACGTGGGCAAGCAAAAAGTAGTCACCGACTCACCGGCCGGGACACCCACAAGTCAAACTAAATAAATAAAAAAATTTGATTAGAAATTTGCGCTTCTCTGTATTTTCAAAAGTATGGAACGAATTAGATGCCAAATGGCCCTTATCGCAGAGATTCGTTCTGTATTCTACATAGTTTGTCTGAAAACAATGGCCATGTTCGTTTAGCATATTTAGTTTGTTTTAACTTTATTTTTCAATCATTACCCTATATCTTTCTTCAATCATTACCCTATTTATCCAATTATTAATTTCATTTCTCTCTCTATCTCTCTCTACTTATTACTTATCTCTCCAATCATTACCCTATTTCTCTCTCCACCCACTACCAAAACTAAAATACCCAAATGTGCTAAACGAACATGGCAAATATTCCTTTGAGTTTTAGAATGTTTCTTTTTCTTTTTTTTTTTGATAGGCTAGAATGTTTCTTTTGAAGCAGTTAGATTGAATTTTGTGGATTTAGATCTGTTTGTTTTCTAGCATATAATGGTGTTTTTGTGTTCCAAAAGTTTTAAAAATATATATATTTAGGTTGCATTCCAATAAAGTCTGAAATTTATTTTGATATTTTGTAATTTTTTGTTTAACATGCCATTCTAATTTTTGAAGTTAATCGTTTGTCTCAACAAAATAAACTAAAAAAGTATTAAAATATGATTTGATATTGTAAGAATCCAAATAAGACAACTATTTTCATCTTTAATGATTTTTTTTTGTTTTTTTTTGTCATAGTTTTGTATAATTTTTAAACTCTTCTCATTTCTGCATTCTTTTGAGCTTAGCTTAAATCTCAAAAAAATTTATTTGAATTTTTTTTGCATTAAAAAGTGGTTATTTCTCAAAATATTTGGATAAAAGTAAAAAAAAATTACTTTTCAGATTCGATAAAAGTAAAAAAAAAATTACTTTTCAGATTCCTCTCGTCGAGACGAATCAATAACTAAAAAAGGTTTGGCTCAAAACTAACAAATATAATCAATAACCCAAAAAAAATTGGCGCAAAACTTTACAAATGCAAAAAAAATTCTAACAAGGGCAAAAATTTCAGATTTAAATTAAATTTAAGTTAAGCTCAAAAGAACGCAGCAAGATGGATGATTAATTCAAAAAATATAACGTGAATTTAATAAAAATTAAAAAAAACGAACAAAACATTCAAAATAAAGAACAAAAATGAGTTCACGAAGAATGGAGTTTCGACTTTTGAGAGACGTTGGCTGGAGAGTCAGGGGGATCTGGGGGCGCTGTAGTGCACCCTTGATCATCCATCTTGGTATTGGATGGCTCGAATTTGGATCTGAACAATGGACGGCTCGGATTTATAGAAGCTTAGATTAAATCCGAATCGTCCATTACCGAGATGGACAGTTGGATCCACCGCGGCTACCACACTACATGTGATTATGTCTAAAAATATGTTGCGATTATGTTTTGCGTAAATAACTTGCCTAAATATCATGTGATTATGTCTTTGCACCTTCAAAAGGCAAAAAGAATTTTCATCCCGCGCAATTAAGTTAATTAAATTAACGGAAGCAGATGATACATTCTCGAACTTTACACTCCATTCATAAGTTTACCTCCATATAGTTTAGTGGAAATTTGGAATCACCCCTTAGGTTTTTAAAAATAACCAAATGGGCATCCAATTGTATCAAGTTTCGGTCTTTTCAAACGGATATCACTTTAAATTGATCCCTCAGAATTTTTTAGCGGGATAACAACTAATTTTTAAGCAGGCCTCACTTATACATGGGTCTATAAAATTAAGCTCCAAAATCAACCAAAACATGAGATCCTAAAGCTATGGCTTTACGGTATTTAGCCTAAACCGGCTCGGACTACCAATATACCATGAAAGATAGCTCTTGCAATACTCACTTCTTTTGCCCTTCTCTTTCATCTTTCTTCGCTTTGTTTTGTAGGGGATTGTGTTTGCAATCGTTAGCAGAATGATGGGTCCTTTTTGTGCCATGAGATGATATTTAATAAGGACCTGGCTTCTTTCCGTTTTCATCTAGGTTGTTCATTTTGACAATGAATGATCCAAATTCTAAAAAGATTATTCGTGAGAAGAATAATTTTTCCCGAGAAGCAACTTTCAACCAAATGAAAGAATTAAAAATATTTTTTTGTCTAAAGTGAGAAGATTGTATTGATAAACGCTTAGTTAGTGACATTTACAAAATGGATTACAAAGAACTTGGATAAAGCCAAATTAATCATCTGACAAATACAAAATAAGTAAATCACAAGGCAATCGGTATCTTTCATTCTAACCCAGACATTGCTTGACGCAACAGCGACACTTTTAAACTGCTTTATATCTAATTAGGAGTCTCAAACGAGAAAAAGTGCAAAGTTAAAAACAAAAGACACCAAATACCCAAACGATCAGATGCACTCCAACCAAGTATGAACGCACTAATGAACTCCCAAGAACTACAAATTTGCCAAGCCGTCACAAGTTGTTTCGCCAAAAACATCGTGTAGGGATCGAATGCTGAAACACAGAAATTGTTGTGAAGCAACCTCGATTGAGAGAACCCGATCTGTAGAAAAAATTCGTTCAAAGATGAAACTAATAACTCTTGTTGAACGAGAAACAAAACTTTCACAGATCAGACTACAAGTCGTTGATTTGGAGAGACGGAAGAAAAAACAAAGAAAAGGAGTCGGTAGTATTATGGCCTCCCCTTCCCATCGCCACACATGGGTATGGATCCCGAGGGGAGGGGAAGGGAGAAGAGGAGTTGTGGTGGCTAGGGTTGAAAAAATTCGCCTTCAACTTAAGAATAAAAAAAAAAACACTCACTACAAGAAAAAATATATTTGTTGATGGAAAAAATTGTGACGAAATTTAATTTTATTATAGGTAATGAAACGACAAGATTTCCATCACCAAAAGTTAATATAGGTGATGAAAAATAAGATTTTCGTCACCAAAAATGACTTTCGAAGACAACACACAGGTGATGAAAGAAAGTCACTTTTTCGTCACCATATAATAACTTTTGGTGACGAAAATTTTGTTTTTTGTCATCAAATATACTCCTATTTTTGTAGTGACTTTGGGACGTCCAATATCACACATACTATTCTCTGCAGTCCAATCACAGACTACAGAGAAATTGTGAATGTTTAATAATTAGGTCTTTCTAAGTAGTTTATAGTTTTTTTTTATTTTGTCGTTGGTTGATCATTGTCAGAGGTATGTTATAGCAATGGCAAATTTATGGAATATTTTTATTGCCAATAAAGTTCTTATATGTTGTACTACTAATCGGCAGTCATGATGTGGACTGCATGGTTGTTTAATTTGTACGATCGCTCTGGATTCAAAATTTCACCACAAGAATAGGCAGGTGTTACAGTCCATGTTTTCTAAGAAAACTTGTTTCAAAGTTTGAACCCGTAGCAATTGGGGCCAGCAGCAGCGGTCCAAAGGAAATGTCTAATATTCAACACATTTATCAGCCCAAGAATTGAAAGAGTCGTGAGATCTTTTGTAGACTTGTGGATCAACAAACAAGGATTCAACTCTCTGACCAGGGTAAAAATTCTTGAAAAAGCCGGGGCAACTCGAATTAAATAAGCAATAGTCTTGGAATACCTCTGTCCAAACTTCAAAGCCTTGTTGAATGCGTTGGTGATGAAAAGTTCTTCATCCTAGTGTTTGGTGACAAAAAGAAAATGGTTATCTTCCAAGTTCTAATTGAGAACTTCTATTAATCGATGATAGCACATGACTTGTTTCATATCTCTTTAATATCTAAATCATGATCTAAATGGTAGGAAAATGAGAAAAAAATTTAACGTTATGATCCTTCTTTACCTATGAAAACATGACAAGTTTAAAACCAAACGGAGATTCCAAACGATCTTAGTTTTGAACTTGATTTTTGAAAAACCAAAATAGTCCGAGTGATTTAGATGTGCCACCCAATACTCCAAAATGCTCTGATATTTGTTTGTGACAAGGTACACATGTGGAGGAGTGATGTGCGCGTGTGTGGAGGTCCAATAGTAGGGTTACTAGGGTGGTAGGGGTGAGCTCCTTCTATATTCCATCTCTTTATACTCTTATTTTGTAGGCTTATTTCAGGTACACAATTATAATCAGAACCGTTTACCTTGTAGAACATGTGAAAAAAGATAAAATCTGCAAAAAATCATTTGATCGAATAAAAATGCAATCAATTAATGCATTAGAAAGTCTGTGGACACAAGTGATCCGAGCCGTTCATTATGTTTAAAACATTTTTTCAAGGGTCCCCCGCGAAAAATCAGCTCAATCCGATACCTATAAATACTTGATCTAATTGTCTAACTTTTCATTCTCTAAAAACCTGAATGAAAAGTTAGATGATTAGATCAAGCACTTATAGATATCGGAGTAAGCTAATTTTTCACGGAGGCCCTTAAAAAAATATTTTAAACATAATTAACGGATCGGATTATTTGTATGAGACCCTTAGTGGGCCCTACAACGCAATCTGTGCACGATCTGTGCACAAATTTGTTGTGTCATTGGCAAGGTTCTTAATGCATTTATCGATATTCAGTGAAAATAAATTTTCCCAAACATATTGTTAATGTAATTGGCAATTTTCGTATACGACAAACCATTGGAGTCTATGTTTATTCTTTTTTCCATTTGGGTTTGGAAGGTGGTTTTATTTTGTCTAAATTAGATACTCTGTCCATTGGTTCAAGAGTTGATCATGAAGGCCGTGCCGTGCATTTTGCTTGGAATATGATTGGAAAGTTATATGGATCTCATGTGCATTTAGCTTAATATTTTTCCATGCATCATTAAAGTTTTTCAATGTCTTAATCGTTTGTGACTAACCTTATATTATTGGGCTTGTTTTATTTGAAGGAAAATTTTGTCTAAGGTCTTTTAAGTGCTTGCGCCTTAGCATCGTCTTACTAGACTAAGGCTCTTGCACGTGTGTTAAGAGCACCTTAGTAGTGCCTTGGCAGACTAAGGCCCTTGTGTGCGTGCTAAAGAGCGCCTTAGTAGGGCACTCCAGCATTTTTCCTTGCTTGGTCATATATAACCATATTTTTCATTATTCGAGGGCACAAGAGTGATATAGCTCACTTTAGAGAGAGAAAACAATACCTCCCTTGCTCTTGTGCTTTCATTTGCATTTGGATGAACTGAATATAACATTCAATTATCTTAATTTGTTCAATCTAGAGAAATACTTTCATAATCCATGTATTCTCTCTAGGTTGATTCTTTTGCATAAAAACCTTCACTTTACAAAATTCATACTTTCATGCCTATGAATCTACGTGGCCGGATGATACCGGAGCCTTTTTAGAGCGGAGATCGAGATGGTGTTGCTCGAGGAGTCCATGGAATCAAGAAGGGGCACGGGGTGCATGGCAAGCGGAGTTGGGGTAAAAGTTAATAATTCCTAACTTCTTGTCTTTTTCCCAACCTTTTGATTTATAGAAATTTGAGTAGATTAGGCCGTGGTTATGCGCTTAGGTTGTGTTTGACCCTAAGTAGTTTCCACATATATCTCGGTGTTTGTGTTCTTTAGTTTATCACTTTTTACTTATATTGTTGAATTGAATAGCGTGGCATGGAGATTGGATAGTTGTTTGAGTTGTTAATTGCTATAAATTTAAAATTGGTAGTCCCATTCACCCCCCTCTGGGACTTTGTAGTGCATTGGGTAATTTCACATATTTAAGAGATAAATGGTGGATATGGATCAAGAGTAGACCCACAATGAGAGTATGGATGAGTTGTATAGGAGCTGAACTCCTATAGTACCATGTTCTAATTACATTAAGGGCTCGTTTATTTATGTATTTTATTTTTTATTTTAGAACAATAAACAAAAGAATTCGATTAAGTAAAAGGTCAGCAGATGACTTGTTCGTTGGCAGATAATTTCTTGATCAGTGTAACCTTAACGGGACATTAGAACCCATTTTGATTCAATTGTACGCCAACATTAGCAAATTGCAAAGGAAAACTGTTTTTTGCTAGAAAAGTTGGTTAGCTTTTGTAGGCTATGGTTTCATTTTGTCGTTGGTTGATCATTGTCAGAGGTATGTTTGCAATGGCAATTTTGGCTTTGTTCGGTTACACGTTTAGTTTTAGTTTTGTTTTCAATCACTACCCTATTTCTTTCTCCAATCATTATCCTATTTTTTCAATTACGGAGTATTACTTTCTCATTTCTCTCTATCTCTCTTCAATCATTACCTCTATCTTCAATCATTACTCTATTTCTCTCTCCACTCACTACCAAAACTATATTAAACAAACTCCCAACCAAACACAACATTTATATTTTTATTTTGTTTACTAATAAAGTTCTTATATTTTTGTATTTTCTAATCAACTATCATGGTGTGGACTGCATGGTTGTTTAATTTGTATGGACGCAGTGGATTCAAAATTTTACCACAAAAATAGGCCTGTTAGGCAACTTGTTTCAAGTTTGAAGGCTTGAAGCCGTAGCAAATAGGGCCAGCAGCAGTCCAAAGGGAAATGTCTAATTCACATTCAAACACATTTATCAGCCCAAGAATTGAAAGAGTCGTGAGATTTTTGTAGACTTGTAGTGGATCAACAAAGAAGGATCCAAGTCTCTGACCAGGAAAAAAGTTCTTGAAAAGGGGGCAAACTCGAATCAGTATTGGAAAACCTCTGTTCAAAACTTCAAAGCCTTGCTGAATGGGTCGGTGAAACTAGTTACTGCGCAAGACAAATATCCACCTAGTAAAACAAATTAGTGATCTATGAGACCAAAATACCCTTTGGCTTTTCTCACAATCTTTTCAACTTCCATTTCTCAAGCTCCCACTTCTCACGGGTGCATTAGAAAGGGAACAACACGGTTTTGGAAAAATTCGTCCTTAATACGTTGTAAATTGACTTTCATAAAAGCAAGAAAAAAAATGATTAAAAGGTTATTGACCCGAAGTTTAACAGAATTATGAAGAGGTAAAATAGATGTTCAGAATTTTATTTCTTTAGTTATCAGAAATGTGCTATTGATTTTTTTTACCGTTTTAGTTAATCTCGGTGAGAAGAATCGAAAAACATATAAAATTGAATCAAAATGACAAAAAAAAAAAAAAGTCAACCATTTTAAAATATACTTTAAGCGTGCACCAAGCTCATAACAGAATAATCTGAACCAGTCATTTTATAGAACTTGTTGAGAAGTTTATTCATGAAAAAAAATTATCTTCTTCAAACACCGATCTATAGGTATCTAACAATCTTTGTTTTTGGAAAAACCAAAATAGTCCGAGTATTTTAGATGTGCCACCCAATACTTCACAATGCTCCCGATATTTGTTTGTGAGAAGGTACTTGGGGAGGAGTGATGGCCGATAGTAGGGGGTGGAGGCCAAGGCCGGCTGGGAAGGGAAGCAAGAAAAACATGTGCTCTGGGCCCAAAAAAGGGCCCCTAAAAAAAAACCCCATATATATGGCCTAAATAAATTTTGACTGTACACAAAAATAGGCTCAATTGAAAATTAGATGCCAAAATATAGGCCCAATTAAATAGAAAGTTAGAATGGTGGAATTAGGAAGGGGCGACCAATAGCTGATTATAGGGCTGTCCAAAAAAAATTGAGAACCGTGAAACCGGTCCGGACAGAACTGATCCGTGTTTTTTGAATTTTGTCCGTGGATTAATGGTCCGGACACGAATTCGAAAATTAAAAAACCGTGAGATATGGATGAGGATTGGATTTTTATTTCAAAACCGCGGATTAACCGAACCGAACCGTGAGACATTTAAAAATATATATATATATGTGTGTGTGTGTGTGCGCGTGTGTAATATTTATAAATAATTATAATTTTACTACTTGTTATGATTTTTTTTAAACAATTTTACATTAATATGACATTAAATACTGTAAAATTTAAGGGGTAAACTGTTCAAAAGTTTCATTTTATTATGATCTAACTTAGCTTCATTCATATCATTGCAGCTCTACAAAATGTTTCCCTTAATTAAATTCAAGACTGATGAAATATGGTTACTGGAATGATAAAACCTGGATTGAAATTTGGACTGGAATGATGTAACAATGGTTGTAACTGTAACGTTGCAGTTTGTAGCTTATTGCAATATAATGTTTCTCTTATTGCTGGTCATTTGAAATGGAAATTTGCCAATCTGGACTGTAATGTTTCTTTTATTGCTCATCACTTGAACTAGAAATTTAGAATAATATGTAATATAGTAGTTGAAGTAATTTTGCGTTTTTTAGTATTTATGGAAGAAAATCCGTGGATAAAACCGGAACCGAACCGCGGACTTTTGGATTAGGATTGGATTGCATTTTCTAAAAACCGTGAGATACGGATTAGAATTGGATTCATAAGAATCCGATCCAATCCGGACCATGGACAGCCCTAGCTAATTACTCCCATTACAGCAAATCGGCAAAGGGAAAATGACGGCCAATGACAGGTTTTGATAATTAATACCCGTCAAAGACATTTTTAGTATTAACAAATGTTCTTAGCTTGTTCTTGGCCGATATTAATTTGTCAAAACATATCCTGGGACGTCATTTTCCCTTCGGCAAACGACATTACCCATGGCCATGGCTGTTTAAGGTTGACAAGACGACTCGAAGGGACGATGATGACTGTGGACATACGGCATACCTTTTTTTTTCTTTTTCCAAAGAGTTATTCATCCATCACAAGCCCACCAGATAAACAGATTCCAGAACAGATACAAGAAAGAATCAAAGCAACCTAAACGTCAATCTCAGGTACCTTCTGCCGAAGTAGGCACTGCGATAACGCCGGTACATAATAATCAATCTCGGTCTAGATGACAAAAGATCTAAACAAACCTACAGCTCAAACTCGTAAACAATTAAGTATCGCTGCAATCTGAAGGCAAAACAACACAAATCAACTAAAATCTAACAGATCTCCTGGACAAAAACCATAAGGGTCACTGGCCTAAACAAGAAGAGAATCGAACTCCATCGGACCCCGGCGAACGAAGACCTGTCTTCTTCCAACCAAAACTACTGCGCAGCCCAAACAAACACCACTAGACCACCACCAACCCCAACAACACCACCATTGAAACCCACCAACTCCAAAAACAGACATCCAGACACACAACGACCACCAACGCCGGACCATTCCTCAATAGGCGTCAGGTTATTTGCCCACCACCATCACCCACCAGATTTGGAGCATACCTTGAGACCCCCTTTATACCATCTCCAACTCTCCACCTCTATCAAATAAGTTTTTTTTTTTATCTTGACCTAATTTGTAACATTTTAAGAGTTTTTTTTTTTCAATAATGCTACCCACACATACTTTAAACACAGATTTTGCACAGCACATGAGGTGGCTAGCTGAGTTAGAAAAAAGGGGCCCACTCAGTCTTTTCAAAAATTGTCCCAAATTTTTGACCGGAAAAACGGAAATCACAGTCTCGTCCAAATTTCTTCACCACCAATGAAATCCTCCATCACCACCACCCACAACCCCCACCTCACCCGGACCACCCATCCCTCCACGGTCACTGACCACCACCCCTCTTCTCTACCCAGCCTCTCTCTCTCTCTCTCTCTCTCTCTCTCTCTCTCTTAATTCCAAATCGACAATCCCGTCGCGTGGTGGCCCCGTAAATGTAATCTTTTGGACAATTAGTCGCCGTCGAACGGCAAAACTCCACCGGCGATTTTCTCTCGGCGTGGTAGGATCATAATCTTTTGGACAATTACCATTTTTGGCCTTCTTCTTAGCATTGTTACTCCATTTTCCTTTATTTCTTTTTTCCCTTTCAGTCTCTCTGAACCCAGAATTTTTGTTCATTTGAAGAATGATTGAAATGTGAAGATCTCATCTTGTTAATCTCTGCCTCTGAAAAAAGATTCAAAGAGAGTCTTGAACCCATTATAGGAATCCAATGGGTTATTACCCTTCATTGTTGGTCAAGCCAAAGGGGTAAGAACAGGGGTCTCCATTGAAACAAGAAAATTGCTGGCGTTTCTAGTTCTAGACCCTTTTCTTGATCTCCCATCATTGGACTCCAAATCCTCCTTTGTTTCTTCATTGATTGTGAAAAGAAACCTGGGCGGGCCACACACCCACAGAGAGAGAGAGAGAGAGAGAGAGAGAGAGAGAGAGGTGAGAGAGAGGAGCTGGGTAGAGAAGAGGGGTGGTGGTCGGTTGGTCGGTGACCGTGGAGGGATGACTGGTCCGGGTGAGTTGGCCGGGGGTTGTGGGGGTGGTGATGAAGGATTTCATTGGAGTGCAAAAGTGGAGGTGAATTTGGGGGAGAAATTTTGTGTGATTTAGCTTCCATTTTCCAGGTCAAAATTTTGGGACAGTTTTTGAAATGACAGGGAGTGGACCCCTTTTTTCCTACTCAGCCAGCCACCTCATGTGCTGTGCAAGATCTGTGTCTAAAGTATGTGTGTGTAGCATTATTGTTTTTTTTTAGAAGACTAATTTTCAAACGATGTATTTTTAGATATTGTAATGGTTCTATTTTTTGGGATAACTATATGCTTATATTTTGTAATGGTATATCTTTTGTATAATATATATATATATATATATATATATATAAAATAAAACTCTTTGTAGATCAAATTTTGTATAAAAAATATAGGAAAGCCTCATTCAAGGGATTCGCTTCCGGCCTCTAAAACTTATGAGCCGATCCTGGGTGAGCTCCTTCTCATATTCCATCTACCTGTACCTTTTTATACTCTTATTTTTGAGGATTATTTCAGATCTACAATCATAATCAGAACCGTTTACCTTGTAGAACAAGTGAAAAAGATCAAGTTTGTGAAAAACTATTTCATTGAAGATTGGCTGAGATACGAATATGTTGCATTTCACAATGCAAAATGATTGAATAATATATTTTACACTTAAGCCTTACAATTTCTGGAAAAAAAATGCAATTTATTAATGCATTTATCGATGTTCGATCAAAACAAATTTTCTCAAACATATTTAATGGTGGATATGGATCTAGAATAGACCCACAATGAGAGTATGGGTGAGTTGTATAGGAGCTGAACTCCAAGAGTACCATGTTCTAATTATATTAAGGGTTTGTTTATTTATGTATTTTATTTTTTATTGTTCTATTCGGTTAAGTAATCAAAATGAAAAAATAAAAAAATTGGTCTTAGGTCTATCATGTTGGTGAAGATAATAAGTTTTAATGTTATCATCCGAATAAGCAACAAGGTAATGAAATCCAAACAATCTTTATCTTATTTTGGTTTCACAATTATCGAATAAATTAAAAATACCAAAATGAGTTCTAACAAATTCAAAACACGATTGATGGTGAGAAATGAGAATGAACCTCCCGTAGCTAAAAGCCCACGCGACCCTCATTCGTCACCCGCTCGCCACCGAATCCACGGTCCAAAAATCTCAGCCACTGGATTCCGAATCCACGGTCCAAACCTGCCTGTGACCAAATAAAGGTCACAGGCATCGTGAACGGTCTCGCTTTCCTCTCCCCCCCAGGATTCAGCACCATTTTCGTGGCCACCACGAAATTCCCCCCCTTCATCACAGCTCCCGGCGATTCACACACTCCGAGCATTCTCTCTCTCTCTCTCTCTCTCTCTCAAAATCTGCAAACATGAGCAAGGGACCTGGACTCTTCTCCGATATTGGCAAGAAAGCCAAAGGTAATCATCAATCACTCCTCCTCGAAGACTATTGATTTTCCTGTATCGATCGAATTCCCCGTTGTTTTTTTTTTTTTTGGTTTATGTATGTGTTTATTTGTGCTTACGGTGATGGAATTTTGTTGGTGATTGAATTTAGATCTGCTTACGAAGGACTACATCACCGACCAGAAATTCTCGGTTTCTACCTACAGTGACACTGGAGTGGTATGGATCGATTTTTTCGTCTCTCTCTAACGGCATGACCTTGGACTGTTCGTTTTATTATTCTGATTGTTTAGATACTCTGGAGAATTGTGGTTCAATAATCTAGGTTCTGTTTGTAGTTTCTGATTTGAAAGCAATGGTGCTTATTATCTACGTGTGTTGTGTGCAAAATGAGGGCGTGTCTAGTAGTTTCCCTTGCGGATGCATTGTTTGTAGATTGTAGTCGGACGCGAGCAAAATGGTGGAAGACTCACTTAAAACATGTTTGTGTGCGCGTAAATAATTCTTTTGGAGGCCAGAGATTAGGAACCGGAACTAAGTGCGGCTGATGTGAGTTACGTTTTTTTTTTTGCGAGGTAAAAGTAGTAGAGAGCATTTTATGTACAAAGGATTCGGATTGGGGAAGGGTGATATTGATTGCTGGAAGCTTCTATGAAGTGTCGTTTATTATCTATGTGACGTGTTGTGTGCATAATGAGGGCATGTCTAGTAGTTTCCCTTGCGGTTGCTTTGTTTTTAGTTTGAGAGTCCGTGTCGATCGGGAACAGAATGATAAAAGGCTTTCACTTAAAACATGTTTGTATGTGCGTAAAGAATTCTTTTGGAGGCCAAAGATTAGGAACCGGAACTAAGTGTGGGTGATTTGGGTTACATTTCTTTAGCGAGATAAAAGTAGCAGAGAGCATTGGACGTACAAAAGATTTGGATTGGGGAAGGGTGATATTGATTGCTGGAAGCTTCTATGAATTGTCGTTTTGTGTTTGGTGATCATTTATGGGGAAAACAAGTACAGAGAGGATGTTTCCTTCATTTATGGTGATTTGTATTTTCATTTGGGTTGGAATTACTTTCTAGTATGGTTTCCTGTAATAAGCTTATGCACATCTGGTTGATATGAATGCGTTGCACAGCTAGAGGTAATTCAATTATGAAGTTTTTGACTCAATAGGTCATTTGCAATTTGCATTCTCATGGTTGAATGGGCGACTAGAAGGGAAAGATCATTAAGTTGGCGTGGTCTTAAAAGTGAAATCTGATATTTGTTATTCTGCTAAACATTTGAGTTGAAGGACTGGGTTGCCCATGATAAGACTGAACCCACTATTACTCAAAAAACCAATCTACCTTTTCCTGAAATTTTAGCCTGAAAGATTGGGATTGCATCTTATGATTCCTACGGTGAAGGTAAATGCTCTTGGAAAAACAGACTTTGGTTCTAAGTTCTAATATTAGTTTTGAGTCAAAATATAGATGATAAACTTTTTACATAGTAAATGAATATGTACGGTATGGTTTGGATATGATTGAAGATGTTTGAGGTGTACACATTTAAGTACATAGCAAATAAGAATGGTCCAAGTGAATCATTGAGATTTTGGAAGTTTATCCAATGTGAACCATGAATCATCAAAATTAATTCCGAATAAGTCAATGACTCGATGTTACAATTGAGCATTAGAGCATGGTCCATGCACATGCTAAGTAGCACCGACGGGGACATGTGACACGACACAGAGTGTCTGACATAGCGACACAAATTCTTAGAAATGGAGGATACGACACATTGGGGACACGTTAAATAAAATGCCCATGTACTTTTAGTATTAGTACATAATGTTTGAATAAAAAATGAAATTTTTTAAAAATGATGCTTATAGGAAAATTCAGCGTGTCTTCACTCACTTCTGTTGTTGCATCATTAAGATTTGTCACTACATCACTCACAATAGTAGTTCAACGAAAAATGATGTACCATTCCCATGTGTCATTATTGTATTATAACTGTCGTCTATAGACCATCATCGACCATACAAGAAGAAGAATTCCCTAAGCTATAACTAGAATTAACTACTCCATTTGATACAACATGTGCCATAGTGTCTATATTCGATAGAGTGCCCTCGCAATGTCCTGAGCATGTTCTAGACTCTAGAGTATCCCTAGAGTGTCCTAGTAAACAAAATGGAAAACGAAGTAGGTCACTTTTGACTTGCTTGTTAGACCTATGTCCGCAGAATGTTCAATGAGTGTCAGGGGTGCGAGAAGTGTTCGACACGGGTATGTGGATTTTAACCAAGTGTTCGTGCTTCATAGTGCATAAGCATACACAATTCTAAATGTATTGGATTCCAACCAAATAAGTCGTAGAAAAATATTAAAATAACAAGTATAGAATTTTTTACAGTAAAAATGTCACATGGTATCGAAAGCATGTGAGGTCCTTTAATAGAGATAGCTCTTTGTCAAAACAACCACTCCCATGTGTCCCAAATCCCGAAAGCATGTGAGGTCCTTTAATAGAGATAGCTCTTTGTCAAAACAACCACTCCCATGCGTCCCAAATCCCAATTTGTTTGTCTTATAGCATTGAATTCCACAATTGGATAAACAATTTTGGATGGAGGGAGTAATTGCTGTGGAATGTCTTATAGCGTTTTGATGAATTTGGGTTCATTTTGGTATGTGTGTAATTCTCGTATCAGATCATGTGGAAACGGGAAGGTATTTGTTGTTTCCTTGAAATGACCAAACTTTGAGTAGATCACAGCGGTTAGTTTTGGTTGACAAAATGATATCTGGTATAGATGACCATGAATGTATTAGGCTATTAGCTAGATTAAATGTTTGGGGATTCAAACCCGGCCACTTTTCTTTGGTTAAAAACTTAAGTAGCTCCTTATAACCCAACGATAATTGTTAGTCCTACATGGCAGTGGCTGATTTGAGTTGAGTTTGATTTTTCAAATTCATAGGGTATGAGAACTCAATTCAACTAAGTTTCTGTATTCTTTTTTCTAATATTTTTTTCAATGTAGGCCATCACGTCAACTGCAGTGAAGAAAGGAGGACTATCTGCTGGGGATGTGGCAACACAATACAAATACAACAACACAGTACTTGATGTCAAATTTGATACAGAATCAAATGTGGGTTTCACAACACCTTGGCTTTCTTATGATAAACATAAAATTATCTTTTTTATCTAAGCAAATGCTCTTATCACTATGTTTTTGCAGATCTCGACAACTTTAACTGTAACTGATATCATCCCATCAACAAAAGCTATTGCATCATTCAAACTTCCTGACTACAACTCCGGCAAGGTGCTCATCCAAAGACACTTCCTAAAGTGACAGTAGCTTTTGTTTACCAATTAGTGTAGGGACACGTGATGAACCACATAATGCAGTATTGGGAGTAATGTATTCTCTTGGGTGGGGCCCTCTGTTATTTAAGACGAATGTTCCATTGCCAACACTGCATCAAGTTTTGCTCTCTGCGGTTATTCATAGTTTGTGGGGGGATGTATTATTTCCTCTAGCTTTTCAATATCAAAACTTAGCATGTATTGTCTTATGCAGCTAGAGGTTCAGTACTACCATTACCATGGAACCTTCACTACAGCTGCTGCTCTGAACCAATCCCCTGTTGTTGATATTTCAGCAACCATCGGCACTCCAACTATTGCCTTTGGTGCTGAGGCAGGCTATGAGACCACTTCTGGCAAATTTTCCAAGTACACTGCTGGCGTTAGTGTGAACCAACCAGACTCTTGCGCTTCAATCATTTTGTAAGTCAAGTACCTCAAAGGGAGAGTTTCATCAGGAACGATAACACCCATTTCACTCGACAATGATTCAATATTGTTTGTAGATTCCAATTGTTGGTTGTTTTCTTCCCCAGGGGTGATAAAGGAGATTCTATAAGGGCATCATATGTGTACAATTTCGACCAATTAAAGAAGAGTTCTGCTGTTGGAGAGATTACTAGAAGGTTTTCCACGAACGAGAACACATTTACTGTGGGAGGATCATATGCAGTTGATAACCTGACATTGGTCAAAACAAAGCTCAACAATCATGGGAAGCTTGGGGCCGTCTTGCAGCATGAACTGATACCCAAATCGGTTCTGACCATCTCTAGTGAGTTCGACACTAAGGCCTTGGACAAGACTCCCAGGTTTGGGTTGGCTCTTGCTCTCAAGCCTTGATGGATGTTCTGCCATTGGTGATATCTTGTTGGAGTTCGATACCCTCTTGATATTTTTTTGTGGGTGGCTCTTGAAAGGAGCGCTCAATAATTAGTTCAATAGAGAGATTTGTTTTAGGTTCTTGATGAATGGATGATTGTTTGGTACTTGGGAATTGCCGTTGGGGCTTTCCATTGGTATTCCTTCTATTTCCTTTAAGCAATTACTTTGAAATTTGCATATTATTTCATCTTGAAGTGGGGAGCTTTTTCTGAATTGATTTAGAAATTAGAAAGTATTGCTTATTCCATTGACGTTTTGTGGGATTTTAGTCCGTTTGAATGCAAATGGAATATAGTTTGTCCATACATCTGTTTGGACGGCCTATCTATATGCTTCTGGCTGGCATGTAACCACGTGCACCTTCTCATTATCTCATCAGCAGTGGGTGTTGTTTTGCAATTTTTATGGTATAGAAAACTCGTGTTAGCTGTTTTGACCTTTGGAGCCTATCTGCCAAGTGCCAAGTGCTCTCAAGGGTAAAAGAAGCAACCATCCGGTGCACATTCGGAGTGGAAAATCAGTGGAAGGCGGCAGATGACTTGTTCTTTGCTTGATAATGTCTTGATCATTGAACCTTAAAATGGGGAATTGGAACCTACTTTTTTTTTTTTTTTTGAAAACGGCATTGGAACCTACTTCGTTTATTCAATTTCTGTTAAGACGCATTTGCTTCAGAAAACTGTCATGCATAATGTTTGCTCGAAAAGCTGGTGGCCAAACTTCTACATATTGGGTTGAATATTTATTTCCGAACAATTGGATAAACGTTTATAGTTTTTGGTTCTTATTAGGGATATATGTATCTGGAAAATGGGGAAGATTGTAGGCGCCAAGCATGCCAAAGCCTCTCTCCAGAGAACAGGCACGGAGGAAATCATAATCTTAACTATTACAGTTTCTTTGATCGGACTTTCTACTGAAATTCATGAGCCATGACAGTCTCAGAAGATGCTGCAATATATGATCGATGCATCCATCTCCAGGCAAAAATTCATTTTTTTGGGTACACCAGATATGTCAGGCAAAATTTCATCAAACAAAAGCAAATAGCACAACTGATCTTCTCAACCATTATAGACTTATATAGTTTGTTTGGAACTTCGAAGGGAAGAGGAAAGGAGAGAAACCGAAAATTCACTCACAATTTGATTCCTAGTTTAGGAAAGGTTAAAATCCAAGAAATAGAAGTGGAAAGTGACCTCCTTCCTTATCTTTCTTTTGTTCTAATATTTCTTGCCATTTTCGTTTCTTTTATTGCAAAATCAACCAAGCAGAAAGAACACTTCTGTATTAAATTCTCCCTATCTCCCCCTTATTTTATCTTTCCCTTCCAGAATTTCCAAACCCAGCATTTGGCTCCTGCCATTGGAGATTTGAAGACAAAAAACGATAGTAAAAACATTTGATTCTGTTGCCTGGCAACAAAGGTAATGATACCGCAAAATGATGTTTCTAATAGTCAAATGATGTTTTTGAGTATCAGAATGAAGTTCCCACAGGCTTTGCTTAGAAAACAATAACAAAACCCACATGACATCCTAGACTCTCCCCCAAAACTAGAGTCAGATCGATCATGAGTCAGAAATCAGTTTAAAACATGAATCACTTTACCTTGAACAAATTACGTTTAAGTTTGTTTTGATAGCAGCATCAGAATGGGAGAGTCTACACAGCAGAATCTTGTTCCAATATTAGAGTCAGAATGTGAGTCTATACAGCAGAATTGCGGAGACGGGATGACTATCATATACAATGATTGCCCAGGAAGAAAGAAGGGCTTTTTTTTTTGCTAAGCTAAAAGGATGGAGGAGGGGGCGACCGGGCAGAGCAACCCTATCTTGGCATGTGACCATAGGGACTCTAGACCCGCGGTGGATCCTGGAAGGGACCAAAGAGCCATAGCAACTACTGCCCCACCAAGGGCTAGCGAGCAAAAGCTGGACAGAGGAAAAGGACCAAATTCGAGAGGGGTGCCGCTAGCACAACTCGAACTTGGTACCTCCTACCTCACCCAAACCCATTGTATCCCTAATTGTAACTGAAGCCACTAATCTAAGGCAGGTGGTAGAGCATGGAACTGTAAACAACAATATGGCAAGCAGGAGAACTAGCAATTTTTTGAACAGGCTCATCTGTTATAAACAGAACCAAGAAGCCCAGGGAAGGCTACATAATGACAGCGACAATGAACCAGGGAGCTCTCGAAGGCTACGTAATGACAGTGACAATGAAAAGCACACCATTGGAGGTATCCTCCACTACCACCTGTGAGGAGCGTGAGGGCTCGCAACAGAAACAACACGTTGAATTCAGCAAAGAGATGGTGCATCCGACTAATCATCTGTTTGATTCAACCGCCCTTCTCACAAAATCATGCCCAGAGATAAGAAAAACCCTCTTAACAGATTAACTTCTAATGTTCCGAACTCCTAAAAAAATGGCACATTTCCAGAAGTTGATTATACAAACATACCGATGCAAAAATTACTAGTTACACAGGCAATCTATATCTTCTTAACTTAATTGAAAGGCCATAAAACAACAATCTCATATCACTATATAAGCACACACGCATCAAAATAAGCAATTGATGGAAGCCTCAAACAGAATCAAATTCTCATAAACCCTAGCATCCAAATCAAACACATGAAAAAACAGTAAAATCCTCAAAACATACTCAGCTCAATAACAGAACTACCAATACATATCCAAATCAGTCGACGCTCTGCATGATATCCTCAGCAGTGAACTTGGCGCCCTTGTCCTTATCCGCCGCGGCCCGGCCCTTGGCCTTCCGGTCCAGCAGCGACTTGCGATCCTTATCCAGTCTCAGCTTCGTCACCACCACCTTGGACGGATTGATCCCGACGTTGACCGTCGAGCCGTTCACCTTCTCACGCGTAATGCGCTCGATGTGGATCACCCACTTCTTGCGGTAGACCTGCACCACCTTGCCCTCGCGGCCCTTGTAGGTCCCGCGCACCACCTGGACCTCGTCGTCCTTGCGCACGGGCATGGACCGGACGTTGTACTTGGACCGGAGGTCCGAGGAGAGCGGCGCGCTCATGAGCACGCGGCGGGCGCTCGACGGCGCCGTGAAGTGGGCCTTGCGGCTCTTGCGGCGGGAGCTCGAGACCCTTGGATTGTACTTCATCTTCTCTCTCTCTTCTTTTTGGGTGGCGGATGAGGCTAGGGTTTTGTTTTAACGATTTATAGTGGTATTGATTTTGTCTTGGACGATGAATGACTAGGGTTCTGTGTGTCCTGGCCTTTGGCCCAATGAGAAAAAACAAGTAAATTAGGATTTGGGCTTAGAGGCCCATCTGATGAAATGGTTTGGGCTGGGTAGTCCGTTTAGCAAGACCAATAACAAATTTATTTTTAGATTCTTTTCGTCATGACGAAATAATAGTCCAAAAAAAATTGACGAAAATTATTAAATGAGAATTTTTTTTGAATAAGACAAAAAAATAATTCAAATGAATTAGGGTAACTTGAATATTTTGTAGGATGGTTAATAAAAAATTTGAATAATGTTTTGTAGGATGGTTATCATGGTTTGGGAAAATTATCGAGAAAACAAAATAAAAATGGTTAATAAAAGAGAAGTATAACTATATCTTATAAAGACTTTATAATATTACATTTGACTTATATTTTCATCTTTCATTCTACTTCATCTATACATTGAAGACTTAACTAAATTTTTTACTATTTGTAATTTCAAAAATTCCTTACCTACTTTCCCAGGAGTAAAAAAATATGATAAACTCGAATCATAAATTTTCTTAAAGTCCCAACAATTGATCGGAGCCATTCAATATTTTAAAACATGTTTTTAAAGGTTCTCTAACGAATCAGTTTATTTGGATATAAGTAAGACCTTTATCGGTATTTATCCCTAATTTTGATAGTTTACCGACCAAGGCTTACCGATATTCGAATGAGCTAATTTTTTACAAATGCTCTTAAAAATATGTTTTAAACAAGTTGAACGGCTCCAATCAGTTGCTGTGATTCGAAAACAAAAAAAAAAGTGTCATTTAATTCAAGTGTACATTTTATGTTCCCATCGAACCGGCTCCTATATTGATAAAATCGTCCCACTCCCATAGATTGTGAAACACTCTAATGAATAACTTACCAAAAAAGAACACGTAATGAATATGATTCTTTTACATATTTTCTAAAATCTAAATCTCTTTGGATTGTGTTGACTAGAAGGAAGTTTCATGAAAATTTTAAGATTACATTTCTCTAAGTAACCAATCGATATATTTGTAATTCTAGAGGTGTCCAAGAGGTAGGTCGCGTTTTGCTAGTTTGGTATATTTATTTTTGTGTTGTACGTAGCGTGGCTCCTTTATTAATGTTGGCATGCTGCTAGCTAGCCTTGACCAAATTCATAGCACGCACTGTAACGATCCGCGCCAACTAACTTGTTAATCCTTAGCCTAACTACGTGGTTCAAAAGGTCATTCTCGGGTTATACAGTAGTTGGTCGGAATTCATTATATACCATTTAACATTTCCCAATTTAGTCAATGTGGGATCTTACAATCTCCCCACCTTGGCCACAACGTCTCTGTTGCATTGGCCTAACAACCTTTCCCTGGTGGTCATGGTATGACACTTAATTCTGTGAGCACATCAACGCTTGCCATGTTTATTCTCATGCATGTGATGTGATGTGGCCGTGTGTATCAGGTGTTTCAAAGCAACAATTACAAAGTCTTTTTTTTTTGTCAAATAATAGTATACTTCATTTATAGTACTGAAGAAAATACATAGACCGGGAAACTATTCCAAGAGAGGGGATATATCAATCACAAAGGAGGCCTAAACACCACGCAGAACATCCAAGACCTCACACAACTAAATGCGCAAAACAGACGGAGCATATCTCCAATCAAAGCAACACCAAACAAGTGACCAAAAAAACCAACAAAACACCCATGTAGGGGTGAGGGAAGCCCCTACAATGGGAGAAAAAACAGGAAGAAACGAAAACATCAACAAATAAAAAACCTACAATAGGCTCACACCCCTAAAATCAGTCGCCCAAAAATGCCGGTCAAGACCGTGGCCCGGAAACTCGATCACAACAGCAGCCACACCTCACTACAATGACATCAACTGCTATTTCCGTCCCAATAAGCTACGACCTCATAAGGGCGCGAATCTATGTGTCGCCCAGAGCAATGAGGAAGGAGCCGGCTTGATAACAAAAATGGAACCGTAGGAAGATTTGACAAAAAAACACATGGTGAGCAAGATCTGAATGAGGAGCACGCAGGTGGACTACTGTGATGAGGAAGATGGAAAGAAGCCTCTGTCACTTGGCATCAGCTTCCCACAGACAAGAGCGACGTCGAAACACACCGAGCTCAGAGAGAGAGGGGAAAAAAGAGGAGGGGGGAAGAGGCGTTGCCCCTCCCCTCTCCAAGGAAAACCCTATTCTCTGAAACTCAGGGAGAGAGAGAGAGAGAGAGAGAGAGAGAGAGAGAGAGAGAGAGAGAGAGAGAGAGAGAGAGAGAGAGAGAGAGAGAGAGAGAGAGTCGAAAAAGGGAATTTTCAACTATTTAAAAGTCAAATAACAGAGTAAATATTATTTCATCTATAATATCCTAGTTTTGCATTTTTACTTCATTTTTTGAATTAGCATCTTGAAACATATACTCACAATAATAATAATAATAATAATAATAATAATAATAATAATAATAATAATAATAAGAGAGAGAGTGAAAAGACCAGTTCTTCAAAACTATGTTTAAGCCATTGAATTGATTGTAGCTTGACCAAATCTCGTTTTTATGTAATCAAATTTAATACATAGGTCAATCTCATTTATGCATAGACAAAAATAATTTAGGCCCATGCATGTTGTTCTGTGCCCCTACCGGCCTTGGTAATAATACATACCACTTGGCTATCTCATGACTTTTTTTTTTATTAAATATCCCTTGCAATATAGTATATATTTCTAAAATATAGGTCAGAAAATTTAACTTCATGATGTTTTGATGTATGGTCGAACAAATTAAAGACTTAAGAGAGGTAACATATTTAAGCTTCTTTTAATTTTTTGAATAAACGGATCTTACCTGTAAAAAAATAAGAAGATCAAACGGCGAGGCTTATCCAATTTTGAGGCCCTAGGCTTTGGCCATAATAGTCAGGTACAGAGCTATAAATTTTGGTGAGTATGGTCAATGTACTTGTCTTCTATATTATGTGAAAGATATATATTTGGAAATAGTAGTAAATATGAATTGTAAGTATTCATTTGTAGAATACGAGTTTGACTTACAAAAGCTAGCTTCTGAAGGCCATTTGTATTTGAAAAGGATACATGATAATTTAATATGGTAATTGGTATGCAACTAAAAGTATATATATCTTTTACAAAAACACAACCAAATTATATTATTCATGCATTAATTCATATTCAACTTTGAAAAGGATTCTTCACCATCTAAATAGTAAAATATGCTAATAGCTAGCCTGGGTTTGGACCGTCCCTGCATGTGGTGGGAATGTGATCGACTATGAAGTAGGCAGTGCTAAATTCTTTAAGAGATTGCAATCTCATAGGGCTAAATGGACTTCACATCCCCTTCTTACAATATGAGCCTTTCATGAACGGTTTTACTATTGTTAGCCTACTGGATTGACGATAAACACATTAGAAGGCAAGAAAAATTTGTATTTTTTTTATTTTTTACACTCTTTAATACACTGATACACATTCACACACCTATTATTGTTAGCCCATTGGGTTGATTTTAGAATTTTTCTTTCACGAATTCATGTAAAAAAAAAAAACACATGTAATTAGATATGTGAGAAGTATATTACTAGAAAATAGGGGAGGGGGGCATCAATCTTTCTTTTTGAAAGTATATAATTGTCCCACTCCCACAGATTGTGAAACACGTACGTATGAATAACTTACCAAAAGAGAACACTTAATGACATGGTCTTTTGCATATTTTCTAAAATCTAAATATCTCTTTTGATTATGTTGACTAGAAGGAATTTTCAAGAAAATTTTAAGATTACAATTCTTTAAGTAACCAATCAATGTAGTTATGCTGGCAGAGGCGTCCAATGGGTTGTGTTTTGGTAGCGCAGTCTATTTACTTTTGTGTACATTGTACCCTCCTTTATTAATGTTGTTGTGCCGCTAGCCGCAACTACGCCCAATCCATGTCATGTCATGCACCTGCCATGTTTATTCTCAATCATGTGACGTGACGTGACGTGCCAGTGCTTGCTGGGTATTTCAAATTAATCAACAATTAGAAAGTCTACACCGATATTGCCATAATTTTTTTTAACCTAGTCGAAAGTTCAAAACAGGAAATTTTCAACTAGTTACAAGGTAAATAACAGAATAAATATTATTTGATCTGTAATATCATATTTTTGCATTCTTACCTTTGTTTTTGAATTATGCATCTTGAATCATATACTCACGATATTAAAAAAAAAAAAAGAAGTAAAAAAAAAGAAGCAGTACTTCAAAACTATATCTAAATCATTGAATTCATTTTAGCAAGACCAAATCTCATTCGTGTCACTTGATGCTCTCATGATTTTCCTAAGGAGAAGTTATTCTACAACGCTACAAACATTAAAAAACGAGGGAACCAAGAAAATTAAAAGATGTTAGATTTCATTTCAACTAATTAGTGGAATATTCATGACTGCAAAACAAATAGTAAGTTTTAAGGAGATTTATACTTAGGTTCGGAATTTCATTGTCGAAGAACCATGTGCGGGCCGGATTTGGTCCATGTCATCGTCCATCTCTTTCAACACTAGGACATTGCACTTCAGTTTAGAGTTGACTATGGACGTACGTCTCTCCATAAAATTTATTATGTAAGTTAACCATTACTTACAATAAAAAAAGACTGAAGGAGAGGCCTAGATGCCAATATTTTACTCGTCGCGATGTGAATGCTAGGATTTTTGCACTTGAAGAGAAAGTAGAAGAGAGTTCTTTTCATTTCTTAGGTTTGTAATTTCTAGCTACTAGCTAAAACAAATAATCGGAGGGAGTCTACATGTTTGAATTTACAAAATCAGCCATTTCATTGAAAAACATAGTTGATCCCATATTTCATGGGATGTGTTAGGGTTATTTCGGTTTAAGTATTTCAATTTTTTTGTCAAAGGATGAAATCTTGGAATTGATTTTTTATTAGTTGGTGACATATTTAGCAATTGTTTTTTGAAACTAAAAAATCAAGATATTTTGATTGATGATGATTCGATATCAAATGGTCAAAGTCAAATAGATCGGTAGTAGAATTACTTATAGTTTTTACTTTTTAAAACTCTAAAAATCAAAAGAATATGAAGAGAGACAGAGAGGGAGAGTATGGTAAAAATCATCCAGACCCCTCATCTACTACTCGCTATCATGAAGAGATGTAACTTGACCGCTTTCTTATATAACAAAACCCGGGTGTGCGTGTTGTCCCTTAGGGAAAACACGGAAATCGGTCACTTGACATTAAAAAAAAAAAAAAAAAAAAGAGGAAAAAAAACTCTGTAGGTCAAATGTGCCATATATTCATTAATTGTTAGAGGGTGAGTGTCTCATTAGCAGAAACCGGCCTTATTCTCCTTCCCCTTCCTCCAGCTCCTAAGCTTTGCTCCACCAAACCCTCCTCCATGGCTTCAGCTAGCTCCTCCAACAGCAGAAATAATGGCTCTCTTTGCAATTGTGGGATACCAGCGCCCCGAAGAATTCCAAGCACGGGCACGAAATCGGGAAGAAGAAGATTTCTAGCTTGTTTGAAACTGGTTATTTTGCTTTTCCTCAAGTATTTGTCTTTTAATTTATTTTTTATCAATGTTAAATGGTTTTTCCTTAGAAAGAAATTAATGCGTGTGGTTAATTCAACTGGATTGACCACCCTCTGGAGAGAAGGAAAAAAGAGAAGGAGTCGGAGGCTGAAAACGAGCTTCTTCAAAAGGAAAAAGCAAACCAGCTGGTTTTGAGCAATGATCATAACAAGAGCCTAAGAATACAAGCTAGTACTGCAAGCAGCTGAAGCCCGAAGCTAAAGTGAAGGACTAGTACTAGCAAATGAAATGCTTCTTTATTTTTACCAGTATGCATATATCGATGTGTGTGGTTCACCAAGAACAGTACAATGACATATCTTCCCTAGTTGATGCGGTGTAATGTAATGTAATACAGAAATGTGTTGCTTTGTAAACATACATACATCCACGAGTGTAGCATTCCATCTTGTTCGTTTCTTCGTATTTTCCCTTTGATTTTGGCTCAACAGAGATTGATCTTCTTTCCTTTGAGGGCTTTGATGCTCAGATTTTCACTTTCACCATTGAAGAGAACCTAGAGTGAAAAGGAGATGAAGTTGGACATATAGAAATGTTTGTGTTGTGAAGTCCATTGTTCCAATTCATCATTATCTATAAAAGAGGGGGCATTTCTGTCAATGCACACTTCATATTTACCGATATATATGTGAAGGCCCCGTTCCGGAACGTGATAAACGCCAAAATATACATATTTTGGCCCTCCAATCTATATTTACTAGTCTTTTATATTTGTTAATTGGTATTTATTATGCGTTTTTATGTTTACAGGTTGCTCGAGCTCGATTTTCATGATTTTTGGGTAAAGATGGAAGTTAGCAAAAGATTTGGATTGAAGTGCAAAATGCATTAGAATTCTGGTGGTCAATTTAATAGTATACAAAATCCTAAGGGACCACTATGTAATTAATGCATGCGGTTCCTATAAAATCAACCTAATACCCACTGGGGTCGGCAGCTTTTTGTAAAGTGGAGTTTTTTTCCCACGGAGAAAACAACGAACGGGGCTACCGTGGAAAAGCAAGGACGGGGCTGCCGAGGTTTTTTGTTCCGATTATTGTTTAGTTTTCTTTCGAGTTTTGTCCATTTATATTGTTTGATATTTTGTTTAATTATTCATACTCTGTTATTTCGTTTTAATTTATGTTCTTTATAAAATTTGTTTGTTGGTTCTTATTTAACTTAGATCTTTTGTTTATTTTTCATCTCGCATATTAGAAGCATGATACAATCTAGGGTTTCTTTTGTTTCTTGCGCAATGTTTAGTGAGTAGTTTTTCTGAGGTTTGGTCGCTGGGTAAAGGTGCGCCGCTGTTTGGGCTGAATTAGCTCAAATCAATTGACAAATAATTGTGTGCGGGCGTGCCAGAAAAGAAATAACTTCAAAGAAGAAATTACTCTTTTCAAAATGATTTGAAACAACCAATCTCAATCAGGCAATTGTGTTATCCGTCCGATTACCTCAACTAAGAGGATTTTTCCTTAAGGTATCAACCAAATAAAAGATTGACGCGCTTCGAAATCAGAAAAGATGATTGAACACAAACAAACCTGAATCTAATCAAAGGTAAGTTTGTATACAAACACTCTTAAGATTCTATCAAGAATAATAAAGAAATGCAAGCACACTGAATTTAATCAAAAGCGAACTTGCAAACAACTATTCTTTGGTAAGAAAAAACTTAAAGGAAATAAGAGAACTTGAATTTAATCGAAAGTAGTCTTACATGCAAATAAGCCTTCAACTTACAAAAAAGACCCTATTCTAAACTAAAAACTAATCTAAGATAGATCTCTGAGCAATCATTTTGTATGAATTGTCAGATGATATGGATATATTTTTGTGTGTCCTTTCTCTTCACTTGTTTCTTCTATTTATAGACGCTGAACTTGCCTTCGATCCCCACGTCTTCGATTGATATCCATATTGGCCGCATAAATCGGCTGAGAGAGGTCTTCAAACGGTTACCTTGATATTTCTAGAATTCTTTTCCCCCTGCATGCTTCGATAATGGTATTTGTGGCTTCATGCTTAAATAACGGTTCCTACTTCCAAGCAACGTGGGTTAGTGTCACACGTCTTGGCTCAGAATAATTCCCTGCAATCATGTCTAACATTCATTATAAACCAAGACAGTAATGGTACCGTTCGATGTCTCCAAAGATCAATCAATGGTTTAAATCAAACTGTTTTCCAAACCATCCTTAATTATAGTCCAAACGCCGTCGGTTCCAATCAAAACGATACCGTATAGTACTAAAACAACATCATCATTAAACCCCGCAATCCTCTGTATCTCGGGTTCAATTAGGATGTGTTTTGATTGGTCAACACACTATTTGGTGCCACGTGTAACTTTCTTATTGGGTGGCATATTTTAGGATGTAAACACCCCCCCGCATTAACATTTTATTTAGGCTAAATAAATGTTAATGGCACACGTTCTCTGGCCATGTCCCTTCAAAACCGGATGCATGAAGCATGATAGGCTTCTATTCCCATGCACGTCTATTGAACTTCCCAGAGATAGCTATAATTATTTCTCTATAAATGGCAGTTAATGATAGGGTTTAACGAATCACATTACCCCTCATAAACCCTTTCGAATTCGAGTTTTCCTTTGTTAAGAAATCTCGCGTTTATGGACTCTCTTCCAGAAATCAATCTTATCTTAGACAATCTCGATTGCCAAACCCCTTCTCCTCAAATGTCTCCTTCAAACTCTCCTCGAATGTTGGCAAGCAAAATCCTTTCGGATCGAACATTCCATACCCCCAACCCATCTCTCACAGGTTGGGACTCCTCTTTAACCCGTTCGAATTCGTTCGATGGGTCCAACTGGGGCTCATGGGAAGAAAACCCTACTAATACCAACACTGGCACCATTCTGGTCCGGTTCGATCAGCCCGATCCTACACCCCATAAATTTCATCACTTTCGAACTCTGTTCGCAAGCCAATTCCTACCCCTGAGCGGTAACGACACCGTTCACATGGGTATGCTCGAATCCATCTACTCCTCTCTTAAATTTTCCCCTTTCTTGAAACAAGAGGAAAATTACCTGGGGCCCACCCCTTACTGCGACTTCAAACGCATGGCCCAAACTCAACAGTCCCTCTGGCTCACAGAGGTGCAAACCCCACATTATCCAGCTGACTTCGAGGAAACCAACAAGCTGGCTCCTCTTCCTGAAGAGCCTGACTGGTTCAATGAGGTGAATAACCTTGCCATCAATACCCCTCACTTCCAATGGCAATATGGTTATTCCATCTACCCTGCTGACAAAAGTAAAGCTCTACAACTCCTGGCAGCCTTCTCTTTCCTGGATATTTCTATCCTGGAAAAACAAGTCTCACTAACCAATTTTAAGTGGGCTTGTGAGACACTGGTGCTATGCTCCATCCCCTCCACGGTTTCCTATCAAATCCACTGCTTCCTGGACTTCTTACCAGTGATCAAGTCATGGCTTGAAGCCAATACCGCTGCGTATTGCTTCGATCAAATTCTTCAAGACTATGCTCTTACTAAGGAAAGGATTGAGAAGCTGCATGACCAAATCCATAACTTCACTGCTGAGTCCTTCGAAGTGGTGCCTGGCCATGCTGATAAAAAGCTTCGAAGGCGCTTCAAAAGGCAACAAATGAAGCGTCCAACAAAGGAGGCTCGGCTTCGAAGGAAAGCCAAAGCTTTGGCGCTCCGCTTTAGGCCCCTGCTGGAGAAAAAATTGGAATCAGACGCCAAAGAAGACATGAGGAAAATGGAACTGAAATTCCTCCACTTTGCTTGGAACAAGTTTCATAGCCTTGTTACTTGGTCCTTCCCTCATTACTTCGAAAACAAGAAAACCACTCCTCAGCACTGAGGCCCTTCGAAGGCCTAATTTGTGCTTTTTCTTTTTTAGGAATTAGTCTTTCTCTTTTGTTCTTTTGTGTTGCTTTGTCTGTAACACTGTCTGGCTTGGTTAGATATTCAATCAATGCTTGCCTCCAATCAGCATTTCGATGAGTTAAAGCATCGACTTTTAATACTTCAAAGTCAATCAACCTATTGCGTAACATAGGCAGGGATTTCTTCAAAGTTAATTGACAAAATTCCTTTTCAATTTCTGATAGAACTTTGTAGCCAGACGCTTTTTGAGCTATTTCGCCAGCCTCTTCATTAAAGAATCTAGGAATATAAGTTAAAGTAAGCATATAAAATTGATCCATCAGCTTCTTATCATGTTGATAATAAATTATCAGCGCTGGACTGGTACATTTAAACTGTCCATTTAGTTGATTAATTACTAACTGAGAATCTCCAAAGATTTCAGCAACACTAACCCTTAATTTAAGCAAAATTTCTAGTCCAATAATCAATGCTTCATATTCTGCCTGGTTATTGGAACATTGTCCCTCACTGAGTCGAAAACCATATTTGGTTTTCAAGCCTTGGGGGGATTCCAGAATTATGCCCACTCCAGCCATCTGAATAGTTCTTGATCCATCGAACCATAATTTTCATGGCCTGATCTCAACCGTACTAGCCTCCAACGTTCTTGGTGCCTTATACTCATTTGGATGATCGGCCAAAAAATTGGCCAATGCTTGGCCTTTTATCGACTTTTGAGGCACATACTCAAGGCAAAACTCAATTAAAGACACTATCCATTTCCCAATCTTCCCACTAAGCACTGGTTTAGAAAGCATGTGCTTAATTACATCAGTTTGAGAAATAACATAAGTTATTCTAGGCAACATATAGTGCCTGAGTTTCTTAGAAGCATAAAATAAAGCTAAATATAGTTTCTCTACTGCAGCATACTTGCATTCACAAGAGTTTAAAAACCTACTAAGATAATAAACTGCTCTTTCCTTGCCATCCTCATTGTCTTGAGCCAACAGAACTCCTATTGAGTCTTGTGTTGCAGCTAAATACAACTTTACGGGCTTTCCTTCAATGGGAGGCGCCAATACAGGAGGGTTGGCTAAGTATCTTTTGATGGCTTCGAAGGCTTCATCATGCTCCTTTGACTACTTGAATTCCTCCACTTCCTTCAGTTTCAACAAAGAAGAGAAAATTTTAGTTTTTCCTGCAGTATTAGATACAAATCTTCGAAGGAAATTTAATTGACCAAGAAACCTTTGCAACTCCTTCTTAGTAGAAGGTGGTTTAGCCTCAATGATGGCCTTAGCTTTGTTCCTGTCAACCTGTATTCCTTTACTGTGGACTAGATACCCTAAGAACTTCCCAGCTGATACTCCAAAGGCACATTTTTCTGGATTTAACTTCAGCTGATAGCGTTTCATTTGTTGAAATGCATTTTCTAAGTGTTGTAGATGATCCTCATCAGAGTTTGACTTCACAATGATATCATCTATGTAACACTCCAGAAAAGTTCCCACTAAATCATGAAAAATAGTGTTCATTGCCCTCTGATATGTGGCCCCAGCATTCTTTAGCCCAAATGGCATTTTAACCCATTCGAAGATGCCAATGTTACCTGGGCAGGCAAATGCTGTTTTATGCACATCTTCTTCTGCTATGCAGATTTGATTGTACCCTGAATGCCCATCTAAAATAGACAATATCTTGTGGCCAGCAGAACTGTCCACAAGTGTATCCACATTAGGCATTGGGTATTCATCCTTAGGAGTCGCAGTGTTTAGGTTTCGAAAATCAACACAGATTCTGATAGTTCCATTCTTTTTAGGGACTGGAACTATATTAGATAGCCATTCGACATACCTGGCTGTTCTAATGAAGCCTGCATCTAGAAGCCTCTGCATTTCCTTTTTAACACCTGCAATAGTTTCTGGACTCATCTTCCTGGTTGGTTGTTTCACAGGTTTGAATTGTAGCTTGATAGGTAACCTATGCTCCACCAATCCCCTGTCCAAGCCAGGTAGTTCCTTGTAACTCCATGCAAAGCATTCCTTATTTGCTTTCAATAGTGCCACCAACTCAGCTTTCATACCAGGTTCGAGCTGTTTATTAATAAACACTGGATTGAGGTTTTGTGCATCTCCCAACCTTACTTCTTCCAACAGATCTTGTGATTCAACCTGTTCCTGAGAAGTGAGTTGGATTTCTTTCACATGAGGGTTATTGTTCTGCATAACGTCTTCCCATATGTTCTCTTCTTGGATCTTCTGTTCGATCCCCAGAGCAACATACCTTACTAAAGCCAATGAATTGGCTTTTTCTTCAGCCTCTCTCTTGGATTTACATCCAAGCAGCATCATCTTTTGGGGTGTCTGATTCATAGTCAACAGTTTGTTTCAGCTTCGATTTCAGCTCTGCCAATTCCCCCAGTTCCATCTCGTTGGTTGGGTAGGTGGCTGCTTGAAGTAGTTCACTCAAAGGAACTACATCCGATTTGTACATTTCTGCTTCAGCAAAATTTGCTGTGGCACCAAATGGATGTGGATCAGCTTTGACTCCTTCAACACTCACTTCTTTGCCTTTGTCATATTTAACAATCATTAATTCCTGATGCATAGAGGAAGGAATACATCCGTTAACATGAATCCAGTCTCTTCCCAATAAAGCATTATACTTAGCATATGTGTCAACTACAAAGAAAGCAGTATCAGTTTCTATTCCACCTATTGCCAATCTAATGGAGATGATTCCCCTGGCATGTTGGCTTTCCCCAGTGAATCCTGCAATGGATGTGCTGGTTGGAATCAATTTTGCTTTTCCTTTTCCTAACTTTTTCAAAGTATGGAAAGGCAAAATGTTCACCGCAGCCTTATTATCCACCAAGATTCTGTTAAGTGAGACTCCATCAAAGTGTGCAGTGATATACAATGGACGCAAATGTTGTCTCATTGCATTAGTAGGTAGTTTAAATGGATATGAAATTTTCACATAATTTAAATCTATTACCAAGGGGTATTTAACGTCGGACATGGAATCTGCCACGAAACAAGCACTTTCTTTTGAGCTTACCTCCAAACTCTCTTGATTCTGCTCAATTCCACGTACCAAGTTCTCGCTCATCTCGACTGAGATACTTCTTTCAAGTCATAGTCGTTGCATATGATATTTAACTCCTTATCACTCAGAGCTTCTTCAGAATTCTCTGGCTCGCTCAAGTTCGACCAAGCAGTATCTTGATCTTTGAACATCTGACCATTTGAGAAGAAATCCATAGAGCTTGGATAAACCATATTAACTTGTATTTCTGGCTGATCTCCAAATTGGATTGTAGTCACTTCTTTGATTGGTTTAACTGCTTCGGTCTCCTTAGCACCCTTCTTTTCGAATTCTTGTGTCGATACCTCCATGGGGGAAGAGGTTCCTTCCATCCCCTGTTGTTCTACCACCATGGCCTCGAGCAAACCAGACTGATAACTAGCCAGCGAGTTAGGAGAAGGCGGATCAAGATCCTCTTCGAGCATAGCAGAGGCAACCTTTTCCAAAGTCTCCCTCTTGTGATACTGGGTTCGAAACTCCTCTGGGTCCCTTTCGATCCTGTCGAACCTTGGATTAGGTTTTGCTCGTCTGCCTGATTCTTCCCCCGTTGAAGATTCTCCTGACTGGAAGAGCGTATACTTTCTCTGGAGCTTTCTCTTTTGAGTTCTTGAGAGCAATGGAACCATCTGTGGTAATTGAGACTTGGGATCCCTAATTAACACCCAGTTTCCAGAGTTCGAAATTGGTGGCTTGAAAGTTCTGCTCTCATTCCTGTTTGAACCTTTGTATCCTTGGAACAAGTCAGGTTTAACTTGCTTCAGAAACCAGTCAGGAACCCCTTTCACCAAGGTGAATTCCTCTTGTTTGGCCCCTTCTTGCGCCTTTGATGTCTGGCCAATATTGGCTTTCTTCGAAGGTGGCAGCTCCTTTCTGTGGATAGCTGGAACAAGGCTAGTAGGCATGTCCCTTTTTGATGCCAACCAAGACTTGCTGTCACTTGGCTTTGCTTGAACTGGGGCCATTCTTTTCATTCCCATTTCTTTTGGGAAAAAACTCACGCCCTTTCTATCCAAGTCCTTGAAAACCAAATAGTTGGCCTTGCATCCTACACACAGGCACTCCAAAAATGAGGCTTCTAGCATAGGCAGGTGATTATTACCTGGGAATTTCTGCAAAGAAAAACCATCATTGGCTCGCCTATAGGAACTTGGCCTCATGCCTCGAGGGTGGCCAGCGTATGGCTTGCCCCTTCCATATTGAACAGTATTCATGTTCACTGGTGCTTCTTTATCCTGCCAATATTTATTGACAGTTCGAGCCAGTGAGGAGGGCACACTGGTGTTGACCTCTTCTACCTTTGGAAAAGGCACTGCATCTATCCCCATAGTCTTTTTAGGGAATTTGATTCTTCCTTTCTTGATTTGTTCCTGAATCCTGTCACGAAAAACATTACAAGATTTAGTTGAATGATACCAAGAATCATGCCATTTGCAATAGGGCTTTCCATTCTTTTCTTCCACTGTGGGCAGTTTCACATTCAAAGGCAGCTTAATGATTTTCTTTCTTAACAAGAAGTCAAAGATCTCATCAGCTTTAGATATATCAAAAGAATATACTTTAGTAATTTCCTTTTGTTTGAACTTCTGCCCAAGAGAGACATTCTTTTGAATTAAGGGCTCACAAACACAAGGATCGTGCTCTATAATTTCAGCAGCATCTATTTCATAATTAGGATCCCTATAGTATGTTGGGTAAGAGGAATTATGCCTATCCATATCTTCCTCTAGCAGTGATTCATATCTAGCAACTTTATAGGTTAGATCTGCAAAGTCCCTAAACTCTGTAGAATCAAACCTCTTTTGAAGCTCCCTTTCTAAACCATCTTGTGCTAATCTCACAAACTCTGCCTCTAGCAGATGGAGTTTGCACTTGGTCTTAGCCCTTTTGAACCTAGATATGAAATCTGCTACCTTTTCATCCGGTTTCTGCTTTAGCCTAGCCAAGTCTGCCATAGAGACTTCAGGCTCAGCATTAAAGAATTGCGCATGAAATGCCTCTTCCATTTGAAACCAACTTGTTATCGACTCTGCAGGCAAATTTGTGTACCATGCAAAAGCTGGCCCAGACAAGGAATTTGGGAACAATTTCAACTTCATGAAACCATTCTGAGCCAAGTTCTTACATTGGGCAGAAAACCTAGCAATATGTTCTATAGAAGATTGTCTCCCATCCCCATAAAACAAAGTAAAGTCTGGGATTTTAAATTCTCTAGGGATCTGAAATGTTGTGTCAATCCATTCTGGATATGGTTTTCTATAGATTTGAGGTTGTACCCCCCGAGTTCGAGGCCCACAAACTTCTTGTATGAGATCCATAACTTGGTCTCTTAGTATTGGGTTGCCTATAAGGAAATTTTGTTCTTGATTTCCTACCGGTGGATCTGGTTCTACCAAGTCATCTCTATGCATTTCCCTTATAGTGTTAAAATCCCCTTGGTTTTCTCTGGGAAGTCTCCCATACCAGGGTTGCTGCATTGGGTCGGCTGTAGTGTTCACCCGAGCAGGCCTATGGCTTCCATAAACCGCTGTGGTGGGATTTTTGGTATTTGGAAGACTTTGACGAGAATGCTGTGTGTTATCCCTCGTTTTCTCAGGTCTATAACCTCGTTCTAGCTCTACATCATTCTCCCATCCCCCAAGTGTGGGTTCGAAAAGAGGATTAACGCTTTGCCTGTCTCTGGCATTTCTTGGAATCCCAATAGGAATTCCATGAGATTGTTCTGGGATTTCGAAGATAGGCTTCGTAGGCTTTACAGGCTCATACCAAGATTGTGGTATTTCCTCTGGATACATTTTTTCCTTACCCGTTCTAGACCTTATCTTACCCTGACCAACATCCTCTCCAAGCCTTCCTTCGAAGGGATTTTGGTGAGTAGTTGAATTAGCATGATTATCTAGCCCAATATTCCCTGGACTGTTTCTTGTTACCTCTAAGTTGGGCAACCGACTTCTTATGCTTTTGATCATGGCTCTTTGGGTTTGAGCCATCTCTCGAAAAGCTATCATCATTTCTCTGAACATTTCCTCCTTATCGTGGTCTTTACCACTGGCTTGTCCATTTTGGAAATTTGGAGGCCCTTCATAAGGAGGTACTTCATAAGATGGCTCCTCATAAGGAAGCTCTCCCATTTCGGAAGCCAATTGTGGGAACTCATGATTCATAGGCGTTCCCTGTTCCGTGGCCTGTTCTGGCACAGCTTGTTCCTCTGGCACTTGACCACCAACAGGTGTCCCTATCTGTTTTCGAAGCCTTGGCATTCTGGCACCTTAGGGTCCCACCGGGCGTGCCAAAAATTGTTTGGGCTGAATTAGCTCAAATCAATTGACAAATAATTGTGTGCGGGCGTGCCAGAAAAGAAATAACTTCAAAGAAGAAATTACTCTTTTCAAAATGATTTGAAACAACCAATCTCAATCAGGCAATTGTGTTATCCGTCCGATTACCTCAACTAAGAGGATTTTTCCTTAAGGTATCAACCAAATAAAAGATTGACGCGCTTCGAAATCAGAAAAGATGATTGAACACAAACAAACCTGAATCTAATCAAAGGTAAGTTTGTATACAAACACTCTTAAGATTCTATCAAGAATAATAAAGAAATGCAAGCACACTGAATTTAATCAAAAGCGAACTTGCAAACAACTATTCTTTGGTAAGAAAAAACTTAAAGGAAATAAGAGAACTTGAATTTAATCGAAAGTAGTCTTACATGCAAATAAGCCTTCAACTTACAAAAAAGACCCTATTCTAAACTAAAAACTAATCTAAGATAGATCTCTGAGCAATCATTTTGTATGAATTGTCAGATGATATGGATATATTTTTGTGTGTCCTTTCTCTTCACTTGTTTCTTCTATTTATAGACGCTGAACTTGCCTTCGATCCCCACGTCTTCGATTGATATCCCTATTGGCCGCATAAATCGGCTGAGAGGGGTCTTCAAACGGTTACCTTGATATTTCTAGAATTCTTTCCCCCCTGCATGCTTCGATAATGGTATTCGTGGCTTCATGCTTAAATAACGGTTCCTACTTCCAAGCAACGTGGGTTAGTGTCACACGTCTTGGCTCAGAATAATTCCCTGCAATCATGTCTAACATTCATTATAAACCAAGACAGTAATGGTACCGTTCGATGTCTCCAAAGATCAATCAATGGTTTAAATCAAACTTTTTTCCAAACCATCCTTAATTATAGTCCAAACGCCGTCGGTTCCAATCAAAACGATACCGTATAGTACTAAAACAACATCATCATTAAACCCCGCAATCCTCTGTATCTCGGGTTCAATTAGTATGTGTTCTGATTGGTCAACACACTATTTGGTGCCACGTGTAACTTTCTTATTGGGTGGCATATTTTAGGATGTAAACAGCCGCGACCCAATTAGAATTCGTCTCGCAATTTTCTGCACATTAATTTAATTAAATAATTTAGTTGGTGAAAACTACGTCCGTTGGACAAATCCAAGGCATTGCCAGGGCTCATGTGAGCAGGAACGGGGGACCAAAACCTGTTTGCTGTTGTGTACGGGACCGGCAACCTTAGGATTTGCATCTTTCGGAGTTTCCAATTCTCCCCGAATTCTGATTCGGTAGCGAGCGTCGGATTCCCACGACCGTGCCTCCTTTTAATATTCTGAATAGTTCAATCAATTTCTAGGTTTTAGTTAATCTCTCAATCAAACCGACAAGGGGTGGCTACCTAAGAGCCCATTTAAATTATAACAACCCAAGTTTTTAGTTAGCACACATCACCGTCTCTGTGGATTCGACTCCAGACTTACCAGATATTGTGCTACGTCGGTCTCCGCCCTACGCTTGGGGCAACCCATTAATTTAGGTATAGGAATCGGTCAAGCAGAAAGCGAAATAAGTACTTATTTTTTAAGAATGCAATTTCAAGCTTAAAAATGATGGGCTTATTGAAATCTAAAAATATGCAATATGAATCTTGTTTGAAATATCTCATTGAGATCTTTAATACGGTGTAAAAAAAATTGAAAAATTATTTTTCATTTACATTATTTTTGAATTTGAAAATGTGAAATAAGTACTTATTTTTTAAGAAGGTGTTCTGGAACGGACTCTTACAAGTAATAGCAAGTAATAGATAAGAGGTTTGGATAATTTTTACCTGAAAGATGAAAAAGCAAGGGATGACATATTCAAGCTTGTTTTTTTCTAAAGAAATTCAATGAACTCATTAAAGTATGGGACAAGTAACTGATACCCCAATGATTCCTTGAAATGTTTTTGTCCCCTAAAATCTAAATACATTTTTGTTTGTTCGAACCAAGTTGAAGGATATTTCAAAAGCCAAAACCGTTATTAAAATTAACCAACTTATGTGTTTACGTCAGTTAATACTCTCATGAATTTGCTCACAGAAAAGACTTACATAAATATATTTATGTATACATGTGGGTGTTTCATTTCTCATCTTCCTCAGTTTGTTAACCAAACATAAGAGTTCTGTTTATGAACGTTTCTTAATAGTATCCCAATCGAACGTCTATGACTCTGTATAACTTCTTTTGTTAATATATAAATATCGTCAGCTTCAAATATACGATCTCTTAGTCAATTGGCCTACCGTACAAACTGATCTCAAGTATATGTTTAATAAGTTCAACCATAACTTAAATAGAAATAGTTTAGTCCATATTACGTAACAAAATCGGGACATATGTAAGCTGATCTTGATAGTTAATTACTTACTTTCAAACATCTCCCTACCAGTGGAGGCTCTAGAATTTGTGCCTAATAATACAAAAATGGAGACGAGAGCCTCCTGAATGCAATCTGAACAAGAATCCCATTACCCCCAGCAGAATCCAGATAATCAGATTTCCGTGTGAGTCAACCAAATCATGGTATCTTTTCAAAAAAAAAAAAAAAACCAAATCATGGTAAGAAAATCAGACCCAATAGCACAAATTAATATCAAATTAACCCCTAAGCCATTTAAGGTAAGGGTCATTTATATACTCCTTCCAGAGTCCGGACATTCAAAGCAGTTAATGCACCAGCCAAAGACACAAGTGATGTAACATCAGGGAATTCCTCATCGATTCCAAAAGCCATAGAATTCTCTCAAGGAAAGAGGAGAGAAGAGAAGCTCTGAGATGGAGAAATTGGTGAGGGGTTGGGAAGAGCTAGGGGTGGTGGACACAATCTACGAGGAAGAACATGAGTACTACTCAACAACTCCTTCTCTCTCCCCATCTCTCTCTATGCCTCCCACACCCCTCCATTGCAGAGTTGAGGCATGGTAATTTTCTCGACCCCCCACCGTTTCTCTCTTGATAATCGGATGTTCGGGCCAGCTTACATGTCTCTCTGTTTTTACGAATCAATTATACTTTGTCTCCTTATTTTGCATGTTTTTTAACAACCTCTGTCTTCTATTTTATTTTTTAAACTATGTTTTAGGTCGCTGGCTACGGGAGATGTTACCGATGTCGTGATACAAGTTGAAGACTCTCGTTTCTGCCTTCACAAGGTAGAAGGGATCTAATTTTTTGCCTTTAGATTTCTTTGCTTTCATATTTCTGCTCATGAACCAAAAAAAGATTGGCCCATGCGTGCCCAACTGACTTTTCTCATTCCGTTAATTTGAAATGGGTGCAGTACTATGGACCTAACTGGCTATGCCTAAAACACAAATTAGTAAAGCTTATTTCGAGCGTTCGAGAGCGCATGTTATTTTTAGATTCTTAATTGTGAATTATAGATTATAAAATTTCAAAAGTAACCAAAATCGGTAAAAGTGTATGAATGAAATGTGTTGAATTCCAAAAGTTCATCTAGATGTGATTTTTGAATTCTTCATTCTCCGGTTCATTGTTGATAGTGACCATAACCAGTGGTTAAACATTAAGAACTGGAAAATGAAAAATCCGTATTGGATTAATGAGGCTCTCAAAAACTCCCTCTTTCAAAGCAAACAAATTATGGCTCCGTTTGTTTCTACCTAAAATGTTTTACAATGTAAAATATTTTTTCAAGAAAATAACCTTTAAACTTTTATTTTCCGGTATTTAGTTGACACTTGAAAATATTTTTAGAAATTAACAAAATAGTGTAAAGAGAAAGAATGGGGCTTAAACAGTAAAGCAAACAAATAGAGCCTATATTCATAATCTTTGTCGAGAACTAAAATCATGAGTCACTTTACTTTTGACGTACATCCGTTTAGAGAATTGGAAATCACAATTCAAAATCTCTTCAAGAGCAGATTTTCTCATTTCTTACTTCCTGGTCTTCTTTTGAGAATTCATACTGAGAAATATCTTTCTTTTGCTATCCAAACACCGAACAAGCTCATGAATACCATTGCTATTGTCCAAGCGAGGGAGCAAAATGACAAAAAACTTTTATGAGCGACCCCTTTTTTGTAATTATTGCAAAATGCTGGAAACTTATTGCAATATCTACCTGCTCTTTTTTCCCAGGGCCCACTGGCAGAGCGAAGCGGATACCTGAAACGACAACTCGACGAATCGTCCGAAATAACCCTATCGCCGCCGCTAAACATCACGTCGGACACGTTCACTCTCGTCGCCGACTTCTGTTACGGCATCCACGTCCTCATAACGCCCTTCAACGCCGTCGCCCTGAGAGTGGCGGCGGAGCTGCTCGAGATGACGGAGGGCGACGGCGACTCGGCCGAGGACAGCCTGGGGCAGATGGCGGAGGCGTACTTCCGCCGCGCGATCTCCCTCAGCCGCGAGTACGCTTTGATCGGATTCCGATCGTGCCTGCCGCTGCTGCCGGAGGCGGAGACGACGGCGGCTCTCGCCAGCAGGTGCGTCGAGGCGCTGAGTGCGTTTCACGACGTGGACGATGCTATCATGAGTTGTGGCGAGGACGTTAGAGAGGTGCAACCCGAGGATTTTCAAATGCTCGCCGAGTCGGTGAAGCATCGGTTGACTGGGAGCCACGACCTTCTTTACAAAATCGTTGACATTTATCTCAAGGTAAAAAACTAAAAATCCATTTCCCCTTGTTGATTTTTCCATAGATTGTGTGCATGTTCTCCTACCATAGATACAAGGGGTGTTACATATTCCCGACCTTCTATTCTCTTTTGTAGTTTAATCTATTTTTTTTTAAATAAAAATAAATTCAAGGGTGACTCTATGATTTTAATTCAATGGCAATAAAAATGTTCAAAAAAATTTCTGAGGCACCAAATAAATTACTCCTATAATATATTTATTTTAATTAAAAATTTATTGAGTTTGGTTTAGTTCGTTTTGCTGAGTTACAATGACTACTTAGGCCCCATTCAACTAAATAAGTTTACTGGCTTTTTTTTTTATCCTTATTTAAATTTTTTTTGTATGTGTTAGTTTTTTGTCAATTTTTTTGGAGATTATTGCATTGTCATGACAAGAGGAATTTAAAAAGTAAAAAATTACGATCGAAATTTAATTTTTTTGAATAAAGAGAAAAATAAGCTAATAAATCAATTTTTTCGTCTTTATTCAAAAAAATTGGATTTCAATAATAATTTTTTACTTTTTAGATTCCTCTCGTCATGATGATACAATAATCCCCAAAAAATTGACCAAAAACTAATAATTGCAAAAAAAATTTAAATAAGGACAAAAAGAACAGGGCCTTACTCAAAAATGTTAAGTAAGTTATTCGTATTTAATTTGTGTTCAGATGAATTATTCAGTGCCAGTAATATTAGAAATTATAAATGTATGAAATATAAAATTTTAGTTCATTTTTTTTAAACCCAAAGAGTTAGCCGCCCTTGCATACGTACCATTACAATTTTTTTTTTTTTTTTCTCCAGAAGATTGTTAGCTTCTTTGCAATTAGGAATTCCACCCCACAGTTTTTCATTTTGAGCCCAACACAACTTTAACGATAATGATCTGAATCGTTCAATTATAAGAACTCGCAAATACCACCAGTCTTGCAACAATCCAAATTTATTTATGTTTTCAATATAAATGTAGTTCGATTACGTTACTTCCAATTTCTAAATTATTTTAGAATGATCGGCTTGATGAGCTCTCTGCACGAGTGATGTGTACAACGATCCGAAACTGCCTCATTCAATTTGCAAACCCAACCATAGCTGTATCCCATTGACTTTCATATTTTCTCATTGGTCAATAGACACTCTTCCGAAATACTTTATTTGTTTGTCAGTTTTGAAATAAATTTTTGAGATAAAAAATTCTATAGATTTGCATATTCTTTCGTTTTTAGTTATTTTTTTTAAAAATTTTAACTAACTCTTTTACTTTTTGATAAAAAAAAAGTAAAAAATAAGATTAAAAAAATTACTATAGATGATGGAATGAAGTTAAATCTCTCAACGAAAAATTCGCACTAATCAAATCACATTCAAATCTTTCTACGCAGTTCTCATATATGTTGAAGCGTTTTTTTGTGTGCAATCTTTTCATTCTTAAGAACCTTCTATTTTTAATTTTTGCGAATAAGAGTAGGAAACAGACTAGGTATATTTCTAAGCGTTTGCAACTGCCTACAAAATTCTAGCTCCCCACCCCTGCCACCATAGATTTCAAGTACCCTTTGTTTTTTTTTTTTTTTTCAGTTGCCCAATCAGTCGGAAAACGAAAAGCAAACATGAGTATCATTCAACCAACATAGTAAGCCACAATTGGAAACTTGTTTTATTGAAGTCACGTAGAACAGTAAGCGTCTGGCCTAGACATTTTAACGGCGGGTTACATAGCATAACCTAAGGAGTAAGCGAGGATGATGAAGATGAGACATTTGACAAAACAAGACAGTGTCAAAGAGGAAAGAGCAGAAGTGCTATTGAAGTAAGTTGATGGTGCGCTTGAACACCAACAACTTTTTTTCCCCTTGTGTCTGGCTACCACGGACGTTGCCATAACAGCACAAATGACAATGACCACCATAACAATTTTGGCGACTTTGATCATCTTCATCTTCTCTTTTCAAGCAAAATATAATGGTAAACCTGAAGAGATTTGTCTTGAGTCTTGAGAGAGAAATAAGAGACTAACGCAAGTTTTCTACTTCTTGCGTTATATAGAAAACGTCTTCTGTTATATAAGGAAGAGAAAATTTGAAATTTTCGCGAGGAGGTTTTCTTTTAAGGAGGCAAGTTATGTATAATTAAAAAGACTTGATAAGCGGAGTTGGCATGGACAGGAATGGGGATTTGGTGATCCTCGCATTTTATACAAGAAATAACTATGATCATTCTTAGCGCATGCCGTATCGTACAATTAAAGCAATTATTTTCCTTCTCACTATTCTGAATAAGCATAAAAATTAACAGAAGAGTTTCATTTGAAAGGATTGCTGTCATTTTCCTAACATTTTTTAGGATATGGTGTGCTGTCATATTTTTTTATGAGGAAAGTCCACTTTCACCCCCTATGGTTATCGCCATGTGCGGATACCCCCTTATGGTTTAAAACTGACCACATAACCTACCTGTGGTTTTGAAAATGTGCGGATAGACCCCCTGCCGTCATGTTTTCCATCCATATTAACGGAGGTGTATCTCACACATCTCTAGAATGTAATCTGAGTCGTTTGTAATGTATTAAATAAAGAATAGAGTATCTCTGTAAAAAATCATCTCGATCAGGCATCAATAACCCAGCGATCTAATTTTTAGTAAATTCAAATTTGAAATTTTAATTTCATAACAAAATCGATTTGACCATTAGCTTTTCATTTTTTGATTGACTTGAATTTTGGCATAGACGTAGTACTCGTTAAAATTTACAATATCAACGGTTTGGATTCAATTTTTGGTATACAGGATGGCGTGATTAGATTTAAAAAAGAAGAAGAATCAAGGGACGCGATGGGGGTATAATGGTCTTTTAATGTTGTGTCCGTTAATATGGATGGAAAACATGACGGCAGAGGGTCTATCCGCACATTTTCAAAACCACAGGTAGGTTATGTGGTCAGTTTTAAACCACAAGGGGGGTATCTGCACATGGCGATAACCACAAAGGGTGAAAGTGGACTTTCCTCTTTTTTTATTGCAGCTTTAAAATGTCTTGACTCTTGTGTCTGTGGAATAGATTGATGGTCCATGTCTCAATTTTGTTTCTACCGTCTTAGAGACTCGTTGCGTGATACTCCTAGAAAAAGTCTAAAAACAAAAGAACGAAGGAGAATGAGTAGAACAAACTCTAGCGACGTGTGCTTAAAAATTAGCTCCGCATTTTTCATTTAGGAATAAATCATTCTTATTGAATTTTATGGGTAATGCAACAGCAATTATGGATGATTTGTCTAGAATTGAATTGTTACGTATTGCCACTCATAAACAGGGACGCATGCAAGAAGAATCCCACCTGATTCTCTTATAATTATACTAGTGCCCTGAATTGTTACGTATTGCGACTCATAAACAGGGCATGATATATGTGCAATATCTCTATTTACTAGTATCCAGAAAATTGTTTAAGATATCTGTTTTGATTATGATTTTTAATATCGACAAAATATGTGTTGATTGGTTCTAGTGGAATAGAACAAACGATGCTGAGCTAAGAGTATCCTCCCGTATTGTATCAGTGGAAAGGTCCTCTCAGTTATCCAATATCTGTCTTATGCAACACGTTGGAATTATACTAATTTGAGATTTAGGGGATGAGATCATTTGTTCCCATCCTATGTCCCGGTTTTCTGTGGCTGCACTTGTCCATCACGAAGTCTCAACCCTTCTGCAAAATCCCTCTCTATCTTCCACCCTCTCGTCTCTGCCGCCACACTGTTGCCGGAATCCCTTGATCAGTTCTTGAACAACCGTATTTCATCTCCCGCTCCACTAACATCTTGTCAACCTCCATTGCCACTACATCCTCCTCTGTCATCTTCACTTCACCCCACCCTTTCTGTCTATGTCTCAATTATCTTCGCATCAAATTGTAGAACGACGACATTAATTACACCGGATCTCATGGTCAACCATGAAAAAATGAAAATGTAACATCTAGTTTCTTGGTCTGCCCCAAGAATTAAATTGGTTCTTGATTTTGATTTGTTAGGAATTTTTTGTTTGGGTATGCGCATAATTCCTCCATTTGAATTACTCATGGACATATGTGTGTGAGTGTTTTCATCATATAGTCTTATTTCTAAAATCTCCTAGAATCTCAAGAACATGGGTGAGATGAGAGATCTATGTAAGTAGAAAACGGAATCCGGATCCTCTACAAAGATTTACCTATAATGATCATGTGAGGCTTTTAATGAGAACATGCCAACACATCAAAAAGCAGATCCAAAGGTCCAGAACGATGTTTGCTTTTGTCTGTAGCCAAACGACCCCGTTTATGGAACACTGACTAACGGTGAGAAAACCCACCGTCATTTTCTTCTACCCCTGTTTCTGTTCAACAGTTCGACAGAAAACCCACCACCCTTTTTCTGTTTTCTTCTACGTCCCTCAGGCCATTCTCGATGGTGAAGAGGTATGACCATCCTCCCTCTCTCTCTCTTTCTCTCTCTCTACTCTGGGCCTTCAATGGAATTTTTTTTCCCAATTGCAGATCACGTCGGAACATACTTAAATTCATGGTTGTGAGGCTTTGAGGGGATCACGATCATTAGATCAAACTACTGATTTTTTCTACAAACCCATGAAGTGGGTGAAGAAATTTAAGCATATTATGACTCTTGAACGAAGTATCCATGAAAAATCGACTATAAAGGTCAATTATTTCAAGAAAATCCCAACTGGGTCAACTTAAATACCTTAAAGGAAAACCAGGGTTACGGGATTTTCCCAATTTCTCAATTGAATTAAAAACTCCCAGCAAGCAACAAACTATTAGTTCTTGTAGAAATTAAATTGGGTTTATACAACTCACAAATTCATCATATAACTTCCACACAGACCTCTAAAATACAGGTGAAAACCAGAGGAAATTGATGAGGCAATCGGACGCTTACACACATAAGAGAGAGAGAGAGAGAGAGCCATCGTTTGGAGCTCGATGTGAAGCTGCGTGGTTCAATCTTTCGTAACGTTTCCGCTTTCTCCAGTTTTGTCTCTGTTAGGCAATTATTTTGAAAACGGCAACGTTTTTGCCAAAGTAAAAGGAAACTCTATTTTGGACCATTGGATCTGCTTCTTAATGTGTTGGTATGCTCTCATTAATAACCTCACATGATCATCACAAGCAAATTCTCAGAGGATCCGGATCTGTAGAAACAAAGTTAAAAAGAAAAAAAAAAGAGAAGTTAGAGAGGGAGAGTGGGAGGAGAGAGTGTGCGCATGCGTCAGCATTTTAATGAAGGATTTCAATTTTCATATTGTTGTTATATAGGAATATGGCGGGAAAATAACGGAGGATCAGAAAGCCGAAATATGCAACTCCATAGACTGCACCACGCTCTCCCCACCGCTCCTCATGCACGCCGTCCAGAACCCTCAAATGCCCCTCAGGTTCGTGGTCCAAGCCATGTTCGTCGACCAGCTCAACACCCGCCGCGCCATCGCTGTCGCCTCTGCCGACCACCACCGAACTCGCCGCCGCCACCACCGACCACCCAAACCCGCCCCCGCCAGTTGCCCGGAGGCGATGGATGCCGCCAGCTCCCGAATCTTGTCGTTGGAGAGAGAGTTGGACGAAATGAAGAAGCTTTTGCAACAGTCAATGAACCAGGGCAGCACACCGTTTCTGCCCCCGTCTTCGAGTTTTCGGGGCACTACACCGGACCGGAACCGATGGGCCAGTACACCGGTGCCGGCCCGATTTAGTTTTCAGGGCACAACACCTGACCGGGCCCGATCTTTGAGTTTCCGGGGCACGACACCGGACCGGGCCCAATCTTCGAGTTTTCGAGGCACGACACCGGACCGGGCCCAATCTTCAAGTTTTCGAGGCATGACACCGGACCGGGCCCAATGTTCGAGCTTTCGGGGCACGACACCAGACCGGGCCCAATCTTCAAGTTTTAGAGGCACGACACCGGATCGGGCCCAATCTTTGAGCTTTCAGAGCAGTGCACCGGAGGTTTCCCGAGGCAGTACCCCGGAGCTGGCACAATCTCCGAGTTTTCGCATCAGTGCACCGGAGCTGGTCCAATCCTCGAGTTTTCGGGGTAGTGGACCGGAGCTGACCCGATCTTTGAGTTTTCGAGGACCAGAGCTGGGCCGATCTCTGAGTTTTCGGGGTGGTACACCGGAGACTAGAATTGAAAAAGGGAGGATAGGGTCTTTTTCTGCGAGCGGGTTTCGGCTTTTCCCGAGGGGGGAGACGATTAGAATTGCAACTTCATCCCAAGCGTCCAGTGAGGGAATTTCTCCGAGAAGTGGAAAGAGTTCGAGGCGATCGTTGATTAGTAGGTTGAAGAGTGCATTGGGAATAAAGAAGAAACCCGAGATTACAGCATCTGAAGAAGAAACAGGATTTGGAGGAAAATATGGTGAAGAAGGATTATATGGGAATGGGAATGTTGTTGTGATGAAAAAGAATATGCCTTTTCACCACCGTTATTAGGTTGAAACTTTCACTTCTCTCTTCCATTTGGATTCTCTCTTTCTATTTGACAATTTGATTGATACGACTAATTTGTGAAGTTCTTCGTTTGTTTTTCTAAACACAGGTACTCTATTCTTTCTCAGAATGCGGAATGAACTGTTTGGATCACAAAGGTGAGCAAATATGTCTAGTCATTAATTTTAAGATCGTGAGATAAGTCGAGACTCGCGTATATTGATCCGGACACTCCGTAATAGAAGTAAATGTCTCATAATATTCCGCAATCTGAGCTTCTACTAGTAGACATCTATCTATAATGTGTTTTTGAGCAAGTTTATTCAAGATAGTGTAATAGAAAGTGGCTATGTAAGAATGGTATTGTAGTTTTTTCGTTGCATGCAGTAGATTGTTTTATTTTCTTCTTCTTTCGTGAATAATACAGTCAAATCAAGTATATATCTTGTATTGAATCATGATTCGTTTTTTTCCTTTTTCTGTATTTTTGTTGTGGAACTATTCTCTAGTTTTTCTCATTCCCTTTATTTCCTCATCCTCTCACACATTGCAAGCAGTAGCCACAGCACTAAAAGTAGCCGCTACCAGATCATATAAGAAGTGTTGTTAAATTGTGGGTACAAAGCTCCACTACGGTCACAGGTCCGGCCTAGGGCCAGGCCGAAGAGGCCGCTAACAAGGGCTCCCAACTTTTTAATGAAAAATGGGGACTCTAAGTGGGAATTTACTAGTATTAGGTTTCGTTCGGCTAAATAAGTCAACTGAATTATTTTTGTTCTTATTCAAAAAAATTTCGTATTTGTTAGTTTTTCGTCAATTTTTTGGGAATTATTGAATCTTCATGATGAGAGAAATCTAAAAAGTAAAAAATTATGATCGAAATCCTTTTTTTTAATGAAGACGAAAAAATTGACTTATTGGTTTATATTTGTCTTTATTTAAAAAATTTAGTATTGGTTATAAATTGTGCTACATTTGTACAACTTGCGCCTGGCCACCAGCGGTAAGATGCCAAGCCCTTGATTACGGATCCGGATTCTCTGTGAGGATTTTTTTGTAAGAATCTTGCGAGGCTTTTGTTATGGAGCTGTCATGCCATTAATGAGGAGATCCAACGGTGGACAAAAGTCCGTACTTTTTTTAAAACCTAATAATGTCGTTTCGGGAATAAAAAGTCTTAACGGAGGGAAAACGGAGAAAAATCATATTGTCTTCTCCATCCCAAAGCTCACTTCATCCATGGCGAAAATGCTTCCCTCCCTTCAAACTATTCAGCAGTAAATCAAGATTCCTTCTCTATTCCCCCAAGTTATCTCCATTCTTCTTCCTCCCCCATTTTCGATTCTCATTAAGAGGTTGAAGACGAAAACCCTCTGTTTCAATTCATCCTACCCAAATTAGGGCTTATTTTGCCTTTCCTTTTTGGAGTCCATGAAGCAAAATTTTCTGTCAAAACTATATGGGTTTGGGCAATTTCAGAAAACGGTGTTGACGAATTGAGAATTTTTCCTCCCAGTCCTTTAATTGGGAATTTTGACGAATTTCAATAAAACTCAAGAACATTAGTATTGGGGATTTTGACGAATTTCACGAAAAACTCAAGAATATTTGTTGGGGATTGGGGTTGAATTAATTAAGGGGGCATGAACTATTTGTTCTCAGACGAGCAGTAAAAGGAAATAGTGAATGGAGCCATAGTAGCTATGGCTCGAACCGAACATTTCACAGCGGGTTGGGAGCCTCTATGGTCACGCCCAAGGGGGTTGCTACGCCGGTCGCCCCCTCCTACCCTTTTGATTATCAAAAAAAAAAAAAATGGAGGCGTTACGAAGGTCGGAGATAACACAGGCTTCACTCCGTTGGGAAATTGTATTCCCAAACGATGTTGTTTGGCTTTACAAGAGCATGTCAACAATGTCTACCGTTGGATCTCCTTGTTAATGAGATGGCAGCTCCACAACAAAAGTCTCACAAGATTTTTACTGAGAAATCCTCACAGAGGATCCGGATCCATTTGTTACTCTCTTTTTTCGAGCGGTAGAAATTGCAACTCACTTAATGCTCGTGGACAGAGTTCGATGGTGCTGTAGCTTTCATTTTCAATTGCTAAATGCTTAGAAAAAAGGAAGTGATAATGCTAATACTTATTTTGGTTGTGTCAAAACGGTAGTACAAGGTACAAGGCTTTTATGCGTTATAGTTTTTGATACAAATAAAAATAATTTAGGCATTAGTAGCACTTTAGGAAAAATATCTACTTCATGAATTTCTATTCATTTTTCATTGTTAAATTGTTTAAAAATACATCCTTCATAAATTTTAGACTGCTTAGGATCGAACCCAGCATAAATGACTTTATGTAGTATTGGTATAAAACCCAGTAACTCGTACGAAAATCCCACACTTAACTTCCAGTGTTTCATGGTAATTCTAAACGTGATATTTTTTCATATGTTAAGAATAATACTATTAAACGGCTTAGAAGGTGGAAAGACAATCAGGTTAATCATGCGGGCTGTGAAGTTTTATTAAAATCTGTGGTATGGCCTCTTCCAAACTATGCTATGTCTTGTTTCGGTCTGCCAAAAACTATTTTGCAGCAGATTTCTTCTGAGGTTTCGCGGTTTTGGTGGGGTTCTAAGGAGGGTGAGCGAAAAATTCATTGGATTAAATGGGACAAGTTGAGTTTATGCAAAGGGGATGGCGACTTGGGTTTGCGAGATATGGAATCCTTCAATACGGCTTTGCTAGCCAGGCAGGGTTGGAAACTTATCTCAGGCGAATCTTCTTTGTTGCGGCAGATCTTTAAAGGATGCTACTTTCCCAAGATATCTTTTTGGCATGCAAAAATTACCGATCAGTCTTCTTGGGCTTGGAGGAGTATTGTATGGGCACGGGAATTAATTGACAAGGGTTGGAGGTGGCAAGTTCATTCTGGAAATGAGATTCGTGTGTGGAAAGAACCTTGGCTCCCAAGACATACGAATTGCAAAATTGACAAGCACACGATGAAGAGGAATGATATAAAGGCAGTGGCTGACTTGATCGATTCTAGCATTAAAACTTGGAAGGTTGCTTTGGTTCATGAGGTTTTTACTAACGAGGATGCCGACCATATTCTATCAATTCCAATTAGCTGTACAAATCGAAGGGACCGTAAGATCTAGCACCCATCGCTGAATGGTTCTTTCTCTGTCAAGTTTTCTTACCAACTCGCTAGGGAGGGGACTGATATTCGTGGGAACATTCACATGGATCAAACGAGCTCTTCCGGTGTCCTACCTACTATTTGGAAGAAGTTGTGGGGACTACAAATCCACCCGAAGGTGAAACTGTTTATGTGGAAGTGTCTTAATAATGCGGTGGCAACAAATGTGGCTCTAGTTGCGCGCAAAGTCAGACTCGATCATGTATGCTCTCGTTGTGGAAAGGCTGAGGAATCAATCTTGCATGTATTGTTTCAGTGTGATGTTGCAATCAAAGTCTGGATTCATTCTCCTTTTCATTTACGACCTGAAGAGCTTATTGATTGCAGAAACATGACAGTTGGTGGGATTGTATTCAAGAACGTATCAGTCAAAGTCATATGCCTCCCTTCTCGTTAGGTATGGCTCTTCTTTATTGTTGGTGGATTTGGCGAGCTAGAAATGATTTTATTTTTAATGGTAAATATTGGGCTATGGATGTAGTTAGTGGTAGAGCACAAGAAGATTTCTATGAGTTTCAAGATGCTAACTCTAAGGTTCTATCACCTTTGTCGAGATCCATTCATAATGGGACCTTAGTGTGGCAGCGCTCTGGGATGAATGTAACCAAGATTAATGTGGATGCTGTTGTCTCTAGGAGTTCGAATTCTATTGGTACAGGAGCAATAGCTCGAGGTCATGATGGCATGGTCCTTGGTATTTTCTTGAGTATTCACACTGGTATTACTTCGTCAAGAATTGCTGAGGCTATGGTGATTCGAGATGGTTTGAAGTTGGGGATTGATTTAAATATCTCTAAAGTGGTTATTGAATCGAATGCGGAAGTGATAGTGAGGAAATGTTCTACCTTTCTAGATCCACCTATTGATATTGCAGCTATTATTTTTGATTGTTTAACTCTGAGAGATTCATTTTCTTCCTGTGAGTTTGGTTTTGTAAAACGTAATTGTAATCGGGCTGCACATTGTTGTGCTCAAAAAGCTCTTTTGAATGGTTGGTTCGGTCTGTGGACTTCTGTTTTGCCCCCATGGGGTTCCTAACTGTCTGATGTTTAGGATTTTATGCTTTTCAGATTAATAACACTTCTTTCCTTTTGTATAAAAAAAAAACTATCGCATAAAATGAAAATACAAAAACATACTTGGTATCGCACTATCGCGTTCATTTATTTTAATACTCTGTATTTTACTTGATGATTCATCTATTTTTTTCTCTCTCTCAAAAAGCTAAAATTAATAAGAATAAGAATAATAAGGAAATGATAATTGTAACGACCCGGATTTTTGCCCTATTTTTTTTTTCGAATAAAGAAATTGATTTTTAATCAAATAGTCTATAGTAATTGATTAACTATTTAAAAGTGTTATTAGATTAAACCAAAATCTAGATTATTATTTTTCATAACCAAAAATTAGTTTAGCAAAATTTTAATTCAACTTGGAACGACCCATAATTTTATCATTTATAAAATCATTTAAAGAGTATCGTTTGTAATAATAAAATTTTCTTAATTATAGTTATCTAGTAGATATATACAAATAAAATTAATTTAATCTTAATTATCCTACTTTTAATTCTTTTAAATTGCATGCATATAAATCCTGATAACTCCCACTCTCCTACTCAATTTCTACTTCTTTCCTCAATGTATCTCGCCCCTAAATTCGTCCATTTCGAAGCCCTATAGGATACAACTTCTTTAAATTCAATTTTAATCAAAACTCTCAAAATTCTCCTATATATACCACACAAATCCGACCCATGACCAAACCACCATTCCACACACGCTCCTCCAAGTCATAAACGAGAGAAAACCGTGGGCAAATTGGAGTTGCAATCAATGGAGTTTTAGAGAGAGAAAGTGAGAGAGAGAAAAGCGAGTTTTGTATCTACGTCCAACCAAAACCCAAATTGAGCATTCCACAACTCTTCCCCAACCCCAAGCATCCCTAAACATCATCCAATTCGGACCCAAGGTCTCCCGATCGAAGAAACCGAAGTCTTCGTCCAAAAAATTCAAGTTTCGGTTTGTGGATCAATTCGATCCAATCGAGGTATTATAATTCGATCCAATCACTTCTCTAAGTATATTTAATGTTTTATAGCTTAACCCTATGCCCTGAACCAACCCATGCATCGAAACCATCTCGAAAAATCAAAAAAAGAAATCTGCACGCGACTTTGCGGCCGCATCCTTCGGGCCGCAAGAACCAGGCTCGAGTTCGCGGCTATCCTCTCAGCCGCAAGGTTGACTCGGTCAAACCTCGCGGCAGGTTCTGTTTTGTTTCGAATGCGTTTTGCGACCTTCTAAACTTGATTTTCGACCCCCGAACTATTTTTCCTTGACTTTTCACGTCTCAAATATCATAACTTGTTAAAGTCATATTTTTTTTATTTAATTATCTATTTATTAAATTATTTGTTAGTTATCGTTCAACGTTTACAAACGAAAATTAGTTACGACCTTTCAACCAACGTTTTAACACTCCAACTAATTTTTTTTTAGACTCCTTACATCTTAAATACAGTAACTTGTCAAATTAAATATTTTTTTATTTAATTCACTATTTAATATTATTTTTAAAGTAATTCCAATCAAAATTACTTTACGACTTTATAAACATTATTATTAATGCCCGAATAATTTTATTTAAACTCCTCACTGTCCAAATATGAAATTATGTCAGTCTCAACATTTATTTTTATAATTAATTATTTATTGTCTATTTACTTCACTTTCGGTCATTTTAATTAACGTTTTCATATAATTTAACTCTTCGACCCTTCGACCCCAACTTTTGACATTTAATTGCTTGTATAGAACCTTTAGGACTCTTATTAGGTCATGATTAATTATTCTAATATTTTTGTCCAATTAATGCATTTAATTAGCTTTTAATTAATCTAATTAATTAGAAATTATTAATAAGAGCCTAGAAAATATTTTATTAAAATTTTTATAAAAGTTTTACTTCATTATTGACATTGTGGCCATACGAGAATAAGGGCAACGGTCCATTCATAAAAGGTTGTGTGATTGCACTGCTAGTTATTTGTTTTTATTATTATTTGATTTAATTGTATATTGCATCGATGCCTGATTTGAATGCTAGATTGGACCCTAGAGACATGAGGTGGTATGCGGATAAAGTTCACCTAGACGATGTTAGATAATGGATGAATTGGAAAGTTTTATTTTTAGAATGCCTGCAGGCGTGATTTTGAGACGTGATGAGATATGTGATGGTTTGAAACTGGTAAAGTAAGCCCAGTGGTGATTGATGAATTAATACTGGCGAGAGTCCAGTGATGAATTGAAACTGGCAAAGTAAGCCCAGTGATGACTGTGTGGTGGTGCATAAGATAGGCGAACCCTAGTTATGATTCGGGCATGATAAGCTTCCTTTTGTTGTAATGAGAGAGATACACGCTAGGTACATAACTGAGGTGCAATCCGCGACAACAAAAGAAAATGAGCTCATGGGACAGGGCATAGCTAGAGGTTGGGGAGGAAAGACTCCGCGGAGGAGATCTTAGATTACACGTCAAGTTAAATGGATAGTAATAAACTGGTTTATGTGGAACAAACTCTGTTTTACTGTATCGCATTACTATTATTCTGCTGCTGCTTGCTAACTGTAAAGTAAGAGGGGTGGTTGGGTTGGATTGGATTATTCTACTGGGTGATTTATCACTCACGGATACGTCTGTATCCTGGCAAATCGTTTGCTTCGGCGATCAATTTGCCAGATGGCACAGGATTCAAGGAGGGTGCAGTTCGACACGAAAAGAATATCAGGAATGAAGATCGAGTATGCCTGGAATCTGTATCAAGCCTAGAGTCGGCTTTGAAGTTAATGTATTTTGAATCACCAAATCTATCTTGAGTTTTTAATATCTAAACTTTATTTTAGAAAATTATATTTATTTAGCAAATTTTCTTAAGAAAATTATTTTATTTTACCCCCGAAAAGTCGGGGCGTTACAATAATACCAAAATCATTTTTTGTTGGTGCCAAAATTTTAATGCACAAAAGTCTTGTATCATTTGCAATGTACAAGATTTTTATGCACTAGAGTTTTGACACCAAAAAAAACAGTTTTGGCATTATCACTACTCATAATATATATATATATATATATATATATATATATATATATATATAATATCAGTTAGCTTCTTGTAAGGGATCCCTTATATAGCTTAAGTGCGGATCTCATAGATTCTGATCGAATTTTTATAATCTGAACCGCTCAATGTGATTAAAACGTGATTTTAAAAGTTTTTGCGGGAAATCAGCAAAAAATATGATCGGGAAAAACTTCATCCGAACAGTTTTCATTCAACGGTTCAATAAAAAATTGCTCAAATCAAGCACTTTCCGGTCAAAATTTTTGTTGATTTTTTGCCTGAGCCCTTTAAATTATGTTCCGAACCCATATAACGGTTTGAATCATTAAAATTTGATCGGACAAGAGAGGTCCTCACTTAAGGTCCTGACAAGAAATTTTTTGTATATCTATATCTCTATAGGTTCAGTTGGTTCCTGTCAAATTTTATAGGATAAAATTGAATGAACTGCGTGAACCCTTAAAATTATGTTCTGAACCCATATAACGGTTTGGATCATTCACTACTACAAAAATAGATAAAGACTTCGGTCATTTGGTGTGATCTTTCACTTTTAATCTCGTATTCAAAACCGTAGTCTATTAAGGTATAACTAAAAGTCTCTATCTTTTAACCACAGGATAAATACCGTGATTAAAACTCATTTAAACCGAGACCAAAAACATAAAACTATGATTAAAATGATAAAACCGTGACCTTTTAATAGCTTAACATCTCAGTTTTATTGTAAAACCGTGGTTGTTTAGAGAGAAATAATCTCAATTTTTGAATAAACCGAGATTGAAAGTGGTGTTTTCCTAGGGGAAAAACTCCTACTCTATTTCTCCTGTTAGGTTTTGAACCCCAGTCTCTTGAGTTTTACACAGAAGCTTTTACCAACTATACCACACACACTTTTCAATATACAATTAAAATATTTAATATATAACATACGTGCTTAACTTACGACCTCAGTTTTTAGATGATTGAGATTAAAGATTCTTTTTATCTCAGTTTTTCTTAAATGAGATATATTCTTTCATATACAATCTCAGTTTTTAAAAAATGAGATCTATTCTTTAAGTTACAATCTCACTTTTAAATTACTGATATTAAAAAAACTTTCATCTCAATTTTTTTCGAAACGAGATATATTCTTTCATATATAATCTCAGTTTTTTGAGAATGAAATCTATTCTTCAAGTTACGATCTCATTTTTTAGATTATTGAGATAAAAAAATCTTTCCATTTCAATTTTTTCGTATAACTGAGATGAAAACTATAATCTATAACATTTTATTACGCTTTTACAAAAAGTGAGATCTTTTTAGTTTTTGTACCGTGATCTTTATATCATTTTGTAGTAGTGATTAAATTTTGTGCTGATATTCAGTTTTGAATCTTTTGATGATGATATTTGTATTCACCAACCACATACAATCAACAAAGAATGAAATAGGTAAAAACATACTCCCTCCGTTCCGAAATGACAGTCCCACTGTCTCTCTCTTGCCTCTTTTCAAATCAAAAAATTAACTACTTTCGTGCATAATTTTTCAAATTTTTTCGCACCGTATTAAAGATCTCGATTAGTACTTTAATTTGGTGCGAAAAAATTCAAAAAATTATACACGGAAGTAGTTGATTTTTTGATTTAAAAAATGGTACGACTTTTCATGGTGGACTATCAATATGGAACGGAGGGAGTAATATTCAATATTAGAGGAGATTAATCTGATTTATTTTAAAAAATGAAAAAAGTTTATGTTACACCCGACCCGATTAACATGAGACCGCCTTTTGGTTGGTTATCAAGTGAGGCTGGCCTAAATTTTGAAGTGATTTTGGGTGTTTGGTTGACGCCTCTAACGGTATCGAATGAAACTCATTTTTTCAGAGATCTTAAACAACATATTTTGAATAAAATGAGCGGCTCCGATCATCTTTTTACGACCCGAGGCGAAAGAAAAAGCTTGCTATGCACAGTTGCTGTGCACAGCAGGGCTTTACCGTCTATTTCTTAACCAACGTGGGACAGTTGACTCATTTTCATCAAATCTTGGGTAGTACAACCTTCCCCTTAGAGTGTTTTTCTTTTTATTTATATTCTATAATAGGCTTATTTTTTTTATATTAGTTGACTTATTAGGCTTAGTAATCTTGTGAACTCTTACAATTGATAAAATATTGGAAAAATGACATCCAAGGACGTGTTTGATAATTAATACCCTCCAAGGACATTTTAAATATTAACAAATGTTCTCAGCATGTCCTCGGATCTTGGCGGGTATTAATTATCGAAACACGTCCTGGGCCATCATTTTCCCTAAAATATTTTGGATTTGTACTTTGAATTTTTTTTGCATTTACTTATTTGCGTTAAACTTTTGTGACTTATTGATTCGTTTTGACGAGAATATTCGGAAAAGTAAAAATTTAATGTGAACAAAACCTTAATACTTTGCCAAGCGGGGTCCCAAAATTGTTTCAAATTTTTCACCAAACCATATATTCGTGCGTGACACAAGTTGAATGGTAGCATTATTTATTCACTCGTAGCCCAATTACGATGTACACTTGTTTCGGCTAAATAATTAAGCTAGGTTATTTTTTTCCTTATTTAATTTTTTTCGTGTTTCTCAGCTTTGTGTTGATTTTTTGAGAATTATTAGTTCGTCTCGACAACAAAAAGCTGAAAAATGAAAAATTATTATAAAATTTTTAAAAAAGTTCACTCAAAGCAAATTATTTTTGTCTATAACTCGAAGAAAATTTGGCTTGATTCATAATTCTTTATATTTATATTTATCTTCGCGATACTTATAAATAATTTACAAAAAAGTTGAAGCGAAATGAATAAATACGTTTTTTGTTTAAAAAAAAAAAGATACAATAAACAAAAGTAGTATAACAGAGAAGATAACGGAGTATAAAATCTACTAGTCCCTTCTTTAGAGTCCAGTACTCCATTTTAGGTTATTCCTTAATAAATGTCTATTTTGTAAAGTTAGTGAGTAAAAGTTTGTGCATTGTCTATTTTGTCCCTGAAAGTAGATTCCATTTTGAAAAGTAAGTGAGTAAAAGTGTAATGATGATGAATAAGTAGGAAAAGTGGAAGAAAAAGTTGATGTAAAATGTACAGGCCTTGTTTGGTAACGATTTCACTTTCAATTTTCTGTTTCAATTTTTAGAATTTTTAGAAATTGGACATGGAAGTATGTTTGTTTGTCTATTTTCATTTGCAAAAAGAGAGAATGACTTTCAAAAATTTTAAAAATCGGACAAGTAGCAAAACTGAACTTTCACTTTTTCTAAAAGCAAAGACAGCTACGGTGCCCAGAGCACATTCAAGTCATCAGTCATGGGGGAACCTTTTTTTTTTCGGGTCTCCAAACCCCAAACCCAGATACACACACACACACACACACTCTCTCTCTCTCTCGATCTCGAAGTGCAGCAACCTCTGATTTCGAACTGCAACAACCTCTGATCGACCTCAAGTTCTCAATCAACTCTCAAGTTCCAAAACCAAAGAATCCATGTTAGATGCTACCGCCATGAATTGAAATACGGCGGCCATGCATAGATACCAACGACAGAGAAGCAACAAGGAACCAATTTCCTCCGACAATTAGGCGGGTCCACACATGAATCCATGCAAATCATGTTTTGCCTCTTTTTTTTTTTTTTGGAAACAAGATTGACACAAATATATTTTCTACTTTCACTTTTTCTAGAAAAAAAAAGTAAAAATTAATTTCAACAAATAGAAAACAGAAAAGTGGCAGCATTACCAAACATATCCATAATGATTATGTCTTTTTAATAAGTTGAAATTATAAAGCAGTACACTTAAAAAAGAACTGTGAAGTTACTAGTTTCGTGTCGTGTGGCGGTCCTCAGACATGCGCAAAATAAAGGATGGTGGGGACCCGAAACAAAGGGAACATTGGACGGACCCTCCACGTCCCGCCAACACTTCACTGTTGGCTTCCCAGAGGAAAAACGTGTTCAGATGACGGGTGTTTCTGAGAGAAGGGGGTGTGTTTAGTGGGTTACGTTGATGATCCATTAGGTCATTTAAGTTGATTCAATTGAGACCCATTAATTGATGAGTTAGATGGATTAAGATCTATTCTAATCCAACTTATAAATGGGTTGGGTTGGGTCTAATTTTTAGTAAGTGAGTTTGGGTTTACTACTTGATTTGGGTTCAATTTGTCACATCTACTTCCATCCATTGACCCAAAACAAAAAAAAACCTCCATTAGACATGCAATGTCCTTTTGTTGCAGAGTCTCAACAACCTCTCTTGGTGTTTATGGTGACAGCTCATCCTGCCCACCACTTGGAGATGGGTATGCTCTAATACCATACCTAATTCTCCTAGTAGGGCTAGTAGTTGATTTAAGTTTATAGTGATTGTGAATTTGTTTGTGATTGTTTCTCTCTTGAAAGTCGATGTGTTCGACTTATAATAATTGTAAAATTATTTCTGGTTTCATATAATTCATATGCTTATATTTTTTGAAACTTTGAATTGATTTGATTAGCACTAGTACTAGATGTGCTTCGGCAGAGCCTCTTGAGTGGAGAAGTCACCTTCGGTTTTTTGGCCCATTGAATTGCCAGTGACCAAAAAGTTCAAATGTGGGATTTTGTTGGTATCTTCAATGTCTTCTTGGTGGTTGTTTTATTTCCATGTAAGTAAAATATCATGTAGCTGAAGTTGAGAATCAATATGGATATTACGCAGCCAATTTTGGTGGGTTGTATTCTGGGGTGGAGCTGGGATTTGTATGTAATGGGATCAAATACTGAGAGTCAAGAATAGTTTGATCGAGTTTGGCAATAATAAAGGGTAAAAAGTGATTTTTACTTGAACTATTGAGGTATGATTTGACATTATGCGGCATCAATTGTGATGTCGCCAATGATGCCGAAACATACTCGGTCTCGGGGGAAGATTGTGCCACCGCTTGTTACTTCTTAGATGCCCATGAAAATACACCTTGTAGTTTGATGTATAAGGTTGGCTCGCTTTTGCTCCTTTAAAACCCTTCGTTGTTGAAGTAAGAATTGATTTCGCTATACCATGCTCGAGATACTTGTTTCAACCCATACAATGCCTTCTTCAACTTTTAAACCTTTTATTCTTTGCCTTCGACAACAAAGCCTTGAGGTTGATCTGCATATACTTCTTGCTACAATGCACCATTCAAGAATGCAGACTTCGCATCGAGTTGGTATAAGAACCACCCTTTTTAGCAGAAGTGTACTAGACATTGTGTCCGAGATTTCAACACTTGTGCTGAACAAGAATGCCTTTTACAACTTATATAGTTTTGCTTTTTTGAAAATGGTACAACTTCATAATTCAAAAGAACAAATAATAAGAGCAAAGAAACACCTTGACATAGTATAAATTATTCAACATGCTAGCAACAGATACACTTTACACACGCACTTACATATCTACTTACATGATCTAGGGGCCCCGCACAGAGTGCAAATGTGTATCTTTAGACTTTTCATAATTTATTAAGCGGGATGTTTTTAGTCCAACATTATCAACCAGCACCCACTGGGACAACGCAGTGATTCGGGCAGATATCAAGGCTTTGAGAGTACTCCTCAAGGTTTGGGGTTCAATTTTTCACTTGGTGAGTAGTAAGTGGGGGTCGCGCTAGCTCCCCCGGAGGTTTAAGTTGCGCAATTGATTCCATATAATGGTTTGACTGTAGGGCTGTTCTTCTTTTAAAACAAAAAAAAGATCATCAATAAGCAAAGATTTTGATAGATTTAAGAACAATCCATATCTTAAATAAAAGGAAAACTACATTACAAGTTGTCATGCTGCCACAAGAAGCCATAAGTAGTTTCATAATCATGGATAGATAAACCTCCATGATGATAGAGATGAGACTCATCTGATTCATTCCCCCCAAAATCAACCATTCCTCCACCTATCTCCTCCTCCACACATGACTCTCCATACCACATCGTCGTCATCATCTCATTCATTATCATTGGCGATGGTGGATCCATTTCCATGATATCGAGCCACAAAGAGTCGTGCCCGTGTCACCCGATTATTTGCTCCGAGAACTCATCGCAACCGAGCATCACCGGATGCACGGTTTCGATGGCGGTGGCTTCTGTAGGTTGAACTGCCCAAACACAACTGGTTTGGTCATTTTTGACTTCCAAAGTTACCAAACAATTATACAATTAACAAATCCTAATCTTGGATCGTGAAATACGCCGGATCTAGTATTGCGGAGCATTGGGTATTACAATTTAGGAATGGCAACAGGGCGGGGCAAGTTTTGCCTCACCCGACCTGACCCGACCCAAAAATTTAATTTCACCCCGACCCTGCTCCAAACTCGAATCGAGTAATTTATGGGTACCCCCACCCCGCTACTATCGGGTCGGGTTTATCTGCCCCGCTCTTGCTCAAAATTTTTTTTCATTGAGAAAATATATTCTAGATTTTAAAATAAGTGAGGACAAACAATAAAAATTTATGAAATAACTATTATAATTTTAACAAAATATATTATCTAAAAGCAAAATGGAAGAAATAGTTAACATTTTATATGGTATTTTAGTTGTAAGAGTAAAAATACAAGAATAAAAATAGTTTTTTATATATAAAAATAATTTTGGGGCGGGGCGGGGCGGGGCGGGGCCCAACGGGGTAACGCCAACCTGAATCCAACCGGGGTTCACCAATTCTCCCCCGACCCTGGAAAAATACAACAATAACCTGCCCCGATTGGGGGCGGCGCGGGTTGAATTGCCATCCAATAGAGAAAAACTTTTTAATGAAGCATTCTGTAAATAAAGTTTATAGCGCTAGCTCTATCTCGAGTATCCAAAAGTGTTTTGGACGATACGGATTAAAAACAAGTTATTACTGGTAACACATATTTGTTACCAATAATAGTTTAAAAACTTATTTGGACCATTCAGTGCTGAAACGAGCGGCTGGGATTGCGTAGAGCCGTGAATAACTTATTCACGACCAAGTTTCTCTCATTACAATAAACAGACAATTAAGGGGGTATTTCCACTGACAAAAAATACTAAAAACTTAAAGCATTTTACCATCTTATTTCCACTAACAAAAAAGTTTAAGCATTTACCATATCATTTCCACTAACAAAGAAGTTGTCAACAAATTTTTTTTTTACAGTAATTATACTCACAAACTTATCAATTTATTCACTATTAGAAACAATTTGACATTTTTAAACAATTTATTCACTACTCAAAACACCTAACAAATTTTCAAATACAAATATATATATATATTTTTAACAGAATACAAATAAAAATTTAGTAGAGTATGTTTTCTACTCTCTTTGATCCGAATTAGCGTTAATTAAGCTCTGCGGGTGACAGACAATTAAAAAAATCCAAATCAACTCTCTCTCTCTCTCTCCCCTGCAAAGCAGAGCTTCTGATCCCAAAACCACGTGTCCCTCGCTTTCTGCCACTTCAAAACGGTCCATCGATAATCATTGCACCAGACAGCGATAGGAGTATCCCGCTGAAACCCTTAATTGAAACTCTCTCACTTCTGCCATCGCCCGCATCTCTCTCTCACTCCTACCGAAGCATGATGACGGCCGGAAATCGACCGTCGATTCGGTGTCCGTTTCCGGAAATCGACCTCGGTGGCGGCTCGACGCCGACGAAATTAGGGTTCTTCAAGATCCCCGCGTCTAATTGTTGTTATGAAAGCGCAAGATCGAGTTTTTCCGCGCCAGTTAAGGCAATGGAGGGGTCCAAGGTGTCGTGCGTCAATGGCAAAGCTGATTTCGTTCGAGAATTGGATAAGGCCGACTCTAATGCGGGCGATGAAGGGTTGGCAGAAGATTCTAAAGGTACGGTTCTGATCCCTGTTTCCTTTTCCGGGATTCCAATTTGACCCGTGGATAATTGGTTTTAAAATTTGGTTCGAAAGGTTCGTTTTTTTGTTCGAAAGATTGTCTATGGCTTTTTAAAGATTGACTATTTTGACCTACAAAGGGTGTTCTAATTTACCTTCTTATTTTAAATTTTTAAAAATTTTTAAACTCAAATGGAAAAATTATTTGTGTAAATATATAATTTTAAATTTAAAATTACTTTTTTTAAAAAAAATATTACTCCCTCCGTTCCAAAATGAGTGTACTTTTTGGGACTCCGTGCCATTTTCAAATGCTTATATCTTTTGATTTATAAGTTTTATGTGATTTTGAAAACTTTGTTTAATAGAACTAATTATAATCTATCAAAAAAGATTCATATTGCATATTTTTTGACATTCACATTGAAAGATATAAGCAATTGAAAATGACACGCTTCCCCCAAAAAGAACACTCTTTTTGGAACGGAGGGAGTACTTTTTGGAGAAACCAGATCACTCCTAACCTTTTTTACTTATCTATTTTTGTTGCATATCCAATCCAATAATACTTCGAAATGATTTCTTTTTCAGGAATCAGAATCACACTTTCAATTATCATCTTAAGGAATGCCTAAGGAATTACACTAGTGCCCATTTAAAATATATCAAGTGCTTTCAAGAATCCTCCAGAGAATTACACTTTCATGTGTAGAATATCTTGGATTTTGTGATTGTGTGTAGAAACCTTTTGCTCAAGTTTGTATTTAGGGGTGGTTTCCCAGATGTGTTACAATAAAAAAAATATTTTTTAATATTTTTAGAACATTTGGTGGCGTATCAATGGAAAAAGATTTCAAGATTATGGTTGACAGTGACAGGGTCTGTTCTTTCGATTTTCTGAATCCACCACTGTTGCAATTATTGTTTCTTAGCATGCTCTACGCTCTTCAATTTCTTAATTATTATTATTATTTTTTATCTTTTTCCTCCCTTTGAGTGAACTCGAGATTAGACTCCATTTCGGTTTTAAAAAAATGAACTTTTAAAAAATATGATAATTTCAAACTAAAAAATTACTCCCTCCATTCCAAAATGAGTGACCTTTTTGGAACACCGTGCCATTTTCAAATACTTATATCTTTCAATTTATGAAGTTTTATGTGATTTTAAAAACTTTGTTTAATAGAACTAATTATAATCTATCAAACAAGATCCATATTGCATATTTTTTGACATTCACATTGAAAGATATAAGCAATTGAAAATGACACGCTTTCCCAAAAAGGACACTCTTTTTGGAACGGAGGGAGTATGTGTTTATGTAAATAATTTTTTGTTGTTTCTTAACCTGCAATCCTGCACGCTCTTCAATTTCTTAATTATTATTATTATTTTTTATCCTTTTCCTACCTTTGAGTGAACTCGAGATTAGGCTCCATTTCGGTTTTAAAAAAATGAACTTTTAAAATAAATGATAATTTCAAGATAAAAAATTATGTGTTTATGTAAAAAAAAATTTATTAATGTGAATTTTGTTTGAAATGAGATTTTAAACGGTGCAAAAAAAAATTAAAAAAATAATTTCGTTTTCATTATATTTAAACTTGAAGTTATCCTCTTTTTGAAAAAAAATCTTTAAAAAGAAAGCGGAACAGCACTTGGATATTTGAAAATTGTTACCCATATGTAAAAACTTTAAAGGGGGAAATATTTTGTGAACGGTGGTTTGGCATTTGCAGTATGAGCAACAATTAGCTAACTCAACCCAAATTCTTTGAAATTTGGCGTGTGAAGCTTCTCTGGGAGGTTCTAATGTAATATTGCTGCAATTAGCCTGAAGCTTTTATTTTAAATTGCATTAGCGGTCTAGCCTCCAGCGACCATATGATAGTTGTTCCTTGTTTATGCTGTGAACATCGGCCGTGAAATGTAGTTGCAAGATTGTTGTAGATCCGGCGTTTAGTAGGTTGTTTAGAGTATTAAATTTACTGAGATTTGTACTTCTTTCGACTGGATATATAAATAGGTAAAAGTATGCGGCAGATGTCAACTATTGGAAATTCGTCAAACATTGTGTGGCATAAGTGCTCGGTCAAGAAAATTGACAGGCAGGAGTTACTCCAGCAAAAAGGGTGCGTCATATGGATAACAGGCCTCAGTGGTTCAGGTTTGTGTTCAATTGCATGTAGCAGCTTGAATTGTTCATTGCTTGGGCCTAAGTGCTGTCTAGGCTACACGACTTTTGATGATGCTTCTACATTTTGCTGTTGTACATTTGTACTGAAAATTACTACTGATTGCAAACCCAATTGAAGGTGTATATTGAGTAAGAAGATTTGGTTCATTGGGATCATTCTAAATTGGTTTCAACATGCCAGCTCGAGTGCAACTTTAGTTTCAATACCAGGTTTCATTAGTGGTTCTTGTTTTCTTTTCTTTTTTTGTTGAAAGGCTCATTAGTGGTTCCAATAAAGCTAATTTTGTCCACCTTTTTTTGTGTATTTTCTTTTCCCATTCGTGGTTAACAAAATGCTAGTTGGTTTTTATCCATAGTCATTACTATTTGAATATGATTGGTTTCCTTTCTTAAACTGCCTCTGGAGAGTCTGGACATTAACTGCTTGTGACCAATAAAAATGCCTAATCTTAGTTCGTTGGTGTTTAACTGGAGTAAGAGTTGTCCTTGTTCAGAAAATGTCGTACTTGTAATTATTGGTGGAATAGTTGCTGGGGAAGAGCAGAAGTCAACGAAAACCCAGAAGAAGCTATAGAATGGAGTAGAGACCATGGTGAGAATAGAGTACTTGATTATGAGGCAAAGGAGAGCAAATAGAGTGTACTGATTCCCTGGATAATAGTAGTAGCAATGTAGCATCTTAGACATCCCAGAATTAAATGTGCTCGTTCAAAAGGTAAAACGGAACTCAGAACGAGATCAACATTGGGAGGAAGAGTTCATAGATCAAAACATATCTCTAGAAATCTGTTTACAGATACTAATCCTTAGGATAAGTTATTAGTGTGCTCTTTCTAATGCTTCTTCATGGATGCAGCTGGAAACGTGAATTCTGAAAACCCAAATGATACGTAGAAATTCCTTGATTTAGTACTACACATCATCTCAGTAGCACGCTTTGTTGTGTCCGGTTGCATTACTGTCGCAGGTGCGTAGTGCTGCAGCCTGTGTTGAACAGATAAGGGGATATTGTGGGGATGGAGGGTGTAGAGATTTTAGGGGTAGGTTTTAAGGTTAAACGGTGGTGTTTCATAGGTATATAGAGAATATTACAAATGAGATGTGATAGAACTTTATATGAGTCCCAGACACTTTTTAAGTGTAAAAAATAGTCTCAGTGGTTAGTGGTAGTTGGATGACTTGAATAAGTGTGGAGAAAAGTAGTTGATTTTGAGGTTGTTGATCAATTAGACCGAAATTGTCATCAAATGCGGTAGTTCAAAGTAGGGCTGATACAAAACCGACCGGACCGAAAAAAACCAAAAAAACTGACTGTTCGGTTCGGTTTTCGGTCGGGGTGCTGGCGGGATTTTCCAGTTCGGGGTGGACCGAACCGAACCGAACCAAGTTCGGTTCGGTCTCGGTTTTCTAAAATTGTAGACCGATTGGACCGAACCGAACAAGACCGACCGAACCGAACCGAACCGGACCGGACCGGACCGAACCGAAATGGACCGAACCGAACCAAACCAAGTATATATAATTTATATAATTATATAGTAGTAATCTGCATAAATCTTAACCATAAGTATATGGTATATATCTTCTTTTTTTTGAATTGAGCTTTGTATATGTTAGAGAAATGGAGAGAATCAAATCCTCAACAGATTTTCACCCAAAAAAAAAAAAAAAATCCTCAACAGGTGGCCGCATTATCAAAATTTTGAATTGGTGTTTGATTAAAAAAAAAAAAAACAGGTGTATTGGACCGAAAACTCTCCTGGCCCACTACCAAGTGTTTTTTAATTGGCTCACTTTCAAATTTTTATGTTTGGCCCATTTTCAAATTTTTATGTTTGGCCCAACTAGGCCCAATTCGGTCAGACCGAATTCCCCAAATTCCCCGACCGGACCGAATCCACCCCGAACCGAATTGGACCGAACTTAAAAACGGTCGGGATCGGTCCTGGCATTTTCATCCCCGAACCGATTCGGTCTCCAACATTTTTGGACCGAACCGACCGACCCCGACCGAATGTCACCCCTAGTTCAAAGGGATCTTGTTTTTTTTTAATATATGGAACACGACTGACAAATCTTAATGGGAAAAAATGGATTCATGTAGCCGACCCAAATGATGGGGACTTAAGACTCTGCTTTGTTTGTTATGGTTTTATGCACCTGAAGAAGCAAAATATTTTATTTCTGTTATGAATTTTCAGATTTTCGAACCAATTTGAGGGTTGCACGTCCCCTCTTTTTCACATGACAGGATTCTTGCATATAACTTTACAAGTGATATGAAACCACTTGTATAAAATCTTTAGCATTCTTCTCAAAACGGCTCCTAGCCTCCTATATTTACCAAGTCCAGAACTGTACCTCAGTTATCCTGATACTGAATGAAATACAATACTGAATTATGTACCAACTCTAAGCCTTGCTTTTAGGAAATATTGTCATGCTATAGCAAGAAATCTATGCATCATTTTTATCAAACTTGTCAGTAGACTCGGTACTATCAGTACCTCTTACGTTGACATTTTTCCTTTCATTACTCTCTATTTTCAAGTCAAATTTATTACTTGGTTCCTTATGTTTTCTTGTCTTGGAATTATAACTTTAGGAAAGAGCACTTACTCTCTATTTTGAAATCAAATTTATTTCTTGGTTCCTTATGTTATCTTGTCCTGGAATTATAACTCTAGGAAAGAGCACTTTAGCATGCACTTTAAGTGGAGGCTTGCACAGCAGAGGAAAGCTGTCCTACGTCCTTGATGGTGACAATGTTCGTCATGGTCTGAACCGCAATCTCAGCTTTAAAGCAGAGGATCGTGCAGAAAACATACGTAGAATTGGTGGGTTTTCAAGGTCCATTTATGTACACTCAATTGTTATCCACTTAGTCTTCTCTAAAATTGTTGGAGTTCCATATCTTAATGAATTTTAGGGGAGGTTGCGAAGCTGTTTGCAGATGCCGGAGTTATTTGCATTGCTAGTCTGATATCTCCGTACAGAAAGGACCGAGATGCCTGTCGTGCTCTGCTGTCAAAAGGAGAATTCATTGAGGTTTGTGTTCTATGACAATTTGAGCATTTGGGTGCATACAGAAGCGATAAGGATTTTGGGATGGATGGATGGATAGATGGATGGGAGATTCCTCATTGTTTGCAATTGACAAATCATGTTTTTCAAGGAAATCATTTAGTGATGTTTGACAGAGTGTAATGTTCACAGGTGTTTATGGACATGCCTTTGCGAGTATGTGAAGCAAGGGACCCTAAGGGGCTGTACAAGCTTGCACGAGCAGGAAAAATTGAAGGTTTCTTCTCTATCCAAAAATGCGAATTGAATTTATTTGGTCTGGCCTGTCAGTTTTTTAAATTAAATTTTGTGGCCAGCAGTATAAAATTGATACTGTGCCTTTTCAAGTATTTGGGGCCTTGTTTCAAGATCTCCTCATGCCAATCTCTTGTCCAGATTGCAAGGATAAACCATAGGTTCTGGAGATATACTCTGCGTGCCTAGGGTTTCTTCCTTTTTCCTTGCGGTAAATAAATTCAATGGTGGCTAAGTTATTCCGTAGTTGGTAGCTTGATCACAGTGCTAATTTCTGTAATTCTCTTCATCGCCATGCTAATTTCAGTTCTATTCTTTTCTTGTCATGTTATTTTGCAGGTTTTACTGGGATTGATGACCCATATGAGCCACCGTTGAATTCTGAGGTACGTGTGCCCTTTAGGGTGTATTTGGGTAAGGAAAAGGAAATGCAAGAAAATGATCTAACAACTCAATGGTTTGATCCTTCATTTTTTCCATTTCCATTTTCTTTTCCTTGCCCAAAGCCTTGTCCCAAATACAGCTTTAAGCCTTTAAGTGTATTGAGTATATTTATCTTTTGTGTTCTTGCTTTGCCTGAACTCACTCAAGCACGGCCGCACATCAGAATATACCTTGTACTCTTCTTAGAAACATACAAACTTCAGTATACAACAATTTGGAATCGGTACCAAAGTGGATTATTCTATCTTAATGAGCCAATGTGTGAGTTGAAAGGGAATCCTGTTTTTGAGTTTCCAAATGAATAATTGAGACGAAGTTGTTTTGTTGTCTGTTTGCAACCTTCAGACTTCAATTATTCTGTTAGTGGAAATTGAGACCTCATTACGATCAAGGACTTTTGGCAATACGGTAGTATCAAAGGTCATGTAAAATGTGCCATGTTTACTTCTCATTGATATTTAAATTCTACTACTTTTGCAGATAGTATTGCGACAGAAAGGAGGGGTCTGTGCTTCCCCGTGTGAAATGGCTGAAATCGTGATATCTTACTTGGAGGAGAATGGGTATCTCATTTCCTAATTTGTGGGCATTGCTGTTCAGCTGCTGCTGAACTCGTCCACCTGTACAATTCCGTGCGATGGAATCGCAAATGACTGATAATTTTTTTCCTCGTGGGAAGGAAACGAAGGAAACTGCTCGTTTCCTTTTGGAATGCTTCCATCCTTCCTGTATGATATCCAGTTAATTGATTGATTAATTGGATGTATATTTGTTGTACTGTCCTGTAAAGGCCTTTTGGTCTTGCTTGCAATAAACAAGGAAGTATTTCAATTGTCATTGTAAATGTTATTTATAATCTGTGAATTGGTTTTTCTGTATGGCAAAAATGGTTGTCTTAATATAATAGCACCAACGCGAACCTTTGAAGTGGTCTATGTCAAGTTTGAATATGAAAGTGAGGATTTGGCCGTAGGTATGAGAAAGCTAACAAGTGTTTGTCCTTCTTGAGGTCACATGTTTAAATTCCATGATGCCAAACATTATGAACCTTGGGGCCACTGGAGAGTTTGTCTGGTCATTAAACTTTAGTGACTCGGAATTAATTAGTTGAGGTCCGCCCAAGTTGGCTTGGATACCAGTTATAAAAAAAGGAAAAAAAGCTACCTACTTCCCAGCACCCAATTTTTCTGAATATTGCTATTCTACTTTCGCTATGGAGTTTGGATAGTTGTTCTATTTACATTTCAAAATAAGTCTGCAAGACATTAGCTTCGTTTTTTCGTATTCCCTGTATATTGTTAGTTTTGGGGCTTGGTTGTGTATTTTTATGTCTCTGTATTCAGATTGAAATCTGTAGATGCCATATGGCTCATTGGAATGATAATATCTTTCTTTTCGGGTATAAAAATGTATCTTGTAGAAGTCTTTCCTTCTAGCACCTCACAATGATTTCTTGCCGAGCAAAATATTTTCTGAGCATTATGATCATATTTTGATTGGAGTGTCTATGGTTTACATTAGTGCAATGGAGTGTTTGGCTAATTCTTTGAAATCTCTGAAAAATAGCAGAGGAGTGTTGCGCGCCTTAACGGACTGATTGCGCTTCTATGGTAAAAATGGCAATGTCAATGACAAAATGGCACTTATGGGTGCGGATGCTCAAAATCATTGAAGTTGAGATCCTTCTTCCAACGTACTGTTTCCGAGTCCTATATAATCTTATCACATTCCAATCTATTTTTTGATAACTCAATTGGGTTGATACCCGTAGTCGACACAGCACATGATCTATCACAATTCTACAATATACCAGATTTTGGGGGATTACGTGTCTGCAGTTGTTTCACTATTCAGGATTAGGAAGAATAAATTAGCCTTACAGTTAGCTCGTAAAGTAGGGCTGTCCACGGTCCGGATTGGATCGGATTCGTATGAATCCAATCCTAATCCGTATCTCACGGTTTTTAGAAAATGCAATCCAATCCTAATCCAAAAGTTCGCGGTTCGGTTTGGATTCCGAACCGTAAGTCACGGTTCGGTTCCGGTTTTATCCACGGATTTTCTTCTATAAACACTAAAAAACGCAAAATTACTTCAACTACTATATTACATATCATTCCAAATTTCTAGTTCAAGTGATGAGCAATAAGAGAAATATTGCAGTCCAGATTGGCAAATTTCCATTTCAAATGACCAGCAATAAGAGAAACATTACATTGCAATAAGCTTCAAACTGCAACATTACAGTTACAACCATTGTTACATCATTCCAGTCCAAATTTCAGTCTAGGTTTTATCATTCCAATAACCATATTTCATCAGTCTTGAATTTGATTAATGGAAACATTTTGTAGAGCTGCAATGATATGAATGAAGCTAAGTTAGATCATAATAAAATGAAACTTTTGAACAGTTTACCCCTTAAATTTTATATATTGTCATATTAATGTAAAATTGTTTAAAAAAAATGATAACAAGGAGTAAAATTATAATTATTCATAAATATTACAAGCACATATATATATATACATATATATTTTTTATTTTTTTTAAATATCTCACGGTTCGGTTCGGTTAATCCGCGGTTTTGAAATAAAAATCCAATCCTAATCCGTATCTCACGGTTTTTTAATTTTCAAATCCGTGTCCGGACTATTAATCCACGGACAAAATCCAAAAAGCACGGATCGGTTCGGTCCGGACCGGTTTCACGGTTCTCGGTTTTTCTTGGACAGCCCTATCGTAAAGTACTCTTGAGATACATATATGTGCATGGATCGAAAGTGGAAAAATAAATCGTGTCTTTCTGGTAACGTAGGGTGTTCCAAGTCAGTTTGCATGCACCTCAGACTAATCTCTGCATTCCCTTCCACCGCCCTTTTCATGTTTACAAGAGGGATGAGGTGACCCCAATAGTCGTTGATAAGGAGAATCGAACATAAGACCTAAGGAGGAAGTAAATTCTAAGTCACAAGTCAAGACCTTCAAAAACAAAGGGAAGGGACACGGCTAATTTATTTCATTTTCTTTTCTCCAATTTGTCTGTCTCATTCAGCACTGTTTCTTCCGGGAAATTGCTCTAAAGTTAGAGGGTCCATGATTTGATGCATGATCGATGTTCAAAAAAGGTTGAGTTTGGGTTATGCTCTCATTGGAGGAGAGCCATAGTGCCTCTCAACATCACCAGCTTGAAGCCAACAGCTTTGTAAAAATGGGAGAGGTTAGAAAATAAAGAAAAAGTTGAACAAATGAGAGAGACCTAATGAAATAAATCCACAGGCAACTTGTCCATTTCCCTAATTTGGTCAACTTATGTGGTCTGTTGCAAAGTCATTGAATTTTCATGTTGAAGCAAATTCTATTTCTACTTACAAATGGGTGCTGAGAACTGAATCTTTTTTAGAAACAGGAGTTGGATAGAAGGGAAGAAACTATTTTGGTAATTTGGACAAAAGAGTGTATACACAAAATTATGTGAGCCTGCATTCTTGGACGTGAAGTCTCAAACCCTTGCGTAAGAGAGGGAGCAGAAGCCCCGAGGGTTAGTCGGGTTGGATGGTGAGTTTGCTCCCCGCACATTTGATCAAGGTTTGATTCTTGGGGCGGGTTGCTAGGAAGAATTTTTTTTTGAATCCCTCTAGTCCTGGCATGAACGTGAATGGTTTGCTTTTGATCGGACTGAGGAGGGAATTAGTTGAGGTATGCGGAAACTAGCCCAGACACCCTGACCGTCTAACCGAGAAGAAGAAGAGGGAGCAGTATCCTAATAACATTGAAGAATTTTATGGGGTTTCAGATCACTTTGCCTTCTCTTCCTTTAAAATGAATTAGGGTGTTTCTGGTAGTGAAAAATTTGTAGATTTTTATTTGTGGTCGAAAAGTTGTTAGGTATTTTCGGTAGTAAATTAAGTTGTTGAGAAATGTCAAGTTATTTTCGGTAGTGAATAACTTATTGATGGCTTGTGAGTAGAGCTCCTGTAGAAAAAAACAATGTTCGTTGAAAACTTTTTTGCTAGTGAAAATGAGTTGGTAAAAAATATTGAAAGTTTTTTGCTAGTGAAAACGAAATGGTAAGATACGTTAAATTTTTAGTAATTTTTGTTAATAGAAACGGGGCCTTAATATACATTTCGTTGTTCTTGTTCTTTCATTTCAAGAAAGTTATGTGTGTAGCTTCCACCATTCGAATTGTGCGCGGAACGCAAAATTGCAATGTGAAACTCGCCGTTGTTTATACTTTTTCAAACTTAAACTAAAATGATTTCTGAAATCTCACTACCTATATGTGTTAGAAATCTAATAAATTACAAATGATTGTTTTGTTCTTTTTCAATTCACCGATTTGGTATGTATCAATTACTTATCAGAAAGTCTATTGGCATAGAAAATCTGTGCACAGATTTCTATATGGGGCCCACTAGGGGTCCCGCACAAGTGATTTGAGCCGTTCATTATGTTTAAAACATTTGTTCAAGGGCTCACGCGAAAAATCAGCTCAATTTGATACCTATAAGTACTTGATCTAATCGTCTAACTTTTCATTCTCTAAAAACTTGAATGAAAAGTTAGATGATAAATCAAGCACTTATAGGTATCGGATTGAGCTGATTTTTCGCGGAGGCCCGCTGAAAAAATATTTTAAACATAATGAACGACTTGAATCACTTGTGTGGGATCCGTAGTGAGCCTCACATAAAAATCCGTGCACAGATTTGCTGTGCCAGTAGACTGGTTCATTACTTATCTAGTAGTAGTTGCTATTACAGATCTGATAGTTTTTTTTTAAAACATTTTTGGATAATTAATACTTTTCCCAACTAATCTTTGGTTACATGTAGTTTGAGCGTCCCCATATATCATGAACTTATCTGGTTTAAGTCCTAAGCATATGCTCGAAGGAGAGTGACTGACGAAATATATTGAGAATATCTTGGCTTTGATCAACGAAACGACGTAGTAACCAATAGTTTCGAGTTGGGATTAAATTAATCCAACAAGCATACACCTCAACTTTGCCTCCTCTATTGGAATGACAAAATTGCTATTGTGGTTGAGGTAGTGACATACATCAGCATTTTGAGTTTAAAACCCCTTAGCAAATTAATAACTATAATTGTAGGGACCTAAAATCCATAAGACATCCCCTAATTTACTTCTTTAATGGCTTTTGGTTAAGCAATTAACATCATTGATTTTGATTTGAAAACAAAGATAAATTTAAATAGTAGTTTCGCAGGGGCGATGCAACCCTTCCTTGGGGAATATTTCCTGAATTATATATTTCTTGGGAACTGAGTGACCAATCTGTCCCTTACAAATGAGTGTTGCTATTGGCTTGGATTGAGGTATGGGCAATGCCCCTCTCTCTCTCTCTCTCTCTCTCTCTCTCTCTCTCTCTCTCTCTCTCAGCTATTAGGACTGTTTGTATGTAATGAATGCTTTCAAGAAAAGAACATCGACCCAAAACTCAAGAAGGGACAAAGGGTCCAAACATGGAATTTTTCCCAATGATTGATGAAGGAAACCTAGAATACCAACAGGTCTTGATATTACCCATTGAGAAAAACCAAAGGGAAATACGTAATTTACACCTTCTTTGACAGACTTTTCTTTAACATTTATTTGAACCAAAACAACGTTTATTTCTTAAGAGTAAATTTGATGGTATGTGGAACTCATTAATCCAAGATTTCAAGTTGATTCCCAAATCAAGATTTTAAATGTGGGCCTATCAGACTGGTTAATACTTCCTCCGTTCCAATTTAATTGTCATTTTTGGAAGTTCGTGTCACTTTTCAATTGATTATATATTATAATTTATAATATTTTAGGTGATTTTGAAAATATTGTATTATAGAACAAATCAAGATCTATCAAACAAGATCCATGTAGGATATACAATTTACTACCAATTTAAAGATATAACTAATTTTTTTTATCCAGTTAAAATAGAACTGGAAGCGGATAAAAAAAAAAAGAATAGAACTGAAACAAGTAAATTGAAACGAAGGGAATACTATATATCATATCAAAACACGAAATATTACAGAAATCATCAAAAAATAAGGAGTGAATCAAAACTACTAAAACCTAGATACATACTCCAAATGCAGGCCAGCGAAACGTCGGGACATAAGAACCAATCATAGAAGAGATAGCAGAGAATCATACAAGGATCTCCAGTTCAAACCCTAATTAAGAGAGCGCATATGAAATTTGGGCCAGCTTCGCGACCATGATACCCACAAACCAGACGCCACGCCCTTGTCAGCGGGTAGAGACACCGACAGACTAGATGACGACAACGTAATCCACTAACATGGGCACTGGATCACTCCTGTGCGAGCCTCGCTATCACTTCAAGCTTTGGCGCACGAAAGAACAACCGACGGCAGACCGACAGACTGATGCAACCACGATGAGGTATTGAACACCACCTCTGAGAAACCAGAAACACAACTACAGCCAAAGTAATTATTCGCCCACCACCAACACCCACCGGATCTGGGGAACCAAACCAGTAACACCGGATTGGGGAGACTAGCTGGGATAACCTAGACAAACCGGTACAAAACAGAAAAAAAACCCTAACCCCATCACACATTCACACTATTATCACCTCGTTGTTGACCACTATACGTCGGATCTGAGAAGACAAGGCGGGGTCCGGTTGAGTCAGGCCCATAGAACGCCGGCTGTCCGAACATCCAAAGCTTGGTCACCTAGAACTCACCAATACCTTGCCATACCAAACCGGTGAAGATACACCAAGACGGAGAGGAGAGAGAAAGGAGGAGGGGAAAGGGAGAGGAGGGGGAAGAGGGTGAAGGAGGCGGCGCCCCCCTCCCCCAGATCGGTTTAAGGTTTAGGCCTATTAAACAATACATGTGGTATCATCAATGTTGATGTCAAATATTCAATGCAGTTTGTCAAAATAGTGTCACGAATACAAGAAATAAGATGAAGGATGTAGCATACTTGAATCCAAATCGAAATTGAACCTCTGAATCAAGTAATTAGTGGCCTTGTTTGAGCAAAATTTAGTCAAAAGAGTTGTAGAATGATGCTCTTGTTCCACTGAAACTGTTAAGAAAATTGGGGTTTAAACATTGTGAACTCATGTAGTTGGACACAAAATCGAACATGAATCAATTTGGAATATTGCAAGGCGTTGCCTTGTTTGTTTAGGGGTCTCAAAACCATTAGGCACAACCTCAAATAAATTTTTACTATCTATTTCTTCACTCATTATTCTAAAAAACTTCCCTTAAAACCTCCAAACGAACAAGGCCCGCGCACATTCTGTTTATTCTTTTTAAGTTAATTCTTTTGTATCTTCCTTCTCACTTAACTAGACATTCTGTTTTTTTTTTTTTTTTTTGTTAAGACTGTCCGGCCACCTAGCATTTCACAATTGAAATAAATGTGTAATTCATTAAAGATTAGGAATTATAAATAAATAAATAGGATTATATTTGAACTCGAAAGACCGGGGGTCATGGTGAAGGCCTAAGATTTTGAATTTGTTCGTTGTTCGTTTCTCGCAGATGCTATAAGCTTTTGTGGGGATGAGTCATATAGGATATTATCGTAACTTTAATCATGCCCCATTCTACTAGACGAGAGGGAAATTAATTAGTACCCTAAAATTAGTTAAGAAGCGTACAAATTAACTTGAATACTCGAAGTTATAAAAGAAGTGGTTTATATTCGAATCAGAGAAAAGTGAAAGAGGCGAGATGTGATTGATCTAACTTTGATTTAGACACCTGTAAGTGGATAGTGAGATTGATCCTCACTTAGAGACGGATGCATGTATAGGCATATGGAGGCCACGACCCCCGCGTCGTTTTGGTTTTCGTTTTTCAAATTTTAATTTTAGTATTAGTTGTTTTTTTGTTTGTTAAGAACGCCTAAACATTGTATTCTGTATTGGGCGTTATTTAAACATTTAAATATTTTATGAATGTGTTCGTTTTGGGTTGCAAAACTCAATTTCTCTCTCTGCACACGGTCTCAATAAGCTTTTCCTTTAATTATTAATATCATTTCTCTTTTTATTTCTCTCAACTCATTATCGAAAAAGTCTCCCTCAAAATAAACCAAACAAACTATATTTGATTCAGGAACCGTAAAATTTTAAAATCTTGTTGTTCATAATTCGGCTGTCGAGTTTACAAAATCCTGATTTCATCCCTGTCGCTACTACTCAAAATTAGTCGAGATACGCATAAAATAAACCAGACACACAATTTGAAAAAAAAAAAAGGTGTAAGAGGCATGCCCTAGATTGTGGAGAAGGTACACACACACTTGTCATAATGACGCAACAGTATATTACATAAACTATATACTAACATGGGTATGGGGGTGTGGTTTGTAGACTAGTATAGATATAGAAAAGAGAAAAAGTAGGGAATTTTATGGCAGGGTTTGGAGAGGGAATAGGAGGCAAGTAATGTGAATGCCTTTGTGCGTGTTGGGGTGCGGTGGTCATGGTCGTCGTGGTGGGGTTGATGATGATGCTGATGCACGCCGGCAGCTTTTCTGACGTCTCTCTCTCTTGCTTTCTCTCTCTAACCCCCCCATTTGTCACGCCTGCTCCCACTCAAAGACTCCATTATATTACAACTCCCTTTCTCTCTAATCCACTAAAACCCCCTGATGATATTTTTCAGAACCTTATTCACGGCTCCGCGCAATTTCACCTGCTCGTTTCTGCAATCAACGGTTGAGATACGTTTTTAAACTATTACCGGTATTAAATATTTCTTACAGTTAATAGTTTGTCTTTAATTTGGAACGTTAAAAATACTTCTAGACAGCCGAGATTGGCCTCCGTAAACTTTATTTACGGAAAGACCCCGTGAAAAAATATTTTTTATTTTTATAACTAGACATTCAGGCTAGTTTGTGTTCACCTCAATTAATTTTGAAATTCTGAAGGTAACGATCGGATAATTTCCAAGTTACCCATAGTTTAGAAAGTTCGACCTACGTGAAATTCGAACATATAATCTCATAGAAAATAAGCACTTATTAACGTTTTCATGCGTACTTCATCAAACCCCTCGGTTAACCCATCTGATGATCGCAACCTTTGTTATCTTTTTCTCATTCTGTATTACATCATTTGTCAGACAGAATTCCATATCTAAGCACACACCTCGTCCGTTCCATTTTCCAAGTTTTAACAGAAAAACCCATTTCAGTCAATCCCTTTACCAAATTTAAAAAGACACTCTTAAAAAGTACCACAAAGAAAGGAAAACTCCCCCACAACCCCTCCTCACATCGATTACACAAAAAGCGAACTTTAGATTTTTTTTCATATCCTCCGATCCTCACATGTTTTGATAATCTATTTCATTGTAATATCACGAAATGATATTCTTTAATAGTTCTATAAATTGTGAAGAGAAAGATTAATTTTGGAGAAATCAAAACATGCATGTTCGAATTTAATGGAAGAAAAAAAAGGATATATATCTGTGTGTATGTTTAATTATAGTTTCTATTCACGTGAATCACTTCCAACAACACCAAACATAGAGTTATTGAAAGATTTATCTGATCCTTAACTTCAGGACTCGAGAATTAATTGAGTTATGCAAAAGTTGGTCTCAACCTACTACCATCCAAAAAAGAAAAAAAAAAGATTGTCATTGCCACACTCTCTATTTATCCCTCCTCTCTCTCTCTCTCTCTCTCTCTCTCTCTCTCTCTCTCAAATTATGTGTGAGAAGGCATGCTAGAATCCAACATGGAGATCCTCCTTTTAGTCATCCCACTTTAAAAAACACAAACAGCCCCATCTCTCTCTTGTGTCCAAAGAGCCTAACAGACAAGACTCATACTTACATAAAGGGGCTTATCTTAGCTATCTTACTATTTTTTTTTGGATGTGTGGGTCTTCTTCTCTCTTTGGGTTTGGTTAAATGGATACTTTGTTTAGACTAGTGAGCACTCTTCAACCTGATCACCACCACCACCATCACCAATCCCTCAACTCCAGCACAACCAACTCCAGCAGCTCTAGATCACAAAACCACCCCTACTACCAAGAAGAAGAAGAATGCTTCAACTTTTTCATGGATGAAGATGACTTCTCCTCTTCCTCTTCCAGACACCACCAGCACCACCACCACAACCCTTACCACCACCAACAACCACCGTCCACCACCACCACTCCAACCACCACCACCGGCACCCCACCGCCGCAGCTCTCCCACCACGACGTCTCCTTCTCCCCTCCTAGAGACCCAAACATCGACTTCTCCGGCCAGTGGGCGACCGAAATCCTACTGAAGACGGCGCGTGCGATTTCCGAGAAGGACAGCGCGCGTGTCCAGCACCTCATGTGGATGCTCAATGAACTCAGCTCACCCTATGGTGACACCGAACAAAAACTCACCTCGTACTTCCTCCAAGCCCTCTTCAGCCGCATGACCGACTCGGGCGAAAAATCTCGGCGCACCTTATGGTCGGCGGCGGAGAAGACGGCGTCGTTCGAGTCAACGAGGAAAACGGTTCTGAAGTTCCAGGAGGTCAGCCCGTGGACCACTTTTGGTCACGTGGCCTGCAACGGGGCCATCATGGAAGCGTTCGAAGGGGAGCGAAACCTACACATAATTGATCTCAGCAACACTTACTGCACCCAATGGCCCACTTTGCTGGAAGCCATCGCTACGCGGACCGATGAGACCCCCCACCTCCGCATCACGACCGTGTGCAGCAGAGGCGGCGCCTCGTCGGTCCAGAAAGTCATGAAGGAAATCGGTACCCGCATGGAGAAATTTGCGAGACTAATGGGCGTGCCGTTTAAATTCAACGTGGTGCACCACGTTGGCGACTTATCCGAATTAAATTTATCACAACTGGATGTTAAAGAGGACGAAGCTCTCGCGATCAACTGCGTCGGCGCGTTACACTCCGTCGCGCCGGGGGGCAGCCGGAGGGACATTCTGTTGTCCATTTTCCGGAGTTTGAATCCGCGGGTCGTGACGGTCGTCGAAGAAGAGGCGGATTTGGAAGTGGGTATCGAAGGGTTCGAGTTCTTCAAAGGGTTTCAAGAGTGCTTGAGGTTTTTCAGGGTTTATTTCGAGACATTGGAGGAGAGCTTTTCGAAGACTAGTAACGAGAGGCTGATGCTGGAGCGGGCGGCGGGCAGGGCGGTGGTGGACCTGGTGGCGTGTCCGCCGGGGGAGTCGGGGGAGCGGCGGGAGACGGCGGCGAGGTGGTCGCGGCGGTTGCATGGCGGGGGTTTCAGTCCTGTTTTGTTCAGTGATGAGGTGTGCGATGACGTCCGGGCGCTGTTGAGGAGGTATAAGGAGGGGTGGGCAATGGGACAGTGCGCCGATGATGCCGCCGGAATATTCTTGTCGTGGAAGGATCAGCCGGTGGTGTGGGCTAGTGCTTGGAGGCCTTGATTTTTGGTAGCGGTGGTGGTGGGGTCGCACGTGCGAGTGGAGGTTTCGGCACGTTCATGAGGGGGGACTGTAGTTTGTGGGGTTTGTTGGGAGGATTAGGGAGTTTGAAAGAGACTATTTGCTTTTTCTTTTTGCCCTTTCGAAAGTTTTCAATGAATAGGAAGTGAGGTAAGATATTCCCATTTGTGATTAGTATTTTGGTGATATTGCAATTAAAGATTTATTTAGGTTTTATATTTTGCTATTTAAAATAACAAAATGTGTGTAAGTTGATTCGATCACCTAATTATTACTCCAAATGTTAACAAACAAAAACTTTTTACTCAAACTCTACGGTAGCATGTATGAAATTGTGGTGTTTAATGTTCGATGTTTTGCATGGAAATGAAGTGATCGACAAATACAACAACATTCTATAAGTAAATAAAATTTTCTTCCATATATTACACGTTTGCATTACTCTCCAAGATATTGTGACAGGTTATGCATTACTCTCCAAGATATTGTGGTAGGTTCACCAAACTAACAACTGATTTTTGATAATCAAAAATGAAATATGTTACCCAAATATACCTCTTGTACACAAGAATGCAAGATCCAATGAAATTGTGTATGGAAAAGTCAATTTTTTCATTTTGCAGCAAGTACTCAGCGTGCGTGTGTACCGCTTTTTATGCAAGAGAGTGTTGATAGTAATGTTTAAGAAACTATTGTGTATAATGTCACATGCTTTAGTGTGAAATGGAGTGATCAACAAAGATGATGACATTTTGTGTGTCGATTATGTAAAAAATTGTGTTTCTATTAAATGACTTGAATTCGCTGAACAAATTGTGATGAGAGGTAAATCTAAAACCTGAACGATAGATTTTAACGAAGTTCAAGTCAATTGGAGTACGTTATGCAAACATAATTTCTTGTACAGACAAATATGATTCATAGAGGTTCACTTGTACGAAAATGATTGATCAGCTGAACTTGTGTAACGAAAAAGTCACTATATTATTCCGCATAAGTTTTCAACATGAAGTTATACTCTTGTACCATTATTTATATATGGATATATGGAGGAGCGGCGACATAAATATATAACTCTGTTGAGGTACAATGTAATTGACACATGAAAGTAGATCTTACGTATCCCTTGTTTGTTTAATACTGATAGTTTTGGAGTTGTAATTTAATTAAAGTCTTGGGTTCCAAATTTATATGGAGTTGGTATTAATTAGGTAGGTTAAGATGATATCAGCTCAGAGTATTAGATTATTAAAAAAATTTTAATTTGAAAATTAATTTGAGGAGTGCTTACATAATTAAGTCATGATAATTTTAACAATTGAAGGGGATCGCTATCCGGGGTTGGGACCATAGAATCTTAGGACGGCCACTGAGTTGGGCTGTGTTTGGGGAATCTAATAAAAAGGTGTTTACCCAATAGTGGAATTATGTGTTAGTGGCCAGCACGCTGTGCAGATCGTGGTCATTTCATATTTTGTAATCTCCATCAACTTTCTTTCTTTCTTACTTTCTTTCTGAGAGTGAGAGAGAGAGAGAGGAGAGAGAACTCAGGGGGGCCACCACCACCACCTCTTATCAGGGACCAAAAAACTCTTTCACGGTGGTGGAGGGTGGTGCTGCAAGGGCATAGAAAGAAAGTGGCACTTTATGGCCCGCGTAAACAAAAGAAAAGCAATCAGAAAAGAAGGAAAAATACTTTGTAGTGTGTTCATAGTGGGAACTTCTTTTTAGGGTTTTACATTTGATGAGACTTGACCCCTCAATTTCCTCTCTCTCTCTCTCTCTCTCTCTCTCTCTCTGTGCATCTTGTTCTTCTTTACGTGGGCTTTTTGATGTGGGTTTTTTACAGAGAGGGAGTTGGCCCCATGACTTTGGATATTTTAAAGCTTTTGAAAGTTCTTTTTTCCCTTTTGAGATAGAATTGACGATGACCGTTGTCTCATGAGACCGGTACTTATTTAATAGTCCGGGAGCACCTGATCATTTCAGAATCACATATTTATAGATACACTTATTTATCGACCTCACAATAATGTATGATTGTGAAGTAATTCGAAGCACCACATAACGGTGCTCTGGACTACCGAATCACTTCACCTTGAGATATCTGGGACCCTAGCCTGCAGTATTGCAAGTTGGCAACAAGAGTGGAAGTTGATTAATATGTCTGGGCAGCCTTTTCGCCGTACATGGTTTTTTTGCTTCCAATTTTAATTTGATCCGAACATTTTTGAAGTAGTTCAATTCTATTTTATTTTGCTTTCTTTTAAATATAACTATTCAAATGCGTATCGGTGATATCGTCACACAACGGACAATATCGGACATTATCGACTACTAACATAGGTAAATAATGACATCAGATATTCAAAATCTCATTACAAAACGGCTAATACGTATCCTATTGGCCTTTATGTGAAACCTGGCACACCGTGTGAAGGGCTCACATTTGGGTTTTACGGCATCATTATAGTTAAGCTCTTCTATCACCCCAACATTGTCTTTTTGCTGATATGACTCGGGTCAACTAACAAAATGTTATCTCTGCTCCACCTTCAAGCTGCACAAATGCCTTTGTGATAAAGCTAAAGTACCGTTTGTCTGCAGCTTTTAATTTGGCGGATAATTAGTGGATAGAAAGAAAACTTTTTCATTGGCTCTCTTGAGTCATGACTTGTAATTTCAGCTTTGCGAGAATGATGGCAGGTTTGGTATGAGAGACTTTCTCCTTCTCAGTCAAGCCCTTCTAGCCACACTTTGCTCCTCTCCGGTCTCCAAATGCCCTGCTCTAAAATCATTGCTCTTCTTGGGCTTGGACGTCCTTTTTTTGGCAGAATGGACGACCCAATTTCCAAAGGTTGAATCTTGTATTGTGGGCAATGGTGAATCTATATCAACCTTCTTCATTTATAAGTGGATTCCTGATTTGAATTCTCCACTTAGTCATTTTGTGTCATTGCCCTGGCCCCTAACAATTATGGCTTTTCTGCTAACTTAAGTGTTTAGACCAACTAATTTGTAGCCCGAACAAGTATGGATCAATATTGATAGAAAATTTCCGGTGGTGCCGAGAATAGATGAAGGTTTTTGTTGCAATGATTAGGTAATGGATTGGATAATTGAATTAGTTTTCTTTTCTACGCTCCTAGCCAAGCCATCTCGAAAAACAGTAACAAGCTAGCTAGTCTTTTTTGAAGAATATTTCAATCCAAAAATCTTACTCCTACATTGTTTGAGCCAATATTCGAATATCGATGTTTGGGGGTTGTGGGTAACGTTGTGAATAGACACGGAGCTCCCTCCTTCATCCTCCGACCTTATGCCACACACTCAATTTCGCGGCTCAATATGGTTCTCATATTTGCGGATGGGGCTCGGAAAAAAGAATCACCTCTAGAGTGGGCATTGCATGGTTTTACTGCTAGTCGTCTTGATGGCTCGCGCTTAGTGATCACATGTCAAGCTCATGTTACCGCTGCTCTAGCCTTGTACGGACCCAGCTAGCTAGATTTTAGCTACTTACTTGGCTGTTAGATAACGAATAACTTTAATGGGGTACGTGTATTTTGAGTGTCTTATCTCAATTATGCAGATATATAGGTCATATATAGGAGGCCAGGAGGGCTAAGAGTTTATTCTCTGCCTCGATTTTAGAGTGGGATCTAGCTCCAAGAGAATTACTATCATTCTTTTTGCAGGTTAACGAAAGTCGCCCTCAATGCACTGTTTTTATTCAATTAATGTCCAGTCCGTACCATATCAATATCTCAACTTTTATGTAATATAGCTTTCAAGAAGATGGAGGGGACTCTCAAGCTCACACTCCATCAATGCTTTTAGCATCAGTTCTAAGTAATTTTTTATTTTTATTTTTATGATACTAATGCTTTGGTGGCCATTTCTGAAGACTACATTTTTGAAAACCATGTGATGTTTTATCATTATATCTGCATTGGTGATTACGTTTTGAATACCATACGATGTATTGCCATTGTAATATTGGTGATCACATTTTGAATATTATGTGATGTTTTGCCATTGTATAGGCGTGATCACATTTTGGATTCCATACCGATACATTGGTGAGAGATCCCATGGTATCTAAAATGTGGTCACGAGACATGGTTACAATAGCATTGTTCTTTTGATAATTGTGGCATTGGTTGCTAGGTAATATGAGAGAGCAACAAGGAAAGAGACAGACAAAGGAGAGAGGGGTCTGCATTTTTTAGAAATTACTCTCTTCGTTTCAAAATGAGTGACCTTTTTGGGACTCTGTGTCATTTTAAAATACTTATATCTTTCGATTTATGTAGTTTTATGTGATTTTGAAAATTTTGCTTAATAGAACTAATCAAAATCTATCAAACGAGGTCCATATTGAATATTTTTTAACATTCATATTGAAATATATAAATAATTGAAAATGACACGCTTTTTCAAAAAGATTACTCATTTTGGAATGGAGAGAGTATTATTTTTAGATATTGTAACAAGCACTCTAAAATGGAGTACATCTTAACACTGTATCACTTAAGTTACCAACAATAACAAAACCCTCAAAGTATCAGCATACAACATTCTTATTGTGACCCATGAAAAACGGTCCACACGGGCCACAGCAATGGTAAAAGAAAAATACATCTTTCGTCCCTAACCTTTTTCTCTTATTTCAATTTGGTTTATGCACTTCGATCGAGTGATGCTGACTTCAACCGTAAACTTTAGCTTCCGTCTCTAATTGTTGCAATAATCACGGGCATTTGGAATTCAGGGATCGATGAATTTTAATTGTCCCAAGTTGGTCCAATTATTCATAGATGATAGAACATTAGGGTTTTAGGGACGAGAGGGCAAAACTTTGTTGAAGGTTATGACACATGAAACAATCCAGTTCCGGGACTCCCTAATCCTAAGGAAAGCCAACGTTAATTGTTGGAACTGATTGGCGCCATCTTTATCAATATCCTGAGATCCAAGGATCCAGTACTAATAGGACTCTACCTCTCAAATGCTTATATAATAACTCGCCATACAATGGGAGCAGGTACACAACTCTTGCACCTTAATTTGCTTGAACTCTACCAAATTCTCTCCATAAACATTCTATTTTAGGAGGCAAAAAAAACTTAATTAAGGCAAGATTAGGATTAACGAATGGCCAAAAAAATAAAAACTTATCTAAGGCATTGAGAGATTGTGTCAATTTAGGGGTTGTTCGGCCTAACAAGCCAAATGGCTTCTATACTGGGCTAACGTTAACCACAATCCACCCTGTACTGCCTTTTGAATACTTTATTCAGGCTTGGACACCCAAAATTCAGCATCATAGATTACATTCAATTCAAATTTAGTATGACACCACTTGTCTTTCAATTTCCATAGCTTTAAACGCTAGCGTGGCATTTCTTTTATGTGATAGAGCGACTAATTCTTTGTGATGGTATATATTAAGATAAACGGAGATGGTTCAGACATAGTATTCGAATACAGATCCGGCCAGACAGACACACCTGCATTTGGATGTTTGTATTTCTATGATATATTTACACAATTCTCTTTGGCAATCTCTACATTATTGATCCCTTATTTCCAGGGACCATGGAGAGTACTTTTTGGACTTTCCTCCATGATCCCAACATATTTACAAAAAAAATCTTCACCACCTACTTTTCAGTAAATTTTAAGCTTATATTTTTGCTAGTATGTAGTCTCTATACATGTTTAAACAGTGGGATTGGGGACGATGGAACAACTAGAGAAGGATCTTCCCCTATCTTGATAAGCTTTTGCTGCCCAAAGTAACACCAAAACCACCATTATAATGGAAAGACACAGCACAGATAGCCATAGCCTCCGAGTCGCGGCTCTAAGTGGTTTGCATTGATGCAAAACGACATTCGAGAATGTTTCCTCCACAAAGGAGCACTGAATCAAGTTCTGTAAATCTGGGAATATGTTTATCAAGTCCTGAAGTGCGCTACTGTATGCCCAAACCATGAGATATGAGGCCTCTGGGATGAATCTCCCATTGCTTTCACAGTTTGTTTTGTTGTTGTCTTCATAACAAGTGAATCTCGAAAGGACCTGCATATGGACATGTAGCCAAAAAGAGTTAACGTTCATGTGCTCAGCAACAAAGCAAACCGTTTTGTAGTGCTTCCTTTTTTTTCGTTTAGTGGTAGTTTTTAAAAATTAGTTCTGTATCGTTCCAACTGTATCAGATGTTCTTATAAATTAGTTATGTAGAGTACTTTTCAGGAACTAATCTGGTTTATGGTTTTGCGAACAAGTTTTTTGAGAATTTTTCCGGAGCTGAGGAACCCATTTTTGAAGAGAACAAGAACTATTTTGAAATTCTGGAAAAACTATTTTCATTCAAAACCATGAGTACTTCATATTGAAAAATAACTTCGAATTTTCGATTCTTGTTTTTGGTATTTTTTATTCTGTTTGAAACATCCTTTGGTGGTTGTTTTTTTTACAAAACAAGCATATCCTTTTGTTGTTGTTTTTGTTTGTTTTTTTTTGACAAAACAAGCTCATCCTTTTGTTGTTTTTGAAAAGATGATTGTGTTTAATTTTTTTTCCTGAGTGTAGTCACTTACACCAGGCAGGGCACCGATCGGAATGGAATCCTTTGAGCAATTTTCAGGTGCATAGCTGAAATTGGGCACACCTGAGAAAGGGTCACAAATCTTCTTAACTCCAAAAGAACTATCATCTTGTTCTTCTTCTAACCGAATTAAATCACTAAACTGGGTTATTTTTGAATTCAACTGCAAAAATGAAGAAAGCTTCATTATAGTGCTATGAAAAACAAGTGAATGTACATTATAGCAATCAGTTGCGGTACCTCTTTTATGGAGTTATGAACAGTATAACCAATATCGGCCAGTGCTTTGTCTGAATTTGTGGAATTTGAACAGGGAAGTACTGAGCTGAGGCTATTGTTCTCAGGGTTTTGTTCATAATTCGCAAGGGCTGAACAAGTGTCGCTTGCAAAACTGCATATCGAAACTAAAAGATCGTGTCAAAACTGTACTTGTTTGTGTTCTATATCACAGAACATCGTTTTGGCGTTTCTTCAAAATGGGTTGTTTTCCTAAAAATGTGAAGAAGAAAAAAAACTGATTTTTTAGACACACGCACACAAAGACAGAGAGAGAGGAGTTCTTTACTCACGTGTGAAAGAAGAAATCGAAGCCAGTCAGAACCCAACATAGCGTAGTAAGGAACCAGCAGAGAAGAATTATACTGAAACAAAAGCAAAAATAGGCTAACATGAGACGGAGAAAGACGAAGAGAAAGAATTTACTGCATGAAAAATCTTCAGGTCGTGATAAAACATACGAAAATTGAACTCACATTACAAATCCGGGTTGCCAATGGAAGAAGAGCAGAACTGATCAGCCAAAGCAGCAACTCATTAGTCTAACAAAGTTTTATTCTTTCACAAGTTAATTTGGCAGAATAAGTTGGAATGCTTATAAGATGATTCAAGAAAAAGAAAAAGTTAGAATGCTTAAACATGAGCAAGCTATGCAAGATAATAAAGGGAGGATCTCAACATTGCTATCATGGGGTTTTTGAAGCTGTAATAAGAGAGAATATTATTTCTGTTTATGACAATTCACACTTGGGTACTTTTCTCTTCTTTCTTTTTTTATAATTCAGGCCAGATTACGCGTATCTCGACTAATCTTGAGAGATCATCAACCCACCGTCCACTAGCACCCCACTTGAAGTGCGAGCAAATGCTCAATATGGACTGGCCTAAAAGGAGTTGATAGTACCTGAGAGGTTTCGAACCTGAGTTCTTAGGAGGAGGCAAACCTTTTAAGTCTCAGGCCTTGACCACTAGAGCAATCCCTTGGGGTTCACTTGGGTACTATTGTGAGAACATAACTAGATTAAGTTAACGGATATAACCTGTATGTTGATGTTCAACGAAACATACGTTCATTATTTTTTCCTACAAAAAATGAAATATTGGAAACCAATGTTTTGCCTGTTCTCAAGATATCGAATCCAATGCAAAATGTCAAATGGAAAGTTAGCTCATAGGGCTTTTATGGTACTCTGAAGAAGATGCGTGAATTGGCCTGCTTTTTCCCTTTCAGTACGCGTGATTTGCAGGGCGGCAAGCTGCTTTGACACCCAACTGGGGCAAAACGTAGAGGGAGAATGGGAAATAGCAGTCGCGTCGTATTTCTGCATATAGTAGTTGCGTATAATAAGGTCCGAGAGAGATAAGTAGACAATCTTGCTACTAATTATTTCCCCTACGAACTTTCTAAACTTCCTCTTGTGCCCTACAGTTTTTTGGACTTCTCCATACAAAGATAGTACTACTGTTTTGATCCCTCCGAAATGCAAGAATTTTTCCTAGACCTCTTAGCAAAATTTGTGAGTCCGCCAAGTCTTGTCCCCTCAATTTGTAGAAGAAGCCGATTTTCACGACTTGAAGTCAAATAAATACATGTTTTGCTATGAAATCCTAGTCTCGTCAAACAATCTCACCTACTGCAGCAGCCAAGAATCCCAAGTTGATGGAAACAATTGCAAGATTCGCAACGTACCTAGAAAAATAACCAGAGAACAGAGGAAATGAGAACTGGTAGGAAGTACTAATAATAATCCAAGATCAAAACTATTGATTTTGGGAATCAAATGCTTACGAAATTTGAATTGCTTTGCTGATAGAATGCTCATATTTTTTGCCAAAATTCCGAATCAGTCGCGATTCTCTTCCAAGCTGATAGCTTGTCGAATTCAAGAGGCTACAAGTTCTGGGATCATACGGAAGTAAAAGCTTTTGCATCTCATTCATGGCATCTGTTACTTTTAGGATGGTTTTACGAGCTTCACCACCAGCTCCAAGAACAGTTTCTTCTAGCTTTTTGGTTCTTTGTAAGGAGCTCTGGTTTGCTGCTATGACCAAACCGGTTGTGACTCTTCAATTTCAAAACAAAATGTAAAAATTTCACATCAATCCAACAACATCCAAGCCTATGTTCATACAAGTTTTTTTTTTTGATATTTACCAAAACCAGAAAGTTGTCCAACTGATAATTGTTTCTTGAATTTGTGAAAAGAATTTGATTTCAAAACAGAAATTTCATACAAAGGTGACACAGCCGCTATCGGCCAACAGAGTTGATAGTGGATGGCATGAGGTAATCCTTGGAAACGTCTTAACACATGTACAAACAGGGATTGTAGGATATACTAGACGTAGAGAGTTTAAATTTTCCAAAGTGTTCTTCGTAAAAAGAAGGAACAATAGAATTTCATCACTCAATACGCCGTTGAGACCTTTTATATGACGAAGAACCATAAAAAGTTACGTCGTTGTTAAGTTTAGAACTCGGACAAGTTATTATTTGTATACACAATCCAATAGGAAAAGTTAGGCAAATAAACTGAGGTAGGAGCTATTTTTCTCTCTAATTTGTTTTGATTGAATAGAAAAATGATAAGAAATGAATATTTGTTCAATTTTTTGGTTACTTAGATAGAACTACTAATTCATGACATTTTTATTTTCTCTCTTTCACTTTTCTCCATCCAACTAGCCCCTTGTACAAACATGAAAGAGTTTCTTAATTAGTTTGAAAAGACAGAGAGTAACTTGGGCACTTACATGGCCAAGAAAGAAAACAGAAGAACCAGAAAGAAGACTATGATGTACAAAGAATTTGAATTTTGCGCCGCTGTGGAGGAAGAACTACTGCCATTGAAACTCTTAGCAAGGACCATGTAACTTCCAAACACCAGCCCACACAGCATCCACACTCCGCCGATTGCGTATCCATGGACCCCTGTAAATGCTGCTGACTGCAAATTAACACAAGAAAAAAGGTTGGAAAAAAAAAAATTTCAATTCCGAGAGGGAGAGCATTGCCAAAAATAATCAATTCTTCTTCTGCCATCTATGATGCCGGCCGAAAAACGAGCACGAACAAAAAAAATGATCTAGAATTTGCATGCAGAATACTAAACCAGAATAATGTAGCGGTGAGCCAATGATATTTTCAAACAACAAACTATAGATTAATGAGTGCTAAAACGTACTGATGATCTAGAATTTTCATGCAAAATACCTGATGAGAATAATGTGGCGATGATATTTCCAAATAAAATTCCATTAATGCATAGGGAGACCGTTGCCAGAATAATCAATTCTTGTTCGGTGTTCTTTGATGCGGGCACCAAAACGAGCACAAACAAATGATCTAGAATTTGCATGGAGAATATTGAACTGGGATAATGTGGCGGCGATGTATTCAAGTAACAAACTTTAGTAATGAACGCTAAAAATTACTCCCGATGTAGAATTTTCATGCGACATACTTAATGAGAATAACGAATTTCATTAATTAAGTAAATTTTCGGGTAGAACACTTAATCATAATCTGGCAACGATATTTTTAAGTAACAAATTCTGTCAATGAGTTTTTATTGATTCAACACTGCGAAAACAGAAATCTACCACGTCGTTATTTAAGCTTTTGTTTACATTTTCTTTTGGTTTCGTTACGCTATTGCAACTGGGTATCTAAAGGCTTTAAACAAAGTAAGACAGAAATTGAACTTACAGCCCAGTAATGCTTGTTCCTAATATCGTAACCACCTTTGTAAAATTTGAAGTGGCGCAGAGGATCGGGCCTGTGAAATCTCTGTTCTTGAACAGGGGACCCAAAGGCGACAGGTTTATGAGAGAAAATAGACGTAGAAACCAAGAGGAGGATGTAAGAAAGAACAAACCGATCATTGGTTTTTGGCATAGCAACACTCTTCAGTTTTTTGAAAAAATGATGAAAAGGGTCTGTGATGCCGACAACTCAATTATAGAGAGAGAGAGAGAGAGAGAGAGAGAGAGAGTTGGGAGGTGGCAAGCAATTAAAAAGCTCCTAGCATGGCTTGACTTGAAGAGTAAGGGAAGAATAGCTTGTGGCTATGGTTTTAGAGAGAATAGTAGTAGGTTCTGAGCTTCAGGAATGAGAAATGTAAGGGCTTTTAGCGAATCAGGCGGAGGAATTTATGGTCTGCCAAGTTAAAGGAAATGGCCACTTTTTATGGTTCATGTCTTTCTATGTAAGCCACTCTTTTCATTTTGTATACTCATTATTTTTTGATCTTTTTGCCTTTCTTGTCTGTGATTTGTTACTCTAAGGCATGGATCCGAATTATAGTCTATTAATGCATGAATTCGTAAGCATGATGGCTAAGGCAAAACTATTCGAAGGCATGCATGACAGCCGCATAGACTAATGCGCGTATGTATGTATGTATATTTATTAAAAATATATATATATACACACACATACACACACCTATTACTGTGGTGGTTATTGAAATTACTGCAATATATTAACCAAGCTGTAGCTACTTAAAATAGAAATAAGCTCTGTCCTTAACTCTCTCTCCACGTGGCATTATGTGATATGTTGTATAGCTTTATATAAAAGTCACTAAAACTGTATGCACGTGCCTAAGAAGTTGGATAAATTCCATCTTCCTAATTTCCTGCGAGGCTTTTCCACTTGAAGCATCCAATACGTCTAGCCATTGACTGATTGGGAGCAAAAATAGCACGATAATCCCTTATCTTTCCAGTAATTCTCAGGTAAGAACAATAGTACAAGGAAATCTTGGTCGCACAAATGAAGAGGAGTGTTAGGGACAAAGAAAATTGGCAAAGAAAATACCCTTAAAATGTACATGAAAAGCCTAGATTCGTGCATCTGAACCGTTCATGTATACTTTAAGGGTCGTTTCTTTGTCTATTTTCTTTGCACTTAGCATTTCTCACATATGAAAACAGTCACAGTTTAATACCTAGCCAATAACTTCACCCTCCCGTTATTGGGCTCTACTAGAGCAGACTGCTTTGACTAGCCTTGATAAACTACCAGCACAGGAAAGAAGGGAAAGAAGATAGAAAGTCATACAGGAAGAACTTGAGTTCGAGCATGCCAATACAGTGGTTCAAGTTCCGCGGCTAGGGAAGCTCACAGAGAAAGACGTAACCAGCCACCGTAATGAAGTATACATAAGGTGACAGAAGCCCTGTTGATTGAGCATGAAGACGAAGAAGAATCACTAATGGCGTGCTTCCCAACAAGAAATATGATTTATGCCACAGCTACAATAGAAACATAAGTTCGACATGGCAACAAGATCGAGCGAATAATTAAAATCTAAGCGGCATCCACGTCAAATAAATAGTAGGGTTTAAAAAACATGAACTGCCTCAAAATTGCATCACCTTCAAACTTGAGACAAGTACTACAGTTAGGCAAAGATTTAGCGATAATTTGGCTGGGATTTTGCCTTGCAGCGAGAAGCATTCAGCAATCCATTTGTAGATGGACAAGAAAACATGAGCAGCAAAATATGTAAGATGGCAGACAAGAAACAAGGTTTTCAGCCATCTCTTACAACCCTTTAGCCAAATTACAAAAGACAATTAGTTTTCTCGTTTTTAACTGTTAGCACTGATAGCCATGCCTAACGGCAACTGTTGACACAGAGATCCTGCTTTTGGCATTCTGTTCTCCGAAACTCAATCAGACTTCGGACCTTCACCTTGCTGTACATGTGATGATGAGAATCACCTAACATTCCAAAACCAATATGATTAAATATTTAAATCATGCATAAATATATGTAAAAGAAACGTGTTGAGAAACTTGGAGGATTTTCTTGAAAATTACAAATGCCCATATCTCACGGGGATAAAACACAAAGCAATGGTGGTCAAGAGAACGGAAAAATTAAACAAAATGGAATTAAAAAGGGACCTAAATCATGTTCCAATACTACTAAAAGACGATAACCATTGAAATTCCGACGTACCCAAAAAAAAGACGATAACCATTACCGTGATGGGATTTAGTGAAACCTCAGCCTTTACTGTAAACAGGGTCTACCCCAACATCAGTCGTCAAAGTCGATTTCATCATCCTTCATGTACTTCTCTTGTACAGCTGCTGTTGTGAAAGTGCTTGGTTAAGCAAAACTATCTAACATCATTGTCTAAAAGTCAATTCAACATAACACTCAGATAATAACATATTTAGACTTCTTAATTCCACTAATGATCGATTGGAGTCAACAACCGTGAATCTGTTATGCTACCACATGCCAACTAACAGGGTTTGACTTTGTAAGTCCTAATAACTGGGGAAAAGCACTAGGACTTGAATTTGGAAGATAAGAATATGGAGACGTAATGTTAGAACATCGCAAGCAGATTACACAAAACTTAATAAAACACAAGACACCAGGAGAAATATTTAACTCAGTATCAACAGAGTCAAAAGATATTTAGCATCTCAAGTAAATACATAATGACAATATTATCATTTCTGTACTCATTGCTGCTACTTAACCAAGTAGAACCTTTTTGTCCAAAAGAATGCGTGATACTGCCATTTGCAAAACTAGGGCAATCTTTGTTAACTTTGACATAAAATCCTAGAACTAAAAGGTGTGGCAGCAGAATCAATGACTGTCAACAGTGTGGAATCGTTGAAAAATCATTGAGTCACGTGTTTTTCTTCAACTTCTAAAGCAGGCTCCCATCTGCAGGGGCACTTTATAATACATTCATTAAATTAATTCAACTAGACATGCAGGCACTCTGGCAGCCATTTGAGATCTTTTGCCCAAACATAATCCCATTAGAAATTTAAAATCCATTCAGTGCTGACTGCGACATTCCTGCATTCACAACACCTGAATGGATCCCAAAATCTCTGAACAATGATGACCACCGGTTAACAAGATGAGCAGGCATAGTAGGCACGTCGCACAGAAACTAAAATGTGGAAAAGGATATCTGAAATAATCCCAGTCAACTGGAGCAGCAGCGATTTTGCTGAACTCAACTACACTCCCTTCTATGCCCGCAAATATATACCCATTGCTCTTGTCAATGAGCTTCACGAGATTCCCGACGCTTTCTTTATCCTAAAAAAGAGTAAAGGATGAATACCATGTGATAACAACAAAACGACATAAAGCTCTAAGGAAATAAAACGAAAACCTCATGCCTGAATATCCAAGGTTGTAAAGTTGACCAGACCATAATTTTCTATTACTTCACACAGCTCCTTCGTCATTTTTCTGGAAACACAGAAGTAGAAATAACCTCATTCAAACATGATTTCTTTCCCTCAATCACGAGAAAAAATACTGGAAGAACTATTTTAATGAACTATCCACCTGTATTTAGCGGACCGGGGGTCTTGATCAAGATCATGTTGTAAGTATGATAAATCTTCCACGTCCGTGTAGAACTCAAGATTAAAAGCTGCGAAACACAAGGCTCGTCTGATTAGTGAAATATGGTAGGTTTACAGACATTTTACTTGAGATGAAATCCGAAAATGTGAGTTTACATACTTGCTTATTTAACTTGAAAAAAAAAACGTAATGAATTGTATATATTTTACATTTTATATATTAGATGGACGTTTTGTACCTAGTTTTCCATAGTTCTCAATGAGGTCAATTTTAGACAAAACGTTGATGTGGGGAAGCTCCAGATGCAACATTGTCGATAGAGACAGAATCAATGCACTCACATACTTTCCTGGATCACTGCAAAGGTGTGCATCAACTAAATGCACAGCCGTCAGCTGCATAAAAGGAAACCAATTCCCTAAAATTAGCACCAAGGAACAACATAAAAGTAATTGCACAGGTTTACAAAGGCAAGGAAATAAACCTTGACGTACAAGCATCACATACCCTAAGGTTCAACTTCTTTATAAGTTTCTCGATGACATTCTTGGCATTTGCATGGAGGAAAAATAATTCTACCTGGCCAGGGAAGTCAAAGAGGAGATAATGATCTGCACGGAAGATTTAGTTTTCGAAAAATTACTGCCACATTGGTAACCAGAAAATAAGAAATCTCGATGATCTAAAATTTACAGTTCGTCCGAATTGAGACAACAGAAATCCTCTTTTGGTGCCAAAAAAAAAAAACCCAACCAAGAATATGGCAACCAATATGGAAAGCATGCAACAAGAGCGGCAACAGATGAAAAAGGATTCTAGTCACCCTACAGTTATGCATGACCTGATAATATGGATGCAATGTCAAGAACCCGAAACGTCAATTATAACTTTCAAGAAGGAAGAAGTCACGGGTCATGGTCAATAGAGCTTTGGATGATACTAACCTTTGAGAAGAGGCTTCAATTTGGACTCCAACCAGTCAATGTTTTTCTCTAAGTAATCCATACAATACACAAGACCTAGTCAAAAAAGGCAGAAAAAGATTATCTGTAAGGACATCTACAAGGAAATCCTTCGTTTGAGTTTCCTCATCTGTTGAATGTCATTAATTTCTTGGAGAAGAAAACCGACATTCAGGACAGTATGATAAGGCTTAACTAGCCTGCTTAATTTGACCTATAATAAGAATGCCATACTTAAATCAGGACCCTTGTTTAGTTTTGGTCGACTGCAACATCAGTTTTCTTGGTAGAAAAGGTTAAGTAGTAGGACTGACCTCCATTAGGACCAAGCGAATGCTCATTCATAACATCACTGAGTTTAATAAGATCCTCAATATTAATGGCGCATTCGTACCTATAATTCATAGGTCAAGGATTAACAATCCAAAACAGAATTGCACGCGAGTAGAAAAAATCATGCTTCCGGCAGCCAATCCAGGACTCAACAAAAAGTGGAGCTGATGAGGAACCAAAAGCAAAAAATACAACAATATATCTACACATGGAGAGGATACGGCAATGAATCATTCGCAGGATCCAAGTTGATTACAGCCACCTTCCTGCAAAGCAATTATTGCAATTCTTCCATTAACATGCAATTTCACCGAGATAATAGACAAAATAAGCTAGGGCTGTATATGTACGTGCATTAACTTACTCCACCAACATCAAACAGTATGAGAATTCACAAGTCATACACAAAAAGGCAAGACAGACAATGAACTCAAAACGGGCACAACTGAAACCCTAGGCTATGCCCTACAATTGCGCATTTGATTACATTGGCATCAAACAGAAGTTCAATTAATTGTCTGTTTGTGTGTGGGCATACATATGATAGGCCGGTTACTATACATGGATTGTGCTCGGGGCCTAGTCTTGCAAACCAGCCCGTGAAGTGCTCACTGGACCAGCAGTAGTCAACCCAACAATTTAAGATCCAGCCCAAAAGCAGTTACTTAGTTAATTAAATTATTTTCAGTTACTTTCATTAGTTAATTAGTGTTTGGATTAGCTTGCTGGATTAGTGGTAGTTTGTTACGCTGTGCTGGCGAGTATAAATTGAATCAGAGAGAGAGAGAAGGGAGGCTTTTGTAATCAAGTAAAAGGATTGGGACGAGAGTTCCCTTTTCCTGTAACCGATTCTCGATCAATTCAATTCCCCAATTTTCCTCCATTGTTTTTCCATTTCTATCAACAATTTTATCATTGGTATCAGAGCAGCAGTTCCTTGGACCATCCATGGCTGAGACTCGCGCGCAGGAGCAGAAAAGGATCGAGGATGCAATTCGTCAACTCCGAGAAACCACTGAGCTGTTGTTGGCGAAGGATGACAAACGATCGAATTCCATAGACCAGCTCAAAGATATGGTGGTAGCCCTCACCGTCAGAATGGACCAAAATTCAGAAAAGGATAAACCCACCCCCGCTGCGGAATTGATCGAGTCCTCGAAAACTCCACCAAAAACCCCAATCAGTTCCTTCAATTCTGTGCAAACACGATATGCGAGGATCGATTTTCCCCATTTCTCAGGTGACGACCCGACTGGTTGGCTTTACAAATGTGAACGTTTCTTTGAATTTAATCACATCGATGAAGATAGTAAAGTTAAACTAGCTGTGATGCATCTAGATGATAAGGCTATCTCATGGTTCCAATGGTTTGAAAAAAACCAGAGTACTTTGTCCTGGTCGGAGTTTACTTATGGAATTCAAATGCGTTTTGGTATAAATGCTTTTGAGGATCCTATGGGTGAACTCTCTAAGTTGAAGCAAGTGACATCTGTTAAGGCATACCAGGAGAAATTTGAGGAGCTGGCCAATAAAACTAAGGGCCTTACTGTGGAGTTCTTTATTAGCTGTTTTCTAAGCGGTCTTAAGGATGAGATTAAAGCTGGTGTGCAGATGTTTCAACCCACCACCATCACCCAAGCTATTGGGTTGGCTAGACTGCAAGAAGAGAGTATTGAAGCTATGGCTCGTCGCTCTAAAATTTTCCCTTCCCCTAAACCAGCCATTAGTGGATGGCCCCCTTCCCCAGCCCCCTCCAGTTCTACACTACCTAAACCTACTTTCCTTGGTGGAACCAAACCTGAGACCAAACCACAGATAACCCCCACCACCAACCTAAATTCTCAACCAAACAACCATACTTATTCAGCTTCTCATACCCTTCCCATTAAGCGACTGACCCCAAGGGAAATGGAATCAAGGAGAGAAAAAGGTTTGTGCTACAATTGTGATGAAAAGTATGTTAGGGGTCACAGATGCCAAAAGAGGCAGCTCTACCTTATGGTGGGAGAGGAAGAGGAACCACCTGATACTGAACTAGGGGGAGAAGGGGAGGAGGATCCACCCCTATGGAATGACATGCAAATCTCCATGCATGCTCTTTCTGGTAACATCTCTTTCAGAACAATGAGGGTAGCTGGCAAGGTAAAAGGAAGGGCTATCACTATCCTAATTGATTCTGGCAGCACCCACAATTTTGTGGAGCCGGGAATAGCCAAGAGTTCAGGACAGCTGGTGGAGGCAACCTCAGAGTTACCGGTCACTGTGGCAGATGGCACCAAGTTGTGTAGCAAAGGATTGTGTCCAACTTTTACTTGGGAAATGCAAGGAGAGACATTCTCTGCTGAAGTACGGACACTGGCCATAGGAGGTTGTGACATGGTGCTAGGGGTGCAGTGGCTCTCTACTTTGGGCCCTATCCTTTGGGATTTCAAAAACTTACAAATGCAGTTCCAGGTTAATGCTCAACCTTTCTTGCTCAAAGGCAATACCAGCTGCAAAGTGGAACAGGTTTCCACCAAACAAATGAACAAGACTCTCCAGCAAACAACCCAAGGGTATGTATTCCAATTGTATAGTCTTACGGCAGCAGTGGAGGAACCTGAGGTACACCCTGACATAGCTGCTATCTTACATGATTTTGATGATGTGTTCATGGAACCTAAGTCCTTACCGCCCCAAAGGAATATTGACCACAGAATTCCACTACAGCAAGGTAGTGAACCTGTGCATGTCAGACCCTATAGATACCCCTACATACAGAAAAATGAGATTGAGAAAATAGTTAAGGAGATGCTTGAAACTGGTATTGTGAGACCAAGTGTTAGTCCATTTTCCTCACCTGTCCTTTTGGTTAAAAAGAAGGACAACACCTGGAGAATGTGTGTTGACTACAGGGAGCTAAACAAACTGACCATCAAAGATAAGTTTCCTATACCAATCATTGATGAACTGTTAGATGAGTTACATGGAGCCAAGGTGTTCACCAAATTAGATCTCAGGGCTGGCTATCACCAGGTCAGAGTGCACCCAAGTGATGTGGCCAAAACTGCTTTTAGAACTCATGACGGCCATTATGAGTTCCTGGTTATGCCATTTGGCCTTACCAATGCCCCCTCTACCTTCCAAAGCCTGATGAATTCTGTTTTTAAACCCCATCTCAGACAATTTGTCCTAGTTTTCTTTGATGACATCCTGATTTACAGTAAGACTTGGATGGACCATCTCACTCACTTACATTCTGTCCTACAGTTACTAAGAACCAACCAACTATATGTTAAAAAATCCAAATGTGCCTTTGGACAGCAATCCATGGAGTATTTGGGTCATATCATCTCCGGTGAAGGTGTTGCTGCAGATCCAGTCAAGGTGAGGGCCATGCAAGACTGGCCCACCCCTACAACCGTCAAGTCCTTAAGGGGTTTTCTGGGCTTAACAGGTTACTACAGGAGATTTGTGCAGAGTTATGGCAAAATTTGTGCTCCGCTCACCCAACTACTGAAGAAAGACGCTTTTGGATGGAATGAGGAAGCTAACAAGGCATTCAACCAACTAAAACAAGCTATGATCACCACACCAGTCTTGGCCCTACCAAACTACAACATGGACTTCATTTTGGAGTGTGATGCCTCTGGAAAAGGGATTGGGGCCGTATTGATGCAAGAAGGGCACCCTATTGCATTTATCAGTAAAGCCCTAGCACCCAAGCACCTAGGGTTGTCCACCTATGAGAAGGAGTTAATGGCAGTTGTTTATGCTGTGAGAAAATGGGGGCACTATCTCTTAGGAAGGCATTTCATCATCAAAACTGACCATTTCAGCCTTAAGTACCTGTTGGATCAAAAGATTTCGACCACAATGCAGCAAAAATGGTTGACCAAACTGTTGGGGTATGACTATGATATTGTGTTCAAAACTGGCCAAGAAAACAAGGTAGCAGATGCTTTGTCAAGATATGGAATCAGTCAAGGGGGAAGCCTTTCAGCTCTTTCTGTGGTTCAAACTGACTGGCTTAACACTCTTAAACAAGGTTGGCAGTCTGATCCAGCACTGCAACTCATCATTGATGCACTGGTTCTGGATCCTAACTCTCATGCAGGGTACTCTTGGGCTCAGGGGGTGCTTACCTACAAAGGAAGGTTGGTAGTTAGCTCTGATGTTCAGCTTAGAACCTTGATCATGCAAGAGATTCATGCAACACCATTGGGGGGCCATTCTGGGACTGAGAGGACCTACAAGAGAGCAAAAAGATCTTTCTACTGGCAGGGAATGAGGAGGGAAATATTTGCATTTGTGGCTAATTGTGACACTTGCCAAAGGAACAAAACTGAAACAGTGGCAATACCTGGGTTGTTACAACCCCTACCTATACCTGAAAGAGCTTGGGATGACATATCCATGGATTTTGTGGAAGGCCTTCCAAATTCTCAAGGTAAGACAGTTATTTTTGTGGTGGTGGATAGGCTGTCCAAATATGCACACTTTATGGCCTTGTCTCACCCTTATACAGCATTGGAGGTGGCACAAGCTTTTATGGACACAGTTTTCAAACTACATGGAATGCCCAAGTCGATTGTGTCAGATAGGGATCCAGTGTTCACCAGTGGCTTTTGGCAGGAGCTTTTCAGGTTGCAAGGCACACGATTGAATCTCAGCACCTCCTACCATCCACAGACTGATGGCCAAACCGAGGTAGTGAACAGGTGTCTTGAAGTATACTTAAGATGCATGACAGGGGAGAAACCTAGAGCTTGGGCACAATGGCTCCCTTTAGCTGAATGGTGGTTCAATACTAACTACCACTCTGCTACAAAGTTAACCCCATATCAGGTTGTGTATGGCCAGCTACCACCATCCCACATTCATTACATTCCAGGGGCCTCAAATGTGGCAGCAGTGGAGCAGTGGGGAGGGGACAGAGAAGCTACCCTTAGACTGTTGAAGGACCACTTGGTGCAAGCTCAGAATCGCATGAAGCAGCAAGCTGATCAACACAGGTCAGAAAGGCAATTTGAGGTGGGAGATTGGGTTTTCTTAAGGCTCCAACCCTATAAGCAAAGCTCATTACATTGCAGATCTAACATGAAGTTGTCCCCAAGGTTTTATGGTCCTTTCCAAGTGCTTAAGAGGATTGGACAAGTGGCATATCAGTTGAATCTTCCTGCTGTCTCACGGTTACATCCAGTGTTCCATGTCTGTCTTCTAAAAAGGAAGTTGGGCTCTCATGTGGTGCCCCACACAACTCTACCTCCTGTGGACAAGGATGGGATCATTGAACCTCAACCAGTGGCCATTCTGGACAGACGTATAGTGAAGTATAAGGGGCAACCTGCTACTCAGCTTTTGGTGCAATGGTCCAACTCCTATCCGGAAGATGCGACATGGGAATGGTACCAGCAACTCCAAGCTAAATTTCCTGAGTTTGGACCTTGTGGACAAGGTCCAAGCCAAGGGGGAGGGAATGATAGGCCGGTTACTATACATGGATTGTGCTCGGGGCCTAGTCTTGCAAACCAGCCCGTGAAGTGCTCACTGGACCAGCAGTAGTCAACCCAACAATTTAAGATCCAGCCCAAAAGCAGTTACTTAGTTAATTAAATTATTTTCAGTTACTTTCATTAGTTAATTAGTGTTTGGATTAGCTTGCTGGATTAGTGGTAGTTTGTTACGCTGTGCTGGCGAGTATAAATTGAATCAGAGAGAGAGAGAAGGGAGGCTTTTGTAATCAAGTAAAAGGATTGGGACGAGAGTTCCCTTTTCCTGTAACCGATTCTCGATCAATTCAATTCCCCAATTTTCCTCCATTGTTTTTCCATTTCTATCAACAATTTTATCATGTAAGGGTTGGGCGGGTGGTCAAGGCACTTAGGGTTTTGTCAAGGGTTCGAAGCCTCTCAGGTGGTATGTACTCCTTTGGGTGAGTCCACAGGCTATACATGCTTTCCGGCTTTAATAGGCGTCCCTGCTAGTCGACGGTGGGATTGGTTTCCCAGATTAGCCGAGGAGCGTGGACAACTGAGTTATATAAAAAAAATGTGCATATACCTTTGTATGTGTATAGTCATGCGTGAGAGAGAGAGAGAGAGAGAGAGAGAGAGAGAGTAGAGTAGAGTTGGGGCACAGACCTTCCAATAAGTTGGAGGAACTGAGACATGCCGTTGCAATAAGTGGTCTTCCCGGAGCCTGGTGGTCCAATTACCACTTGACCGAACACCATCTTCCTTCACCTCACTCGACACCCCCCTCTCCAAAACCTCCTCAAATTCGCTAAACCACAACGAAACCAACCCAAATATCGCTTCTAATCGACCCTATCTCCAAATAGATACAGAACAAACGGGGAAAAACAAAAGAATAAGAAACTCAGGTCTCTCTCTCTCGAAAAGACCCTACTTGAGGGCATTCGGAAGATTTAAGTAGGGCCTTCCAGCGTGCACTGCTTTCGGCTCGTTTTGGGTTCGTTGGAGCTCGCTTCGTTAATTGTTTATTGCTTGAGTTCGGGGGTGTTCCGCTTTTAGAAAAAGAAGGTTTTTGAAAAGGAAGGTAAATTTCAAGGTCAAAAATTATAGATTTACATAAATAATTTTCCTGCCAATATGGATCTTGTTTGATAGATCTCATTGAGATCTTTTAAACGGTGCAAAAAAAATTGAAAAATTACTTTTCATTTTCGTTATATTTGAGTTTGAAATTACCTTCTTTTTAAAAAAGAAGGTTTTTGGAGAAAGCGGAACGGGGCCTTCAAGTTTGCGAAAGAGTCTGAACATTAACACTGCTTGGCTCGAGCTCGTAAAAATAATAAACAAACTTGAGCATTAGCATAGCCAGTTCGTCTCGAGCTTCGGCTTCATAAGGCTCGCTGTATTTTAATGACAAGAAATTACAATACATTCTTATTAATTTAAAAGCAATATGTTGTTGAGTAATACGGAGTACTAAAAAACTGTGGTAAATATTTTGAAGTAGGTTTTTTTTATTCCTCCTAGCTTATATATAGATGATAATAACTTAATAAGACATACACAATCAAAATTTTCTCTACTATGCAAGTACTATGAATATAAGTATATTTGTTGTTGGTTCGTTAAGATTTGTGAACAAATTCGAATTAGAGTCAAGTTTCAACTGGCTCGACTCGTGCTCGGCATTAAGTTTCCACTATGTTCAAGCTCGAGCTCGCCAAAAATTTAATAAATCAGCTTGAATACGGAACAACTTGGCTCGTTTTACAGCCCTAACAATGATCTAACCTCTTGTCAAAATAATAATAATAATAATAATAATCTAACCCTCCACGACGTCGTTTTCCGTAATCCTAATAACCCGTAATTACTAAATTACCCTCATCTCTCTCTTGTTTAGAACCCTAAAAAAAGCGAACACCCACAAACGCAGGTACACTCAGTAAAATTCTTGCAAAACCCCATCAGAGAGCAAGACGATCTCCTGAAAATGGCCTCCAAAATCCCACTCAAAAACCTACCGAGACTCCTCTCTCTCATCCGAAACCCTATCTCGCGCAACCTCTCTACAGCCGAGACCCAAACCCAGAAGCTGGAGCGAATAGCCGACGAGCTCCTCAGCCTCAACAAGCTCGAGAGATTCGATTACTCGGTCCTGTTCCGCCACAAGATGGGCCTCAACAACTACGGCCCGGCCGTATCGGGCCCATCGCCCACGGCTTCGTCGCCGTCAGCCGGGGCTGGATTGGCAGACGTGAAGGCGGCGGAGAAGACGGCGTTCGACGTGAAGCTGGAGAAATTCGACGCGGGGGCGAAGATCAAGATCATAAAGGAGGTGAGGAGCTTTACGGAATTGGGATTGAAGGAGGCCAAGGATTTGGTCGAGAAGGCACCGGTGGTGGTGAAGAAAGGGGTTGCCAAGGAAGAGGCGGATTCGATCGTGGAGAAACTCAAGGGGTTGGGTGCCACTGTGGTGTTGGAATGATTTCTAATTTACTCATATTTTTTGAGAAAGAAATTTTGATTTCTTGCTTCTTTGTGATCTTATTGTAGAACAACTTTCATCTTTATGATATGAGAGAGAGAGAGAGAGAGAGAGAGAATGAAATGCAGGTGTTCAATAATTGTCTGTTTTAGGAATTTGGGCCTTCGTTGTTGTTTGTGTATTACCAGGCAACCCTAGCAGAAATCTCACTCACCGGCCTAAACGAGCAAGCAATCGCGAAACAAATGGACGAGCTCCAGGGAGGGAGGAGAGGGTTCTCGAATATGGAAAATTTGCGTTTCAAAATGATAAATTCAACAAGATTTAAAGCTATCTGAGTTGCTCAAAAAACTCCTTTTGTTTTTGTACGATGTACATCATTAGACAGAATTACATTCTAAACAACTAGAATGACAAAAATTCTGCTAAGTTAGAAGCAGCGTCGTGTGCTGCTGCATGCCGATCTTGGGATATAAGCACAGCGCAAATTCAGTTCTACAGTCATAGCCCCTAATGTCTCGAAAGAGCTTTCCCAAGAGGGCACTAATTCAGAAACACTCAAGCCACTTGGGGCTCACCCAAAGTGGTTAGAGATCAGCCCTCGTTATGGGACTCTTGTGTCCGAACCTTGCTACATGCAAGGTGCCCGAACTTTCTTATTGTGAAGGTTATGGACTCACGTCCCATTGGGATTTTACGGGTGATCTTTGCTCTCTTCTCCCGTACCGTTGAGTATGGATCCTTGCCATTTAAAAAAAAAAAAATTTACTGAAACCCTAAATGCAATTGTTAGCTCTAAAAAGCCGAGCTCTTTTGTGCGGCTAATTAAAGAATTCATACATATCAAATATTTATATACCAAGGCAAGCTAGGATTTTCAGCAATAACTATTTTGTTATCACTCTGCTCAAAGCATGACCTGACACCCATAACCCATTGCTCTTGCCATCAAGCAAGCTCCTCTCACAGCAAGGGCGTAATACATGAACGATTGTCCGCACGGCTACACTCCAATCCTCCTTCCATCAACTAGTTTACTGTTTACCAGAATCATCCCTAATAACAATCCCCACAACACCAGATTCCGAGTTAGATTCCCATGAGGTATCACAGTTGATCTTGACAAAACGGGAAGGAGGGATCCATTCGGGAGGAGGGGTGTCTGGGCTACATGGTGGACAAATGTTGCCGGTATGAGATGAAGGAGGATTGGCATAAGCACCAACACAGCAAAATTGTCTAGCAGAAACTCCTTAGAATATCTCCCTTTAGTTGAATGACTTGAGCTTCTGCAAACCAACGCAAAACAGAATCTTGTCCAACCCCAAAGCTTCTGAGATACAGCAACCCGCCCAAGCCTACTCGGAATTTCAAAGTTAACCAACCGATGGTCCACTAATTCAACCCTTACAAATGTAATCCTTTCTCAACTTTCCAATTGTCCAAAATGGCAAAATCTTTCAAACATTTTCCGGAGTCATGCTCGTCGCTCCTATCAAATCTTTTTGAATTACTGACTTGTTAAGTTCAGCACAAAAGGGGTATGGTCTACATCTATATGAAAGGATATGATATTCAGATGTTCAAGTCGCATAACAACACTTTTTGGGTACATGAAAGGAAACTACATTACCTCGTCGCTAATGTATATTGGCTGGAAGAAATAACGGGTTTATTTTCATGAATTTCAAACGAGCAATTTGTCACCACGATTGGATTTTGGAATCCGAAGGGCCTCCAACAAAACTTAAATGCCGGGAGTAGAGGAATAAGATGGACTCCTTGGTTTACAATGTTTGACCAACATTTGTCATGTTTTGAGTACCAACATTATATAAAGGAGTCAAAAAGAAAACTTTAGAGCATCTACGAGATCTCCAAACATCAATCTTTAAATCACTATAACAAACTCTTTTCTAGTCTACTGAAGTACACTACTAAGGTAGCAAAATGTCAATAACTAAGGGAAAAAATAACGAAATTTAAAGTGTCCTCACTGCTGTACCATGAAAATTCTCCTTCAAAATGTAAAGCAAAGCAGTGTAGCAAAGTACTGCATACATTGTGGGTGCCCGATTGAAAGCATAAAATGAACCAACATTTCTGTAGCCTGGCCTTGGCAAACATGTGACCCGGTATTTTGGTTTTTATTTTGGTGACAAGAAAACTGAGATTGAATGGCATGAACGCGACTGACAGATGCCCTAGGATACAATTAACATAACAAAACAAAAGCCAGACAATAGCAGCTGCAACTACACAACTTGTAAGCAAGCACGTGAATCAGCTGTGTCTAAAGATTTGATACAAATAGTCTAACCTAGTTAGCTAGCCTTTTCATGCGTATATTGCCTTCTACTAAAGCAAACAATCCAATCACCGTTAAGATGTACGAATAAATAGATGTCATTAGCATGTTAAGATGCTTAAGCCCTAAAGTTGAGAACTCTGTTCCCAGTCTATTAGCCGATAACATAACCAACTCCATTGCTTCGCCCTCAAGTGAATACTCGATCGATGCTAATTCCACTCATGTCAGGTTGTAGATTCTTCATATAGTACTTTGATCCACGGGACCAATTTATCTTCTTCCTCTTCTCCTCTGGTATGCATTCGATAGAACATTCTGAGAAACCACGCCTCACAAACCTGTCAAACACAGAGCCAATGATTGCTGTACATCAGTAGGCTAGATACACAAAAGAGGACCATTCATTTCCTTTTCTGCTGCTTTCAAGTACGAATCAATTCATACATGTTTAGCACCAGAAGAAACAAATGGCACCCTAAATATGAATTATAAACATAAAAATAAATCATGCGATGTGGAGATGAGCTTTGCACTTGACAATAGGAGTGAAATTTTAACTGAAAAAAAAAAAAAAAAAACCAATCCCCCTGACTAAACTGCCCGAAATAATCAGTCCAGTTCAGTTCAGTTATATCAAATTTCGCTTTGGTTTTGATGCATGTCAACGTTGAACCAAGACTAACCAACTAATATCCTCATCAGAAAACTTAATGTGCACTGTCCTTACGAACCCTTGTGTTCGATACTCACCATCCATGTGTGCCAGGTGCGCACAGAAAGAAAACCTGCAAACCCAACTTTGTTCTCTCTCTTCCCAACTTACCTGTCTTCTCTCTTTTCCCAATCGGAGATCGAATGGCTTCTCTATTTGTTTTTCACTGGCATATGCACTAGCTCAATGATCCTAATGCATCTCAGTGTCCCCTCTACTTCTCTCGATTTCAGGCTCCTCTCTCCTGTCTGTCTCTATGCTCTTTTCTCGTTATGTTTGACTCACTAATTGGTGGATCATGTTTTATGCAATGTTCTTGAAATTCTCCATGCAAAAAATACTGACAGAAAACCAAATGTTCCAGATATGCTCGATTTCTTAAGGTAAATTTGAAACTCTTGTTCCCTAAGTAATGATGCAAAAGCCCTGATCTTGTTAATCCTGATCTATGAGAAATCCCTTATTTTACGTTCCCAACAACACTGACTGAGCCGTAGTATATTGAACCATCAAGGTTTGAAGCACTTCATATTCGGTGTTGGTTTCCAATTTGGACAAACCGAGAACTTCGGCTCAGAGCAACAAAAAAAAAAGCCCTAAATTCGAACAGCAAGAACCAATTATACCCGTACTTGACAGTAAAGGAACAAATACTAAAAGGTCCAAAGTGAAAGCACTAACTCATCCCTTAGCGGCTAGGTAAGAAAGCAGGAAACATATTCCAAAATTTTCCAAGTTATGGTGGTTGACGAAACATACTGCACTAGCACAATAAGTTAGGATAGGTTATATTTCCCCCAGATTGGGTAAGTACCAAGATGTTATTAAGCAGGAAATGAACAAATACATTATATCCCCTGTAACAGTAGAACTCTTGTGCAACAACACTGCACTGGGAACTTTCAAATCCATCTTGTCAGATGCTTTGTTATAATCTGATGATACGCTACTGTTTTCACCTATGAAGCACCCAACATGCCTAGATGGTCACAGCATACGTATCGGACAAGGTTATGCCTGGGACAAGGTAGGACATGTACGGGGTACGTGATGTGTCGTGTTCATTTAACTTCATTACTTTTAAGCCACGGTATCGGGTTCAAAACGTCCCAGTGCTATCAACTTTTATGGGGCCAGTCCAAGACTCCAAATATGCTTTGTCAAGGATTTAATTGGGCCCCCGTTACGAGTACCCCAGAGATTAATCAAGGTGCGTGTAAGTTAGCCCGGACCTTATTTGCACGAAGTAGGGGCGGAATCAAGGGGCATAGAAGCTCCTCGTTTGCGGGGTGTTGTGGGGTAGGAATAACTGATACAAATTCCTAATTGGTGTCAACTTCAAATATTGTTTTAGCAAGTAAATATTATATTTATAATAAATACAAGAAAATTGAGTTGTTATTTTCCTCGATCTTATCATTAATTCATATTGTCTCTTACTTGGAATCTTTTACTATTGTTCTTTTGGGATTTATGTTCTAAGAGATTCTATCCTGGTTGGGAGCTCCTTTCTCGATGGAAGCAAGGTTCCTATGCGCTAAGGGTTTAGGGTTTAACTTGGGAGCGCGAAAGCGAAGTTCTGAGATGGATACACCACCCCACTAGGAGGTTCCGGCACTGAGGCCCGGACACTCCAAGTTATCAAAAAAATATAAAAAAATTCAAAGTTCATTTTAGGAGTTAAACTATGATAAATAAATAAAAACTAAAAGGGAAGGATTGCAAACCAAAAAATTCCAACCTACTAAAACTTAAAATAAAAGGAAAGAATTGAAAATTGCAATGTTAGTTTCGAATGTTACTGAATCAACAATGGTAAAATAAAAAACTTATATATTGTTCCGCGTCTTAGGCCATTTTTTCCGAAATATTTTTTTCCTGTTTCTATATCCTTATCCATGCTACAGTACATAAGCAATAAGCCAAGCCGCTATACTCATGAAGTTCCCTTTGCAGAATGTATTTCAATTGGAAATGTACTTCAAAGAGGTTTTTTAAACTCTTAAGGTTCCGATTAATACTCTATTGCAGCCAAGCACAAACTAAAAGGTAAAAGAATGCAATTAAATTGTATCAACAATTTGGTCATAACACTGAGCTTAAGGTTCTAGCGTCAACAATGGCACGAGATTAATTTGCTAGCCATGAATCCATAGCAGAAGAAAGTAGGAACTCTTCAACAACATCAAAAAACACACAATATTACTCGAATAACTCTAATGGTTACATTAATTATGATCATTCTCATTAAGCCGTCATAACCAAACACAGCTAGTAGGCATTAATCAAAACATGCTGGGAGGCAAAATGCATACCAATCTGCAGTCCGGGTTGTAAGCAGGAAAAGCATTTCAAATCCAAGCGAAGATGCCTTCTTTTCAATGAAATCTGCAAAACATTCCACTTGTAATGATATTCAGAAAAGGTGGAAAGGAAAAGAAATTCCGAGTCAGAGACAACCCATTGCCAACTCAGGGAATAAAACACTGCACAAAAGTAATTGCCACATATTCACTACCATACCCAGTAATTTGTCTCCTTGTCCTTGCCCACGGCATTCTGGAGAAACAGCAATAGCAGCAACTTCTCCACATTTTTCTTTAAAGAATGGAAAAAGAGCAGCACAAGCAATGATTTGACCCTCCCTCTCCACGACGATGAACAAATCCAGTGCTTGAAGTAGCTAAAATCGTGAAAAGACACTAAGTTCTGAGTGCCCAACATCAAAAGAAAAAGAAAAAGAAAAATCGTCCGCACAAACCTCTTCTTCGGTCCTCCTGACCAATGCACCAGACTCTTCTAAAGGCTGTATAAGTTGTTTTATCCGGGAAATGTCTGTCATCCTAGCCATCCTTGTTCCTTCATACAGATCACTGGAGTGTGAACGAACAATTAGAGAAAAGTCAGTGAAATGGTAGATGTGGCAATATAGCAAGTACGTTTTACTCTTTTCTTCTCAACAAAATGATTTTTAAGCAAAATAACAGTATCTAGGCCTAGAACTTTTAGTGTTTCACTCACTTAACTAATAAGAATCAAAATATGATATGACAATCAAATCCCCTGCTACCGCAACTATCGACAAACCCATATCATCCATATCTTGACATCCAACAAACAAACACCTATGCCTCAACTGATTGGTCAGCCTTTAAAGCTAGGACATGTTAAGCTGAGTAAATAATGAAAGATCATTGATATAGAATGTCAACAAGTTCCTGTTGATTAGGAAACAAAACATGCTATAATGTCGTAAATACTCTGCACAGTTCTACCAGTAGCTAATACCATATATCCAGCAGGTACTGCTCTGAAAAAGGTCAGACCCAGTGCCCAATCTTTCGTTACAGCAGAGTCTTACTTAATGATTTCCAGCGTAGAAATCCATTTCTCTCCTAAGATTCGAATTTCTTAGGTCAAATTTGTGAAAGTGGAAACCCAAAACTTATATATAAACCATGAACTTCTCATTGTCCAAGATTATAAAGTCAACAACTACCTCTAGTGTACCTTTAACAAGTATTTGGACAAGCAAAAGAATCAAGGAATAACAGATATTCTGCATGAGCAAAAGAATCAGCAATAAACGAACAGATATTGTGTAAGCGTGGGTTTTTTTCTGTGTCATCTATCAATTTTATTATTATTGTTTTTCGTTTAGAGGCAAGAGAGACAAACTGAACAGGTGATTTAGTGATGATATGAAACAGATGAGTAAGTTTCCTTTGGTGGTGTGTAATTCCAACCTGCCTACCCCGTGATCTAAATTAAAATAACCTAAGATAAACAGCAGTTCCCTTGATAGGGAAACAACAAAGTAAAAGAGAGAATATACTGGAACATATGCATCAACTAACAACAATAGAGAAAAGGAAATTGGGAATTCAAATCCAAAACGGAAATGAGCACACATTACGGATCATGTACCTTGAAAACAGATTATGTGAAAGTTACTTTCCATAAAAATTGCATACCTGGCCACCATTGTTCCCACTCCATCTCTTTGAAACAGTTCCAATAGTAAAACTCCACCGATAGTGCCATCTACCAAGTGAACTCGCTGAACACCTCCCTGAAAGAAAATAAGTGGGAAAGACTGTAACAACAACCAAACCTGACTACCATCCTAACATTTTGTGACAGCAATACATAACTCGCACCATAGGCATCTAATTGTGATCTCACTTGAAACGATTTAGAAGGACCTAACAACTTAACAAGAACTTTCTGGACAAAGCTCAACCAATGTGAAGCAACTAAGAGCATTCATTTCTGCACTATTGAATGCATAATGATTACAATCCACATTCACGACTTGGAAAATGTAAATCAACTAATCAAGCAAAAGAAGAAACCAGAAACGTTAGCATGTCAGACTCATAAAATGACAAAAGCTTCAATATTGAAGTCTAGCAAAAAAGTAAATGATGCCTTTTTGAAGATCATCCTTTGACTACTCAATTTGACAACATGATAACATTTTCACACTTGATCCTGAAGCATGCTAGAAACTGCAGTATATGCTTGTCTTCAGTGACATGAGAGAAATTTTACAACTCGAATTAAAGATTGAATTATCACCCATCATCGCTGAATAGAATTTGGCCTTACCATTGCAAGCCAAAAAATGGTCTGAATGTCCATAATCCAATACAATCCTTTTAATGTTGCTTTCCTAAAATATCATTATACAAGTGTCCAACCGCGGGGGGGGGGGGGGGGGGGGGGGGGGGGGATAACTTACTGAAACCCTCTCATCCAATAATCAAGGATTCATGCTTCACTCAGAAAAAAAGCCTTATTTATGTAGTTTGAATAGAATAGAAACTTAGATAATAGTCACAGTGGCTTCATATTACACAAAATGGGTAGTCACTTTCAAAAGCTATTACTCCCTCTGTCCCTTTTTTAAAGTTCAATATTCCATAAATGTCCATTTTGTAAAGTTAGTGGTAAAAGTTGGTACATTTTCCATTTTGCCCCGAAAAGTAGATTCGATTTTGAAAGTTAGTGAGTAAAAGTGTAATGATGATGTCTCCATAGAGGGTAAGTAGGGAAAGTAGATGTAAAAGTTGGAGTGAAAGGTGTAATGATAATGTATTCTCAATAAGTAGGAGTTACGAAGCTCGACACTTAAAAAGGGACGGAGGGACTATTAAAATACAGAGAACTATAAGTAAAATCGGCAAACTTAGGTGGTTGAGAAACATTGTCCATCCATCAAGTTGCAAACTTACTCTGCAAACAAAAGCTGCTGCAGCTAATTCAGAAAGGTAACCATTTAGTCGACTAAGCCTCTCTTGACCTCCAATAGCAAAACCCTGCTCGCCAGACAATCCATTGCCATTGTCAAAACCAACACCATTGTGAAATGTTGCTGCATACATATCACTAAAACCCTTCCCCTTCTGTAGAGATGTTACACTTCCATTGGACTCGCTATGGGCAAGGCAAGTAAGATCTTCTCCACGAACAGCTTGAACATAGTTAGCAGCAATGTCACTTTGCTTAGCTCGCTCACGGATCAACATGTCCGCATCTTGAAGAGTTAAAAAACGAATAAGGCGTCCAGACTCATCCAGGATTGGGCCATCTATAATGCAAATAAGCTTCTCTGCACCAAGAGCTAAGGCACAAGCTGTAGCAACTTCATATGCGCTGAAATTTACAACAGAAAAAATCATTAGATAGGCCTCAAGTGCTCACATGACCCCAACAAAAATTATCATCAACCATCTGATTAGTTCTTTTAGCTGGTATGCGGGACGAGATGTCCTACCAAAGTTACTCTTCAAAGACAATGTGTAGTGTTTGAGTTTCTAATAGTAGCAAAAACAATTGCAATATCAAATCACCCAACACAAAAATCTAATTTGTTAGATATCGGGTCGCTAATGGGCCGTACTTCTGATCCTTATATGTTATTGGTCTTATATGAAATCCTACTTATGTTTAGAATACTCTATGTTTGGACCTCAACAAAATTTCTTGTCATCCTAATTGTTAATAATTATTCTAGCAGAATTAGGAAAGTTGAACAATCTAAAAAAAGAAGTACAGACGTGCCCACCGACCCCACATATATGTGTCTGACATGAACATGATACTCCGTTGTCAGGCATGTCTTAGCCATGCCTAAATATGTGTCCCACGTTTCATCTTTTGTCGGACACATCGTGGATACTCCAAGACACATTAAGGACACATTAGGAGGTTATTTGGCCCAAAGTCAAAATTTTCATGGATAACTAGTTCGTGATGACAGTTAATTTGTATCTTCATAAACTTAGTACAATTTCTATTTTTCGTCTTAATTAGTTGGAAATAATGTTATTAACTTTGATATGAACTTAAAAGATACATCTATTTCATAAATATATCTTATACTTGACGTGTCACAATGTGACTGTATCCTAATTGTTTAATAAGTGACGAATCCGCGTATCCAAGTCTTGTCGTGTCCTCGTACGTGCTTCTTAGATTTATAGTCTAGAGAGTTGAGACTTTGAGAACTAGTGTGAAGCTTTTCAAATTTTATCTAATGTGTTATGCAGCTCTATCTTGGGGTAACTCCCAAGGAATCCTAGATTGGATTCCGCAGCCCCTTAAAAGTTGTTCTTTCACCCCAACCTTCAGGATTCTAGAAGGGAGTCACGAAGTCTTTCTCTCTTTCTTTTTCTAGTCTCCTGCAAACATTACAAGGGTACAAGTCACTCCCTTTAAAAGCTGTTCTTTTAGGCCCAAACAACACCTATTCAAACCATCAAGCTTAAACCTCCAACTCAACTAACTCGTGAGTACCCTAAATAGTCACTATCAATACAAACATAAACTTCCAAATCCAAGCCGACCCTTTGAAAATCTATTTGAACTCCCGTTGCCTATTCTACAAAACGTAAGGACTATAGTCTACCTAAGAGTACCTTATCCTTAGAAGCAATTCTTTATCAAAACCACCATGACGCTAATAGCGATAGGCAGCCCAACACCGGCTTCCTAAAGTTGTCCTCCATCAATATAGAAAGAGAATAGGAGACCATGCAAGATACCTTTCAAGAAAGCTCATCAACAGCTCAATAGCAACGGTGGATAGATATAACTTAAAGGATCAATAAGACCTTTCACACCAAATAAGAAAAATCTCTCAAATCAAGTGACAGAACTACTAGAGTCCCTCTAACTCGAGAGCTAGACATTACCTCAATCAAGTATATATTGCCAAAACCTCACATGCTAGATACGGGTATGGTTTTAAGTAACTAAGTAATTTAAGCCAAGCAACAAAGGGTACCTATCAAAAGCTAATGAGCATACTTGCAATTCAAAACTTCTCCAGAGCTGGAATAGCCAAGATTGCTGAAGATAACTATATAATCCTTATCCAGCCTCTCACGAACACGAGCAACATCAATTTTCTTTACTTCACCTGTTGCTCCATAATCAATTCCTTCGACAACTCCCCTTCTCTGCCAAAAGAAACAAATTGAGGTCAAAGTTCCATATACTAATCAAGTATAACAAACCAACCAAATGCTATGTGCAAAATAGTCAAAAATTAATCTTGCAGACACTGACAGTGACAACTTTCCTACCTTAGCTGCAAGAAAATTACCACTAGCGACAGTGACACCATCATGCCAACGACTATTGTCACCGTGCCGACGTATATTGCATAGAGACGGTCCAGGAGAAAGCTTTGCCTCTATCATTATGCGTATTCTACCCGCTGCGTCCATTGATGCCTGGAGAGAATCAGAGTCAGTAATTCTGTATCGGCCCACATACTTAGGCTCTCTTCCTGAAAGAACAACACAACACCAGATTACATGCTATTCCACAACACAATATACACTAAAATTTGTTATGTAATTAATAGCATTACAATTATACTCTATGTAGAGTATGCTCTGTTACCTCACATAGAATCTACGCACAGTGGAACATCTCAAAACATACTCTTTCTATTTCTTATATATTATTATATGTATACATATACATATATATATATATGTATGTACATATATCTATCTACCTATATATACAGGGCCCGGTTCAAGAGACACAACATTTGACACAAAACTAATCGGAGCCCCATGCGAATAATCATAGCTGTTCAATTTGTTTGAAACATGTATTTAAGGGGTCCAAAAAAATCAACTCATCCGGATATCGGTAAGCGCTTGATCGGCTCATTCAATTTTATGCTGTCAAAATCAACTGAATGAACCAATCAAGCCCTTACAATCATCCGAATGAGTTGATTTTTAAATAAATTTAACGGCTCCGATCATTTGTTTGAAGATCCCACGCAAAACTTGTGTCAAATGTTGTGTCATATGTATATGAATATATGTATATGTATGTATATATACATATATATGTATGTATTTATTATATACGTTGCTCACATACAATAAATTGGTTCACTCCAAACACTTAAGAATTACATAAGCCAAAACTCACACTAGAACATATACATCTCAAACTTCACACAAATTGTATTACTCTCCATTTGGGTTCTTTCCACTTCAAGAGTTTCTTCCTGACTCCCTAAGAGCTATGTTACATGGACTCGGGGTGCGAGTATCGGGTGCGGGTGCGGGTGCGGGTCCAAGCGTCTAACCTTCCTAACTTAAATCTTACGATACGTGGATAAGTGTCCCCAACTTGGGTATGGGTACGGGGACACGTCTTGAACCCTTATTTGTATTATATATTGCATAATTTTCCAAGATTATGTATCATAAACTATGTTTACAAATGTATTTAAACAAGAAAGGATTAAGAAAATTATGTTTTTGCTATTTCCCTATTTCCTCTCTATGTGAAATACTTAGAAATATCGTTTTTCTAGCTAATTTGATATTCCCTTTTGTAAGTATCTTAACAATTAGAGGATTCGAGTGTCCAAAAGGATACGGGTGTCGGACACAACGATACGGGTACTTGAGCCAAAATAAAGGATCCATGTAACATAGCCTAAGAGTAATTGTCTATCCACAGGGATTCTTAACATACTCTAAGTGCACTCCCGGAGAAACTTCCAAAAACAAACTCACAAATAACGCCTTCTCCCTCAGAAAAGCCTCCACCTTCTCAAATGGATAACTACAATTGCCATGATCCAATGCTACCATTTTCCTTTCAAAAGCTCCTCGTAAATTTCGATTTTTCTATTCCACAAAGTTCTAAATTCCCCGAATAAATCTAGCATGTAATGGAATCTTTTCCATTCTCTAGGATCATTCGAGCTTCCTTCAAAACTCGCTAGGTTCTCCAACTTCTAGAACTTTGTAGGATGTTATAAAACCTTCTCCCATGTTCTCCTTTATTCTACAACATCCAACAATGTTCTTGAGAATTTTCCACTATTTCAGAATCCTCTACCACGCTCTCAAAACTTCCGAACTCTTGGAAGATTTCATAGTATCTTAAGAGGATTCTAGAGCCACGGAGAGTGATGTGTTGACATCCAACATTGGTAAGTACTCTGGGTTTTTTTTTTCCCAATTGGCTTTGAGGGCAAGAGAGGCCCTTGGTGCATGGTTAATGATTATAGTGCGGCCTAATGACTACGCTATTTGTCCTTAACTGAGAAACACAGACACTTCAAAGCAAGATATGTGTCCAACGTATTCGATTCCGACTCTTCTTAGACACTCTTGGCCACGTTCCTGATACTCTTTTCTCGTGCCCCTAAATAACAACTAAAATTCTTATTCCAACAGGTGTCCGACACTGATTTTAGGACATGTAGGGCACTTCTTAAGTGTCTATGACTATAACTTTGGCATTAAATTTACACCCCTCAATCAATGGTGAAAGTCTCACATGTAACGGGTATACGGCTAGTGGCTAAGTACAACCTCAAAACTACCAAGTTGCCTTGCATTACCTTTTACCCAATAGCAACAATCGACACAATTAGTTCGTGCAAATTTTACATCTTCAGCATTCTCTCCACAATACTTCTCGCTTTAAAACCCTCTAGAAATGTGTTATTCTAACAGTGATGGCATTCTTCAAGTGGAAAAAAACAATAAACAAAAACAATAAACATCAAAGCAGCAGTAAGGAAAATGACTGTGATGATGGAAAGAGCGTTATTGCTGGAAAATGAGAAACATATACTCCAGTAAGTGTGCTACTGTAAATGTATTTGTGCACGTGTATGGGCATATGCAGGTTACAGAAGGCATAAATGAGAAACAAAACCCAATTAAAGCAACCAGGTTTCACTCACCTCTCTCAACCAGAAGCCTGTCAATTTGTACATGGGTCGCTGGAACAAGAACAAATTTGATCCCCAAGCCATGAAGGAGAGAAATATCCTGTGTACAAATTTATAGCAAGTGTCATACCCCAATTTTTCCCATAATAATATCATGTTTCATTAGTTGTGATGGTTGAAACTTGGAGAGATTCAAAGGAATTTACATCCACCAAAATTCACAAGCATGTATGAAATTCGAGAATGAAAAGAAAAGCATAATTACAATTTTCAACATGTTTATTTCAAACCAACTAAATCAACTTCAAGTCAAGCAATGACTCCAAGCAAATCAACCAAAGAGCCATCTTTAAAGTTACATTCGTCACGCTAACAACATCACATTGGATGGTGGCTAAGTCGCAAATATCCTAAAAAATCTAGTACTTTAATACATTTCATGCACCCAATGCAGTTTTTTGCACAATTTTTAACAATTTTAAGAACACCTCTTGCACTCCGGTTAGAGGTATCCTATTTTATTAAGTATCCATTCCATTTTCATACCTTTCGGCCTTTTGGTTTTTGACTACATACCAGATATCACTAAACATCTGGTGTTTAATTAAATTATTTACCATCCAAATGAACCATGTCTCCGATTTTTAATTCCACAAAGTATAGGATACAAAATACAATGGGGTGTGAGATTATCAATCCGATCACTACTAAACTCGAAAGATTATACATTCAGTGCTATTAGTCCTGTCAAAAATGGGCCCATACAGGTATACAAAACAACAAGAAGCACGAAAAACAGAAGTAGTGTCTTGGAAACATACCCTAAGAACAGAATCCAAGTAAGGGCTATCGACAATTTCAGCCGAAATAATGACGACAAAGGTGCCGCCACGGTGCGCTCGAAAGTACGGCCAGGCTTCACGGAAAAACCTCACGAACCGTTCGTCTCTTACACAGTTGCTACTCGACTCCGCATCGGTTTCCGTGAAGGCGTTACACTTCACAGAGATTTTCTTCCCCCAATTAACCGCCGCCAACGAAGGATTCATCGATCCGAGAGCGCTAACTCTCTCCCCCAAACCACTCGGAGCCGGCGAGAGGATCCGGTGGATGTGGCGGAGAGGAAGGGAAGGGGTTACAGGCGAAACCGCCATGGGAGGCGAGGAGGCTGGACGAGGAATTATTGCGTAGATTTCGAGAGCTGAAGAGGGTATGGGATAGGGTGGTGACTCATGGTATGCGGTTGTCGGGGCGGAAGAGGTTTTCTGGTAGCCGAGGTACCACGGAGATGTCAAAGTTTGAACGGGAGCCGCCGTGAATAACGTATATCAGTTTCTATAGATGTTCTTCGACGGCGAAGGTTGGTTGCAGCTTCCAGGAAAGGAGTGGAAGGGGGAGTTGTTTCACTTTTTCAAAAACGTTACTCCCTCCGTCCTTGCTCCGTAACTCCAACTTATTAAAAAGACATCATCATTATACCTTTCACATCAACTTTTTCCTCCACCTTCCCTACTTACCCATTATCCTTACATTTTTACTCACTAACTTTTCAAAATGAAATCTACTTTTAGAGACAAAATAGATAATGCATCAACTTTTACCCACTAACTTTACAAAATGGACATTTATTAAGGGACAACCCAAAATAAAATACTGAACTATAAATAAGGGACGGAGAGAGTAACTTTTTTTTAAACAGAGGTAATTTAAAATTTAAATATAATAAAAATAAAAAATATTTTTTTAATTTTTTTTGCACAGTTTAAAAGATTTTAATGAGACCTATCAAACAAAGATTCATATTGATAGAAAAATTATCTACGTAAACATATGATTTTTAAATTTAAAATTATTTTTTTTTCAAAAAGTTCTTTTTTAACAAAACGGGAACACCCCCAAGTCAGTGTCGTCCCATGGAAAACTGGTCCATTTTATATTGTGGATTCAAAGACTCGGATTTTGTCCAGTTTTCGTCCATCCAATCTCATCCGTTTGTTAATTTTTATGGGCGCATACTGATTTCACAACAATGATCCGGTCCATTCATTGTAGAGCTCGTCGAAATTTTCAAGAATGAAAATTTTCAAGTTCAGTGGATACCAATCAATCACTTTATTATCACACATTTATTTTGAAACATATGGATACTTTGCATAATAATACATTTGTTTCGAGTTAAACTTGTTCCCATAAGTTATTGATATTCACCGGATTTTGAATTTTTTTCATGCTTAAAGAACTCAACGTGCTTTACAAAATGAACGAATCCAATCATTGTCATGGATCCGAGATATGCCCATAAAAATCCATAATCGGAGATAGAAGAAAACTGGACAGGGCCAGAATCCGTGGATTCCTGGGGTCTGGGTAGTAAAGTGCGTTTTCGTTTTTTAAGGAGCAGAGCTATTAATTTATTTAACAATCGAGTCTCTTTAAATTAGTCAAGATTTGAGAATTGAGCTCGGCTCATTTTAACAAGACGAGCCTCACAAGCCGAGTCACGAGCTACTCGATTCATTTCCAGTCCTATTCTCCGGTGATAAACTGCCACCGTTGTTCAACTTATCACATCCATTAATAATGCGGCTATAAATTAATTGTTGTCACACAGTAAAATCGAACACTTGACAAGACTCACAAGAGTGTTGAGCGCTTGATAAACAATATTACTGTACTCCCTAAGATGATCCTACCTAGAGTAAAACTTCCTGAGATAAGGCCGAAAGCAATATTGCTGTACTCCCTAAGATGATCGATCAGCTCCATTAACATATATATAATTTCTGCATGCATGCTTCCCCACCCGTAGAAAAATATGACCAAAGTACAGATAACCGGAGCACGCACCTCGACTAATTCTAGGTCATGAAGCTTACGACCAAACAAACTTTTCAATGGCCTCAAGGTTTGAAATGTTTGACCTCTATAGATTCGAACAGGCGACCGCATGCATAACAAACACTTATTTGTTGTCTCATACCCACCTGATCAAGCCCATTGAGATAATTACGAAAGTGTACTATTCTCTTCTTAAGTGCTCTATGTTATTTCTTTCTTCTTCTTCTTTTCTTTCTCGTCATTTGTCTTAGTTTGATGGTAATATGATAAAGCTTGTTGGCTTTGTTTAGTTTGGATTTTAAGGGACCCAAAGCAAACAGAATCGTTATGTTTGTATATAAAATTAAATTCAGCTTCCGGGATAATTTTCTCCCTTTATTTGATATAGATTGTGCCACTATAATTTTCCCAGACCAAAACTCGTCTATTTGATATAGATTGTGCTACTATGGTGACATTTGGTCATTACTATTGAGTAATTACAATAATGTGGGCACCCTCAAAAATTAGGAAAATTCTAACACCACACCCATTTACTCATTTACATACCCACATTCACAATAAGGGTGGGCCCACACACACTGGGAGTGTAGTGTGTGTGGGCTCCACCCTTGTTGTGGATATAAGTGTGTAAATGAATGTGTAAATAGATGTGATGGTAGAATGATTGCAAAAACTAAAGTAAGAAAAAGTTAAACATGTCATAATATATATATATATATAGTAGTATAATACTTACTTAGACATGACACCATCTAATCTATCGTTTTAGGGGAACTTAATAGGGGTCCTCTCCTATATAGATATTTAGGGGTTTGAAAACTTATATTGTCATTCTGAAATTTAAATAATACCCATCTTACCCTTAATATTTGGTTTATCATGTTTTTTCTTTAAACAAATTTGAATGGATAAATCCCATAACTTTCAGAAAAAATTGTTTGGTGCAGATCCTATTTTCATTAGAATTGGTTATAGATAATTATTATCCCTTTATACTTCGTACACGTTTATTTTGTTTGCATAGGTGTCCCACCATTCCATTTACTCTCCACTTTCCCCATCCTCATCATTCAAAACAGGGAAAAGTAGAAACTGGAAGAAAAAAAAACGAAAGAAAGAAAGGGGAGACGGAAAAAAGGACAGTAGGTTCGTTCGGCGAGCCCCGTTGGTCCACATTCCCATCCTTTCCCGTTCGAAACAAAAAAATAAAGAAGAAGGAAATTGAAACGGCGAGCTCCGTTTCCGCTTGCAGTTCGTTCCGTGAGAAAAAAATCCAAAAGGAAACTGCCGCTGATCTCCGAATCCAAGTGATCAGCTTCAGTGGCGGCGGACAGCGGGCTGAGGTGGTGGACAAGATTCACGAGGCGGCTGGCACTTGGGGCTTTTTCTAGATCCGAACCATACATGTCGTACATTTTTTTCTCTAATAAATGAGTGTCAAACGTTGAGTTCCATTAGGTGTTTTCTTCCAACTTTTTGTTGGATTCCCCGTTCCCTCTCTCAACTTGATATACCACTTGTCAAGTTTCTTAATAAAACTTTATTGCCCTGTCAAAAACGTTGAGTTGATGAAGGGCAAAGTTTGACTCTCTACTGGTTCTTGTCCTCAATGGTTTTTTCTAGATCTGAAACCATGTGACAATTTGTCATGTTTTGCTTGAAAAATGTTTCAACTTTCTAGTATTTGGTGCACGTCCTCATGTCCACGTTGTTCGTTTCACTTCATTCTTTGCATTTATGCTGTCGTGTTTGCAAATTTGTGACCCATTTTATCATATTTTTAAGTTATTTGTCATGTTTGTTACAGATTTATATTGTGTATAATAATATTAGCTTCAATTTCAGGGTAACTTGTAAAAAAAATCATGATAAGTATTGTAGATTTGATTTTAATGCGTGTGTCGAGTAATTTTGTGGCGAAATGTGTCATGATAGAACATGGTGAATTTGCAAAAAATTGTCATGAAATGATTGTTGTAGTTTGATTATCAATTGTCATGATTTCGGTATGCTTGTTTGGATTTCACAACTTCATCATGATATCGATTTACAGTAGTTTATTTTTATTTACGGCAGAGAGGGAATGTTGAGTGGGATAGTTCATGGTGAGAATGTTTAGGAGTCCATTTGACTCTTTCAAAAGGGGAACTTAAATAATTGGAGATAATCAAAATATTATGTATATATATATATATATAAAATATTTATATTAATATATAACTAGGGGTATAATGAGGCAATAAAGCATTTTGAGGATGGGAAAATAAGTATTCAAAAACACTACGATGAGCACCTAAATAAGTCCTCCAAATAGAATGCCTATTTACTTTCTTCATCTTTTTATGATGATTTTATTTAAATTATCTCATAATCGAGTGATGTCAGTAAACGACATAGGAGCATTGATGCCGTAACCATATTAATAGAATTTGTTATGGTAGCTTTTAGAGATATTTTGTTAAATTTAATCCACCATAGTATATTTGATAGATATGGAGAAAGATACACGTTTTTTGACAATTTAGAATTAAATAAGCAATTACCATTTGGCCTTGAATTTTTATTAACCGAGTGCGCTACGAATAGTTGTATTGTGCATAGTAATGAATTTTTTATTTTTTATTTTCTAGTTAAGAGTAAGGCACAAAGAAGGTGGTGCATGGACTATACATGTGAGTACTGGAGAAATTTTCCATAAAGGGGGGCTGAATAGAAGAATTAAAGGTCAAATTAGCTGAAAATCGCTCAAATCATCTCGAATGGTCCTGGCCTTTTTTTAAGAGAAGTGTTATTTGATCAAAATTTGGCAAACTCCAATGGTGTTAAAGTCATTATTTGACCGCTTCGATCTACTTGCAACCGTTAGATTACACCCACAAAATTCATTGGAATGTTCCCAAGAGTCATCGAAGATTCAAAACACAACTCTTGCAAGAAATGGTCAAGCCATTTTTGACTCCCAAAATGGCTCCCCATTGGAGGAGAGAATTTTGTGCCTAGAAGCTAAGAGCATCTCCAACCGGAGCATGCCAAATCTGATGTGAATGTTCAACGTAAACTTTTGACAGCTTCTTCTGTTCCAATCAAGCTGTCTTTCCTTAGGTCAAGTTCACGTGTAATTGAAGCTTGCTCCAAACATGCCAATTTTGGCATCAAGCTAGTGGCATGCCAATTTTTGAAAAATATAACCGTTTGAAAATTTTGGCTGTTTGAATTTGAGAAATGCCGTTTGACATAAGGGTTGGAGAGGGATAGCTGATGTCAAATAAAAAGAATTAGGTATAAGGGTTGGAAAGGAGGCTTTAATGTCAAATTGGAGATGTTAAAATGTCACATAAGCCTTCAAAAAAAATTTGACATGTCCAATTTGAAGTCAAGGGTTGGAGATGCTCTAAGTATGACTTGGGCTCCCAAAATAGCTTCCTGTTGGTGACACTCTATGAATTTAAACTTTTTTTTAATAATAGGATGTCCGGATCAGCTTGCACGAACCTTGACTAATTTCGAGGCCCTGAAGGTAACAATCGGACATAAATTTCAGTGGCCTTAAGGTTTCGAATGTTTAACTTCAATGAGAATAAAACTTGTGATTTCGTGAAAAAGCACTTATTGCTTTTTCACCATCATTTAGCCAAATCCTTGGAGATTTAAACTTTAGAAGCTCAAAGTGACAACTACTATAATACAGTATTAATTGGACAAATATGATCTAACATATTATTTCAAAGATTTATATCCCAAAATTATCTCTTTTCTCTCTCATCTTCTGGCGCCACAGAAAATGCTCACTGCTCAACAGCCACATCCGCGACAGCAAACGTAATGTTTTAATGCGGATCAAAAAAACAACTGTAATGTTTTAATGAACTTTTAATAACTAAAATCAACAATATTGCACTAATAAATGCAGTGTTTGTTCTTAAAAAAATTTCAGTACTTCCAATGAGCATTCTAGCAAAAGATTATGCACGAAGTTAAACAAATAAAAATTTACTTAAATTTATGTGCAAGTAAATAGTTAACTCAAGAAAGAAAAATAAATCAAGCTCAATAAATTTTCAGTAAAAATAAAATACACTAATTTGGTCACGACTGGACAAAAATTCTGTAGCGACCTTAAACGTAAAAAAAATAATAAAAAATTAAGAATGTGTTTTGGACATCTGGGTAAAGGTTCAATTGGAAGATAACACGGTCAAAATGCGGCAAATCTGTTAAAAAGGCATCCGCTTTTCTTCGTTTCGCATTTTAACTTTATATTAGTTTTGTTTTCTAATTATTACTCTATTATTTTCTTCAATCATTATTCTATTTTTTTAATTATTACTTTCATTTCTCTCTACTTATTACACATCTCTCCAATTATTACTTTATTTTTCTCTTCACTCACTACTAAAATTAAAATACTCAAAATTAGCAAACGAACAAGGCCATTGATTTTCAATGAAATTTGCAAAATGGACAAAACTTTTGGTAAAGGATGCTGGCTGAATGATAACATCAGAATCACCCAAGATCTCCTTTCCAAAAGACAAAAAAAGAAAAGGAATCACCAACAACTTTTCATTTTGGGTCCGTTTGATTAGACAGAAATTTAGTACCAGAACGTAAAAATGAGAGAAAGTAAAGTGAAAAAACAAAAAGAAAATGAAAAGTTCTTGAATTTAAACAAAAGTTCATAACCATTTCAAAAAAAAATTCAAGAGAGAGAAAGATTATTACCTCGAGTATGGATTCCATCAAGGAACTATCAATAACTTCAGCAGATAAAAGCACAACGAAAGTGCAGCCTCTGTGAGCCAGAAAATACGGCTGAGCCTCCCTCATCATCTTGACAAACTTTTCGTTTTCCAATGCCGGGAATACCCTCCCACCACCTCCGCCGCAGCAGCAGCACCTCAATAACAACTTTTTCCCCTCACCCCTTTTCCTATCATCAGTAAGAAAATCAACTCTTTTGGTCCTAAAACTTGCAATTCTCTCCCCCCAGCCACTGCTCAATCTGTCCGAATCACTACAGCACGTAGCCGAAGTTCCACACAAAGGCCTTGATTTTGCAATATCCATATATAACTTGCAAGGACACAAGAAACGTAGAAGAGAAAAATGAGGAGAAAAAGTTTGTAATGTGAACAGGACAGCGGTGGCAGAAGGACGCAGCGAAACGTTGTTATTAGCAATAAAAAAAACAGAGTAAGTGAAGCGGAAAACAGAGAGAGGTTTTCATGGGGGGGGGGGGGGGGGGGGGGGTGACAACTATGCCAACAACTCCCGGACTCAGGGGGGCTGCTGTCCCCAAGGGGACAGCAGCGTGCTGCTCCCCCGATTTTGGGGCCCATCCCGGTCTCGCTCCGATAATCCGAATCGTTCACTTTGTAGAGCTCGTCGAGTAAAACAACTATGCAAAAAATCAGCTTAATTGGATATCATTAAGTACCTGATCAGAGCCTATATAACTCTTGGTCCATGGGTATAATGGATTTGATTCAGTGTTTCGGATCCATTCTTTTCAAAGTAAAAAGGCTCCGATCAAGCACTTAATGATATCCAATTAAGCTAATTTTTTGCATAGTTGTTCTACTCGACGAGCTCTACAAAGTGAACGATTCGGATCATCGGAGCGAGACCGGGATGGGCCCGAAAAACAGGACAGCAGCACGCTGCTCTCCCCAAGGGGGAGAGCAGCCCCCCTGAGTCCACAACTCCCGGGGGGAGAAGTTCTTCGGTGTTGAATGGGCACGGGTCACATGGTGCTAAGTATGATCTCGGTCATTTAAACGTATTTTGGACGGTTCAAATTTGTTTGGGTAATTTTTTAGTGTAAAATTATCAAAACACCCTTCAAACCCAAATAAATCTGGACTATCTAAAACACGTTTAGACGATCGAGATGCGTGCTCGGCACCATGTGGCCTGTGCCCACCTGGCACTGAAAAATTTCTCAGCTGGGGCGAGTATTTGAATGACGTGTGTGCTTGTAATAATACAAACAGATGGCTCAACCCCCAGAGTTTTTTTTTTTTTTTTTCTTCTCTGAGGTAGCGTAAGCGGTTAGTAATTAAAGTAAACATCAGCGTTAAAAGTACATCAAGCCAAACGTAGTTAGCGGAACGGAGCCTTAACAGCATCCGCAATGGGGTTTGATATATTTGTGTGTTAAAGTGTGTTTTAAGATGAAAATGGATCTCACAAATTTATGTTAGACATTGTTAACAAATGAGTGTGTTAGAACATCTACAATGAATTTGATGAATTTGTGTGTTAAAATATTTGTTAGGATAAAAAATGAGTCCCACAAGTGTATATTAGGAATAATAAACATTTATATTTTATGGTTGGAGTTTGAATTATAGAGGTGTAACTCACTTATTGTTTGCTAGCATAGTTGCCAAATTTGGCACATATGCTAGCACAATACAAGATTTAACACATTCTAGCACACAAACTAATGTAAGCATTATGGCACAAAAAATACATTTTTGTTTGCTATGTCTTAATACACACAATTAAACACAATAGTTAGTACACCCATCTTGAATGCTCCTTCACCACGACTTGTGCTAGAGAGGTTGACATCGTGGGAAAGGCTTAAAAGTTAGAAGTTTGCTCTCGTTTTTTTTTTTGAATGACGAAAAAGATATATTTCATTAAAACGAAATGAAGTACATCGATAAACAGGACAAAAAAAGATAACATCACAATATGAGAGTAACATCCAACGAGGTTGACACCTTATCCTATGATAAACATATTTCATTCAAACCCCAGAATTGATAAGAAATCAACCCAACCAATTTACAAGAAGAGCACCGAGAGAAGATTACAAAGCAATAAGTAGAAATTGAAAAACTTCCCACTAAGATCAGATCAAAATGTCAAATCAATTAGAATCAATTCTTAAGGGAACCGTCCATATGGGAAGTTGCCATGATTTTAAGGCCCCATTCCCTAAAGATGAATAATTATTTACTCCCTCCATTTATTTTTAAATGTTCTGTTTCATAATTTTATTTTATTAAAAAGACATTATCATTATACCTTTCACATTAATTTTTACCTTCACTTTCCCTCCTTATCCTCTATGGAAACATTATCATTACTCCCTCCGTCCCATAATATTTGTCCGGTCCGCAAAACGGAGACGTAAAAATAATTTTATTTTTGTAAGAAAAGTTGGAAAAAAATTCAACAACTTACTAGATCTTGACGAGTTCTTTTAACTTGTGAAAAAAATTTAAATTTTTTCTTGAAAGAAATGCATTATTTTGTAGTCTCCGTTTTGCGGACCGGACAAATATTATGGGACGGAGGGAGTACATTTTTACTCACTAACATTTCAAAATAAAATATACTTTTAGAGGCACAATGAAAAATTCGCCAATTTTTATTTAATAACTTTACAAAATGGACACTTATTAAGGAATATACAAAAATGGAATACTAGACTCTAAAAAAGAGACGGAGGGAGTATTTATTTAGAAGACAATTTCAAGTTCAAAAATCATATACTTACACAAATAATTTTTCTTTCAATATGGATTTTATTTGATAGATTTCATTAAGATCTTTTATACGATGCAAAAAAAATTAAAAATTTATTTTTTATTTACATTATTTTTGAATTTGAAAATGTGAAATAAGTACTTATTTTTTAAGAAGGTGTTCTGGAACGAGACCTAAGTATGATCCGTTAACAACCGATGAGATTCGATTTTTTGAGAATTAATTGAGTTGTATGTAAATTTATTCGTACATTTTGAATTTAAGAAATTAGTACTCCCTCCGTACGGATTTAATTGTTCTTTTTTGGAGTTCGTGTCATTTTTCAATCGATTATATTTTCCAATTTATAATGTTTTACGTGATTTCGAAAACATTGTATAATAGAACTAATCGAGATATATCAAACAAGATCCATATTCGATATGAAATTCATTTTGGATTCAAAGATATAACTCATTTTTAACCGGTTAAAATAAAATTAGAAACAATTAAGGCTCCGTTTGTTTGGGGGTAAAATATTTTTTTCTGGTAAAATGTTTTACCTATTTTCCGGTGTTTGGTTGTAGAAAAAATTAGGAAAATATTTTACATGTAAAACATTTTCATTGAATTGAATTGAATGAAAATGACTTACCCTTAAATCTTCCGTGACTTACCCTTAAATCTTCCGTAAGTTATTTTCCGAAATAAAACTGCTGCCTTCTATTACAATTCTCACTGCTCAGTTTTTTCGATTATCAGTCTTGACCCACGATCAATTCCAATATTCTCATTTCTCTCCACCGTTTAAGCTCTCCTCTTTCTTTCTCTGCACTATTTTGTTGATTTCTGAAAATATTTTTAAGTGTTAACCAAACACCAAAAAATAAAAATTTGAAGTTTATTTTCTGAAAAAAACATTTTATATAGAAAATATTTTACATTATAAAACATTTTACATCGAAATAAATGGAGCCTAAATCCAGACAGAGGGAGTTTATACAACCGGATAATGACTCTTAATTGGGTGGATGCAGACGGGCTTGTATGGAACCTGTTTTCCGGGGAAGTTCGAACTTGTCACCAACAACGTATGGAGAAGGTTTTATTGTGTGTGTTGGAGAACACTGAAGACCATATTGCCCGAACAGAAAGTCTACAGTTTCCAATCGGGAAATCCTGATCGGAATCCCGACGTCCTGCCGGGCATGCTCCGGCCATCGGAAGACCAATCCGATCCGTCCAAAAATTTAAAAAAAAAACTGAGTGGGCTCATGAGAGAATAAACAGAATCCGACATGTGTAAGTAGCCGATCCAAGCACTCCATTTTTGGCCGATCCAAACACTCCATTTTTGGAAGATCCAAACACAAAAATGGAGTGCTTGGATCGGCCACTTACACATGTCGGATGCCCTTTATTCTACCGAAGGCCCCCTCGTTTTTTTTTTTAAAATTTTTGGACCGGTCGGATCAGCCGTCCGGTGGCCGGAGCGTCGGGATTCCAATCGGGATTTCCCGATCGGGACTGTAGACTTGCTCTTGCCCAAATTAGAGCTTGTCCTTTTGTGCGCGCGTGACTCGTTTCGACCACTCGTGTCCCGTCATGTGTTTCAGATTCTCTGTCCTTCCATGATTTCAGTTCACAAAAAAAAAATTTTGATTTCACACTTTCATTTTAATCACTCATACTCTCCTTTTATTTTTATTTACGTGAATTTACAATATTATTTTTAAACGGTGCGGTTCTGGGAACAACTAATTATACAATTAAAAAAATACCTTATAGTTTCCGATCAAATTTTAATGATCTGAGCCGCTCAATTTGATCAAAACGTGATTGTAAAGGTACCCTCAAAAAATTAGCAAAAAAAAAAAGACAGGGAAGGGCTTGATTAGAGTAGTTTTTAGCTCAGATTTGATAAACGGTTCAATTAAAAACTGCTCAAAACAAGCACTTTCCTGTGATTTTTTTGCTAATTTCTCGCAAGCACTCTTAAAAGCACATTCTGCACACATTGAACGGTTCAGATCATAAAAATTTGATCGGGAACTATGAGATTGAGAATTGGGGTGTTTTTTTAGGTGTTTAATTGGTTATTCGCGGAACCGCCCCGATTTTCAAATGTGTGAAAAAATTTATTTAATAAGAGACAAGATAGTAGTAAATTCAAATAGATAAAAAAAAAAAAAAAAAAAAAGAAGTCTAGGTGGCTAAAAGAGGAATATGAAAATCAATTAAAAAAAACCGTCCATGATTTTTTTGTATGGGCAAGAAACTTCATCTGACCTCACCTAACCAGACTTCCGCTAATTTTTTTTTTGTAGTTTTTTTTTTGTTTTGTACTTATTCAAATTTTTTTCACATTTGTAATGTTGCACCTAACTTTTGTAGATTATTGATTCGTCTCGAGAAGACGAATCAATAAAAGTAAAAACTTATGAATTTTACCCAAGTATTTTTTAAAATATCAAAAATAAAGCCCCAAAAATGACTATAATAACAAATGGTTAAATTATTAGGTGGAGAGCCCATAACATCGTATTAAGTGATTATTCGTTTTGTATCCAAGCAATGTGAAAATTTGTTCCTTATCATCTCCCCTAATTTGTTCCTTATCCAAGCCATTGATCAATTAAAGCAATGGCAAAGCATTGTAGAGATGCATTTGAGGTCTATCATGTATAGTCTCTTTGGAAATTTATCATCGCGTAAATTTTTTTTTTTATTGATTCTATCATAAAGGGGTGTGAAGTCTTTCTAAATTTTCCAAACGTGGAATGGAACGAGACATGCTCTAAACGCCCTAGAGTTGAGGTAATGGTGGTCATTTGGTAACCAACAAATCTCAAAAGGTCTTTGGTTTTAGGATTTCCCCACTCACATGCTATTATTAGGGAAACTGACGGCCTATAACGTGTTTTGATAATTAATATCTGCTAATGATATGCTAAGAACATTTGTTGATACTAAAATTGTCCTTGACGGATATTAATTATCAAAACACGTTGTTAGCCGTAATTTTTCCTTAATTTTTTATAGGTTCAATTCATACAATGCTTTGCCATTGCTTTAATTGGGCCCATACTGGTGGCATTGGGATCAATCTCTCAAAATACTCCTTTTTTTTTTTTTTTTTATCCGCAAAAACGCCCAAAGGGCTCTCAAAATAAACCTTGCGATCCCATTTGTTGGTCTTTCATTATATCCTAATCGGATCTTTAATTGGTTATACTTTTTATTAGTAATACACTATTTGATATTAAATATGAATTTTACTTGATAGATCTCAATTAACTCTACTATGCAAAATTTTCAAAATTACATAAATAAAACATTATATATTAAGAGGAGAATAATCATCAAATGGAAAAGTGGCACGACTCAGGCACAGCTCCCAAAATAAATTAACAAATTAGGACAGAGGGAGTAGTTTTTTTCGCCAGCTTTGCCTGTCTTTCATTTTTTTGTTCAAGGCCATGTGGAACCAAAAAGAAGCATCAAGCTGGCCATTATTAAGCGGATCAAAAAAAAAAAAAAAAAGCTGGCCATTATTAACAAGCACTCTAGCTAGTATCCAAATTGAAAAGGCTTTTATTAATAATCTATCTTTGGACATACTTCTCCAGGTGGCAGAAAGTTTGGATTCAGACATGGTCGTATAATGTTGTACGATACCACGGATTACTCGAGCCCACAGAGTGTCCTTATCTTTGTGGAGTTTTCAAATTGAGTTTCGCCACGGAAATGATATTTGATGTGCCTAGTTCTCAGAGCCGGTCTTGAGCTAAAACAAGTATTGCGGCCGCTGTAGACATCTAAAAAATTTTGAATCGTAAATTTCTCTCCTACTTTTTTATCCCTTATTATAGTCTAACAAAAGAGGCTCTATTTTTAATTTTCATTTGAAACCTCAGAAAAGTCAAGACCGGCTTTATTCATCCTCATGCTACCCCAAAACAAGACCCCCAAAGTTTTATCATTGGCGACGTTGGGCCAACGGATGGCATGCAACTTTTGACGGTCCTGGGAAGACCCCCAAAGGAAGTCCTAGCTCAAATTAATGGTGAATTTTACTTGTGACATTTCATGGTGTAATAAGAGGGAGTAGTCTCAATCACTGATTTGGCCAAAGGTAACCTTTGATTTGCAAAAGGTCGTCGGGATTTCCGTACTTTGTACAAAACAAGAGCCGACACTAGGATTCAAGTGGATCATATGGCTGTTTCCCATCTATATTCATCAAAAAATAAATAAAAAATTACTATGGGCATAGATCACAAGGATACCGATAATTTATTGAGGGGAGTCCACTTTAGAAATTTATGCAAATAATCAAAATCGTTAATTAATCTTAACATAGTTTTTCAAGTTTCCTTCTGTAACTTTTCTTTCTGTAACTTTTCTTTAAATGTCATTTCGAATTTAGGATTTTGAATGGAAAATTGGACAATAAGATCAAGTAATTATAAGTATGCGATTGATCTTATATTTACCAGAAAACTCGAAAATTTATTTTAATGAACAGATTTAACCTTTTGTTTAGAGTCTCAAACTCAAAGTGGGTCTCACATGCATATCTGTACACTCTCAGTACCCTTACCATCGATATCCATAGTCGAGTTGATATTCACATGTTTTCTTGGTATGATGTCATTGTTTCGACATTTTCACTTTGACAAATCTGCATTGATCTAGAGTTTAGACTAATTTAGTAAGTTTTCTTTTAGCTCGTGTACTTTTTTGACTTTTACTATTTTTTTTTTTAAAACTTGTGTCGGCCGGTTAGAAAAACTAGAAAAGTAAACAAATATGCATTGAATTTAAAAAGTTAATTGAAAATACTATTCATTAGATATTTTTGTCTAAAGTGAATAACTTTTAACATTTTTCCATGATCCGTTTAACCTTTGTTTTCAAGGATTAATAAAAATCTCTTTGCCGATAATTTTTTTTTTTAACATTTGCCTGTAATTTTTCATTTTTAAATTTCTATAGATTGAGATGAATCGAAAAAGAAAAAAATTGAAACAAAATTAGATAATAAATAATGTAGTCCAATTTTAGGCTAATTAATTAAAGCAAAATTTGATGTCCTTTCATTTTTTACCTTCTGAAGAGACCTCCCATTTTGGAAGAGGTGTAACATATGGTCCCACTTTGATTTGGATATCCGATCATGAATGATAAAAAGATACTCACGGTTTTAGAGTACCAAAGAATTATTCCATTGTACTATCAGATTGAAATCGACAAAGGCTGCTCTAGGAATTCGTAGTAGGGTGTCAAAAATTACCTTAATTCTAATAGCTAATCTATTAACTAATAATATATGTACAAAATCTCATATAATTGTATAAATAGTATGGTAAAAAAACATAATCTTTATTCTAAAAAAATTTACCACGAGGCAAAATGAGAACTTAAAAATACATATTATTATTTTTTAAAAAATAATTTTTTGAAAGTTGTCGTATTGCGTAATAGACAGTGTTTCAAGAATTGAGGAAGTAAAATTTTATAGTTGTTCTAGATGAGTTTCCATATTTTGTGTCAACATTTAACCAGTCTATCAATCTACTAAAACCGTTTGGAAAGAAATTATAGCGAGTATGTTGGAGCTAACCTTCTTGAAAATATGTTGATCTTTAGGATGACACGAGGAGATTGTTAATCATAGTCTCAAATTCGAAGGAATATTGTTTAAGTTAACAAGGTTTGCAATGTAGTTGAATTTTTTTAAAGCTTTATCCGTAATTCTATGAGCTAACTAGACAAAAAAATAAAGTAGCTATTGTTATAAATACAAAATTAACACATTTAGACCATTGACAATAAAGATTGGGAGATAACGTAGAGCATAATACTTACACTATTAGATTCTTCTTTTTCTATTTCTTTTTTTCAATTTTTTTTATTTATGATTATGCGCTTTATTTGAGGTAATATGTTAGGTTCAAATATGAACTACCTGGATTGATGAATTATAATTAGATTATGATAGAGTGTTCAATTGATTTTGGGTTGGGTGTTCAATTCTTTTTGGCTTACGTGTTTAAGACTATTAGAATTGGGGATTCATTGATATTTGAGTTGAAAATTCAAAGAAAAGCTACCTCATAATTTTTATATGTATTCTAAACAAATAAAATTCGTTTGGGTGTTCAGTTGACCATAGAATGGAACACATGGAGCCACCTTTGGAAACCGAATTTATCACCATAATATTAATACTACTCCTACCGTCCTATGCTTAATATCTTGGAAGACTTAGCCAAAAATTCCTCATATGTACATTTTTAACGTTGCCAATAAAAAGCGTACTATGAGAAAAACTTCAGTTTATGTTTTATTAGTTTGTTCGTGGGGTAGTTATATCAATAAGTTTTTTTTTTTTTAAACTGGAAGGGCAAGAAATTCATTTATAATAAGCATTACAATTCACCAATGTGTATCTAATACAACTAATAAAAAGACCTATTGCGAGCGAGTGAGATAAATAACATATCCAAATTAAATGAAGGATGCACCAATTATAAATTGATCAGACGGTCAGATGTCAAAGAAGCTCATGCAACTTGTCGATGTATAGCTGGCGCAGTAGTTCCACCAATTGCAACACAGTGACTCTAGCACTTTGGATTATTGTGTGGAAAACACTTCATGCAATCAGATGGTCGAAAAACCAACTACAACGCTGAAATCGATAGAGAAAATGCAGAAATGAATTACATCAACTACTAAAAAGCAAACAAACCACCACCGGACTAAACTCCTACCTCCCGACCCTATTGTGTTCCAGAAACACAAGAAGAACTTATTTTTTTGTGTAATAAGAAGGCTTGTTTCGGAAAAATAAGAAGGTTGGTACTTATTTTGGAAGAATTTATATAGGTACCAAGCGGTCGGGGAGGAAAATCGTACTGGCGGCCGCGCCGGGCCGTCACCGGCCACCGGACTGCCGATCCGAGCCATCCAAAAATTCTAAAAAAAAAAACTGAGGGGGCCATCGCGGGAATCAACGGCATCCGAGATGTGTAGGGTGCTTGATCCGAGCACCCCTTTTCCTTGTAGGGTGCTCGATCATATATACATGATAAAGGGGTGCTCGGATCAAGCACCCTACACACCTCGGATGCCATTGATTCCCATAAGGGCCCCCTCGTTTTTTTTTTTTTACAATTTTTGGACGGCTCGGATCGGTCGTCCGGTGGCCGGAGACCGCCCGGCACGGCCACTTGTACGATTTCCCTCCGCCGGCGCCCATTATCATAGCAACAGTCTTATTTTTTGTATTAGGCAACTTCAAGCTCAAAAATCATGTGTTTATGCAAATAATTTTCTTACCACTATGGATCTTGTTTGATAGATCTCATTGAGATCTTTAATACGGTGCAAAAAAAATTGAATTTTTTTTTCCATTTACATTATTTTTGAGTTTGAAAATGCGAAAGGAACTTTTTATTTGGGTTTTGTGGAATAACCCTTCTTATTTTTAAATGAGAAGTGGCAAAATAAGTAGTTATTTTTTAAGAAGGTTTTCGGAACGGAGTAGCCTCTAGAAAATCCCTACTCCACAAAAGGCCGAGGGAAATAGTGAATCTGCCTTCAGCCAAACTCTGATTATCAATAGAGCAACCAACCCACCAATTAACCATCTCCTCAGACGCCTAATAGCAAAACACGGACAAAGCTACACAACAAGCATAAAATTGGAGTAAATAACCGCTGTCCAGATCGTGCCGACTTAGATCAGTATTTATCCCAAAAACCAGTGCGTGTGTGTGTGAAATAAATAAGAATGTATGTGTGTGTGCATGCATGAAACGAAGAAGAAACCATTAACAACGACTAAAACTGTTGATTAAATCACGGCCGTTTATTAACAGCAGCCGACACAACTCAAAAACCCATGACAACGACACATAAATGGAGCTGAAAACCTAAGGCAACAACACACAACGTGAAGATAATACACATATACTTTGATTTTTTTTAAGGGAAAAATTCAAAATACCCCCCAACCTATACACCCAAATTCAATTAGACTCCCAACCTTTTAAAAACTTCAATTTTACTCCCAACGTTATATTCCGTTAATCAAAATGCCCCCTTCCGTCCAAATTACTAACGAATTCCGTTAAAGGCTCCGTTAAATAGTATTTGGATCAAATTTCGATGATCCGAACCGCTCAATGTGTTCAAAACGTGATTTTAAGGGTACTCGCGAGAAATCAGCAAAAGAAATGATCGGGAAGGGCTTCATCTGAACAGTTTTTTATTGAACCATTCAATAAAAAACTATTCAGATGAAGCCCTTCCGATCATTTTTTTTAGCTGATTTCTCGCGAGTACCCTTAAAATCACATTCTAATCACATTGAGCGGCTCGGATCATCGAAATTCTATCGGAAAAGGGGAGGTACAAACCGAAGCAAAATTCGGACGTCCGTACTTGAATAAAATAGGGATCGATCCACATCTCCCCTTTTCCAATCGAATTTTGATGATCCGAGCCGCTCAATGTGTTTAAAACGTGATTTTAAGGGTACCTGTAAGAAATCAACAAAAACAATGACCGGGAAGGGATTCATCTGAACAGTTTTTTATTGAATAGTTCAATAAAAAACTGTTCAGATGAAGCCCTTCCCGGTCTTTTTTTTTGTTGATTTCTTGAAATATACCCTTAAAATCACGTTTTAAACACATTGAGCGGCTCGGATCATCGAAATTCGATCAAAATACTATTTAACGGAGCCTTTAACGGAATCCGTTAGTAATTTGGACGGAAGGGGGCATTTTGATTAACGGAATATAACGTTGGGAGTAAAATTGAAGTTTTTGAAAGGTTGGGAGTCTAATTGAATTTGAGTGTATAGGTTGGGGGGTATTTTGAATTTTTCCCTTTTTTTAATTTATATTTAGTACTTTTCAGTACCCATTTCATGTATCTATATAGCTAGTTTTTCTTCTTCTTCTTCTTTTTTCTCTTTTTTTTTCTAAGCTGAACATTCAGTAGTTTTGTTGGGTCTGAAGTTGATTTTCTTTTATCAATAGTTTTGCTTAGTCGTTGGGTAACATAAAAGAGTCATCATTGGAAACGAGAAATTTAGAAGCTAGAAATCCTATGTGTATATATATATATATATATATATATATATATATATATATATATAGTAGTATCTTCACAATATTCCACAGAATATTAATTACGACTGCTCTGAAATGGGTGGCACGCAATTATTATGATTTTGATATGTACCTTTCATATTTGCCACAATTCATGGAAAGGAGCAAGGCATGGCGTGAGGGGCCGGTGGTTAGACGCACGGATTGTCACTCAATTGTATTTGTATGCAGCAAATTAAGGCTCCGTTCCAGAATACCTTCTTAAAAAATAAATACTTATTTCATATTTTAAAACTGAAAAATAATATAAATGAAAAATAATTTTTTAAATTTTTCAATAAGATCTGTCAAATAAGATCTATATTGATAGAAAAATTATTTATATAAGCACATGATTTTTGAACTTGAAATTGCCTTCTTAAAAAATAAGTACTTATTTCCGTTTTCGGAACGGGGCCTAAATAGAAAGAAAAAAAAGTCTACCAACACAAAAAAATTTTGCACAATATGTATCGGTGGCCATGTCTTGTTGGAAGTTAAAAACCAGCAATTCATCCGGTTGCCAATAAAACACTGGGCACATAGGCATGTTGTTCATGTTGTTATGTTTCTATTCTTACAAAAATAAAAAAACTTGTTGACATTGCTTATTAATTTACTCCTTCTGTCTCATTTTTGTCGTTCAAAATTACACTTTTTTGTGTCCCAAACAGATTGTCCATTTGAAAAGACAAAGGTACAAAAAATTTCATTTTTCCCATTTTACCCTTCTCTCAAAAGTCAGAAATACTTTAAATAAGGAAAGTCTACATGGGAGAACTGGGGAAGTTTGAAATTTGTGGAAGAGGAAACTTTATTTTAAATTTGTATGCCTTTTCACCACCACAATTTTCGGGATTGACACCCCAAATTTTTAGACTCCAGCTTTAAGTGTGAGTAGAAAAGTCAAATTGGGGGCAAAATTTTCATCCAAATTGGCGCCTAAAATTTGTTCTCATTAACTTCAAAAAATCACCCATGGGTATTATTAGAAATGTAAAGTTTTGATTAGATAATGATGATGTTTTTCTTAAATTTATAGTATCCTGAGATTGGACAATGAAAATGGAACGGAGGGAATATATTTTTCCTTTCAATGCTGGAGATAAAATATTAATGATTTAGATTGCCACTAGGTGCACCAATATGTCTAATTAATCCAAGGATTTTTTTATCAGAAAAAATGAATTTATTAATTTTTAAAAATAAATTACAAAGATTAAAAGATCACGGGCACGAATTAGATTGGCACATATAAGTTGCCAACAATCATATGACACCCGATACACTAAGAAATTAAACAAACCAAACCAAATCAAAAGTGGACAACAAACCAACCTAGTACAAGGGACACAAAGCTGTTCGAAGGATTTGCTAAACAATCATATATATGGGTTTAATAAGCTAACAAGTCAATTTTTTCATTTTTATTTAAAAATAATTTGAGTTTCAATTTCAATTTTTTACTTTTTAAATTTCTCTAGTCATAACGACACAATATTTCACAAAAAATCAACGCAAAACTAATAAATACAAAAAAAACTTTTGAATAAGAGTTAAAAAAAAAGAGAGCCCACTTTGCTTATTTATTTATTTATTTTAAAAACCTCCCAATAATCTGACAAACGCTACCACCAGCTCATCCTCCCCTGTCGGCGCGGATCGGATCTTTTTGGCGCGTTAATTTGTTTTCTTTGTTTTTTTTTCAGACTCCACACGTGACTTTTCCCTGGACCAATTACATTTTTTTAAAAATTTAATTACGCTGGACCAATTACAAGGTCCTACTAAAAGTCACGATTCACAAATACCTGCACATCACTTTCAATCAACTAATTTTCCCCCCAATAAACGTTGCCAAATCCGCAACCACGATCAAACTACACCCACGTTGCCCTGGAAATTTATTTGGTCGTGTTACATCACCATAACGTGGTGGTGTCCAAACACCCTAATCTATCGTACATTTTTGTGGGTTCTGAGTAATTATTTGGTGATTTAGGGGCACCTGGACACTCTTATTCACCATATATTTTTGCGGGGCAGAGCTCACTATTTAGTGTATGTGCCCAAAGGAATGTGTATTAGATTAGGGGGAGTGGAAGATGTTACCAAGCACCCTTGTAAAGTGGGTACAGAGCGGTTGATTTGATCGTTCATCTCGGTAATCAATGACTTTAATTTTTGCCTAGCAATCGATGGCTCAAATTTATATGCGCTCAGATTAAATTCGAATCATCCGTACCTAGATGAACGGCTAGATCGGTTGCTTGGGATTGCTTTGCAGGGATGCTGCCGAACCCCTAGGGCCTAGATCACCAAATACTGTTTACTCCATTGCCTGCTGGTATCTCCGCATCTTCCTGAAGGCATCTCTCTCTCTCCCTCTCCGCACATTCCATTCGTTCTGAAAAATATGCTCTCCCAAATCTCTCTCCTGTTCCCATCCAATTAGCGGCTGAAACCCATATACTCTCTCTCTCTTCCCATTTCTTTGGATTGTTGCGATCTTTAGGTTCTAATTTCCCCCCCCCCTCTTGTGATTTCCTCGTGAAAAACATTTACTTTCAACCATACCCATAGCAACATATAACACGTATACAACAAATCTCAAGAAACCCTTTCTGGGTCTTTCTCCATTCTGTGCCGGTCTCATCCTATTTCAGGTACAATGAGTTATAGATACACAGAGCATGTATGCATTGACTACCCATTTGATGCGTTTAATTGAAAACATATGTTGTGTAATGATATTAATCTCAATTTGTGTGAACAGAGGATGGGTGATGTTCAAGAAACTTGCGAGGATTCAAGGGGGTTATGTGAGGGGATCAATGAGAATGACCGGGAGCCGTGTTCGAAGCAAGGGAAAGGGAAGAGATTTTGGAAGAAGGTGAAGTACCAATTGGTGGAATACCACTCATTGCCCTGGTATTTGAGGGACAATGAGTTCATACTCGGTCATTATCGATCCGAATGGCCGATGAAGCAGGTCTTGTTGAGCATGTTCACCCTTCATAACGAGACCCTCAATGTTTGGACGTAAGAAATGAATCCAAAACCCCCCTTTTTCTATTTACAGAGAGTTCTTGCCTGTTGTTTGTTGTGCTTGTGAACTTATGGTGGGCCATATGTCTAATGTCATTCTAGAAATTCATTGTTATTCATTTAAGGCCGCTGTTGCTGGTCCAAACAAACAAATACTTAAATAAGGCTGATGTTCCAAAAAAGAAAAAGATAAAAAAAAAAAAAAAAAAAACTAAGGCTGCGGTTTTATATTGTATTCTTTTGGTAGTACAATGGATTGATTGGATCCCTTTACTTCTCTAACTTATGTATGCACTGTGGTATATGTCTTGAACTTAAGAAAATGGATGCAAAACAAATTCTACTTATACAACAAATGGTATTGACTCATACGTTTTGCACACATACTGTTTGGGTCTTTAGGCAAAATTTATAAAGGGTTTTTGGTATTTAGTATTTACATATCACACACTTGTACTATCATCAGATGTTTGTACTTATGTTATCACTAAAATTAAGAAACTCCTTACTATGGGGCCCTTTTGTTAAGGACTTGGAGGTTTATTTTTGTCTTGACGTCCCCTAGATGAATAGGGTTTCATTCAGCCTTCTGTATTTGAGCCTATGGACATAGAAGGTTCTATTTTGGCAGGCATTTGTAGAAAGTTTTTGTTTTTTATTCAGCCTTATATGGGCCCTAAACCAGCCAAAGGCACGAGCAACCGATGTTTTTCAGTTATGAGAGTATGGTGGTACGCGACTACCATTTACAGTTTGCAGTGACGGGTGAAAACAAATGGCTGTAACTGTTAGTACGATTTACGGCCCTGAACGAAGGCCTATGGCAAATTATGGATTTTGTTTCAACTAAGCTAGGCCGATGGTTAACCGTAATATTGATGATGATGTGGAATCTGCAATAAGTGAGTGTACTTGATTATAAGAACTAAAACTGAAAGAAGATTGCATTGAGGAGATGTTGTTGCGTATATCACCAAACACCAATAGACCAATCAAGACAGAAATCCAAGCTACAAAGACCTATAGTCATAAAGAGAAGAATTCTGTGGCAGATTCCCCTCTTCTGTCGAGGATTTTCTCCCTTCTATTACTGATGTCAGTCATACTTTATGCACCTAAAATGGTGCTAATCTGATTTTCACTTTTCAAACTACATGAATGATTGCAACACCATGGGCTCTCATAACTCCATGTAGATATTATTTTAGAACAAGTTTGTATGTTGATATTCTGAAAGTGCGTTGTTTGTCCATAAAAACTGAGGCCAATAGAGAAGAGAAACCAACCTCGATTTAGGCGAGTTACTTCATGGAGACTTGGCATCCTTGGTACACGCTATACGCTTTCACTTGTTCAACCTGCAAACCTGGCAAGTTGATGAATTAGTAGTTGCACAATGATTTTGGTGTTGCCCCTTTGTTTTTCTTCCGCTTACCTCAAATTAATATGAACACTCAGAATATCAGAGTGAGGTTTGATTTCTTGTTTCTGTTGGTTTCTTTTCACTGTGAAAAATTCCCGTAAATAAGTTGCACAGATGGCATCTAATTTTGTTGAAGTTCAGAAATCGGTAGGTTCATTTGTTATTTCTTTATTTATGCTTCCTTTTTCTTGTCTACCGTTTATGTGCATTTGTTTTTTCTTTTTTTGATCTTGAGCAAGGAATTTTTGGGTGTTACATTGAAGCACAATTTGTTTGTTGCTGCAGGCATTTGATAGGCTTCTTTCTTTTTCTTTCCTTAACAATATACACTGCAATGAAGATTCCAAAGGTCGTGGATTTGCACTCTCTACAACACTTTCCTGATGTGTTGAAACATGCTGATCTTCACAAGCTGCAATCTGAGCTTTTGTCTTGCATGCCTTCCTTGGCCAACATGAGTACAATGGATTTGCTACCATCGCCATCAACTTGGCATATCACGGAACTCCTCACCAATTGTTTGCCCGAGCGATTATTTCATGCCAACCACACTGATGTTTGTGTTCTGGTACAGTTCTTCTTCCTCAGTGCTTTGTGGCTGATAATCTCCATGAACTAACTAGTTATGAGGACATCTATATTGTTACTCTAAGAAGCATTGACCCCACGACACATCATCATAGTCCATTTTCCTATGCTGAATCATACCAAGGCACTCAGTAGATATTTTCCTTCCTTTTAGTTAGTCAATGTGGGCCATTTGTCTCATCCTGTTCTATAACCTGTTGCTTATCTAATTGGGTGCACAGATGATACTGAAACCTTTGGTATTGTAGTTGTCCACTTTTCACTTCGACAAAGTGAAATGCAGATCAGTTTCTCTTGTTCATGTCTCCTGATGTCCAATGAACTCTCCTAGAGTAGAATGCCAAATATCGTTAAGTTATTATCTGAGGAAAAGTGGAAAACTACTATGGACATCCTCATTCCAATACTGGTACTTTATCCTTATTCCAAGTAGCCCACCCTTTGCAATTAAACACCAGCAGAACCTTTTACCTTTACATGTGTAGAAACTTCATCTGATCATTACCATCGGATATCTATACGAGCATCGTAGGTGTGTGTTTCTCAGTATGGGAGTATAACTAATTTGTCCAGACTGATCCTGTTGAAAACAATATCATCTTTCGGTTGGTAACTGATGACAAATGGGATTTTGGTCTTTCTGAGGAGTTTATGGTCTTTTTGTCTTCTTCTCCTGTTCACTTTGAGCACAGTCCAGTGATTTCCCTTGAAGACATCATGACATAAAAGTCTAATCACAAATGTTTTTTAACAGATTTACATCAGTTAGGTGATTAGGTCTATGTTTGTCACATCAGTGAGTGCTAACAGGTCATTCACGTAGAAGTTGTAGTTTGCATGAAAAACCAATTCTTACATTTTCACTGAAAAGTGGATGTGATGTGAAAAAGATGAGTGTATTTTCACATACAATTTCTGAAAAATGCTTCGTGAAACTGATTCAAAATTATGTTGTTAAATGCAGCACAGCGTAAAGGAGGACGTCGCAAACATGATCGCACCCTTGATGGTCAGGCCAATCACGCGGTGGCCATTCTTTGCCTTCTTGGGTGGAGCCATGTTCTGCTTGCTCTCTAGCAGCACATGTCACCTACTCGCCTGCCATTCTGAGCGGATGGCATACATCATGCTGAGGGTCGACTACGCTGGAATTTCAGCTCTGATCTCAACCTCCTTCTACCCTCTCGTCTACTATTCCTTCATGTGTGAGCCCTTCTTCTGTAACCTCTACCTGGGATTCATAACCCTTTTAGGAATCGCCACCGTCTTGGTGTTGCTCATCCCTATATTCCAGACACCTGAATATCGTAACTTACGCACATCCCTATTTTTCGGGATGGGATTCTTTGGAGTCGCCCCGATCATGCACAAGCTTTTCCTTTTCTGGAACCGACCCGAGGCATTGCACACGACTGGGTACGAGATATTGATGGGTTTGTTTTACGGAATGGGTGCACTGATTTATGCTACTAGGATCCCAGAGCGATGGATGCCCGGTAAGTTTGACATTGCAGGCCATAGCCACCAGCTTTTTCACGTGTTGGTGGTGGCCGGGGCCTACACACATTACCGGGCGGGTCTGGTTTACCTTCGGTGGCGAGATTTGGAAGGGTGTTAAAAAGAGTTCATTATTAGAGCCTCTTTTTGTTCAGTTATAATTTTTTTTTCCCGGTGTATGAATAAGGGATATTAGATATGTGTGTTTCTATAAAATGTAGAGGGGGAGAGATCTATAGTCTGATCATTTTCACAAGGGAAGGTCAGATTTGTTTTGACTTGTAGCTGAATTGTTGAAAACTTGTTTCCCCCTATTTTACCATATGTATTATCTATAATGATTATTGCTGTGTATTCATTGGTGACATTCAAATTGGCTGTAATGGTAAAGGTGTTCATAATTGGCTTCTGGGTTTTTTTTTTTATCGGTAAACCGAACCCGCTCTTCGGCTCTTGAGTCTGGTTTCTGGGTTTGTTAGCTACAAATCAAAGTTTGTTCTTATGCTAGTTCATTTCATCTCTTGGTACTAAAAATGAGCAAACTGCTGGCGCCAGAATCTATTGTTTTATTCCTAGCCTTCTTTGTTTTTCTTTTCTGAGCGGAGTCGTAGACCTAGTTGGCTGTTGATTTTTCTTTACTTTGTCAGGCTAGATTTTGTGATTATCTTTTCGCCGCTTGATGATAGATAGTGTGTATTGAGAAGTGCACTATCAGTGTCCAATTTTTGAAAAAAAAAAAAAAGTAGCAGCATCATTATCAGTTTCCAATTTCAAAAAACTAAAGCGCAGTAGTGTATTATATCTGTGACACAAAACTTGGACCCTCAAAAATTATTCACCATCCAGTGATACAGCTGTAGTTTTTGCTCTAAATCTATAAATATATTCACACTCGCATAAAGTCTATTGAGGAAAGACAAGCAAAATAAACCATTAATAAGTACTTGATTTGATCGACTTCAGAATATAATACAGACCTGAACCAAAATAAGAAAAGGAAAACGAGGACAATGAAAGAGATGTGCTCTCGTTGAGAGTCGAACTCAAGACCTCCCGCTTACTAAACGGGTGCTCTAACCAACTGAGCTACGAGAGCTTTGTATGTACGCTTGCCAGAATATCAATAAAGTATCTTTAACTAAACTCACAACTATTGGGATTGATAATTGGGCTTTGAGAAACAATTTTTTTCTTGGGTTGGGACCGGCTGCAGCATCTCTTTAGGCCGTATTTCGAACACGGGGAAACATAAAGTACTCCATGTTACAAATAATTAAGAAGAAAATTATAGGAAAAGTTAAACTTGTTTTTAAAAATTCTTCCTTTCTCTTTTTCTAAAAGCCAAACAAGGGGAGGAAATATTTTCAAATTTTCTCTTCCTTTCTATTTATTTCTCCAAGTTCCAAACTGAGCCTTAAGGATGAGTCTTCAACGCAAATCCTGTGTTTGGGGTGTATGGTATGCCACATATGATTTTGTGTAGTTTGTGGTATGAACTTCGTGGGTCGAGATTATTACTGCGTGCAATACTTTATAGCCTGAAAGTTCTTAATAATTCACAGGTTATTGAGCCATTGTTTAATTTTATAGTAAAATTTTAAAGGTGGCGCGTTTGATGGTAACGTTAATTTTAAAATAATTAGAGTGGCGATCGCTTCCAGGCTTCCAGCTCCCTCCAGCTTTGGCTACTAATCAAAATCCATTTTTCCTCTTTTTTTTTTTCCTCTCTCTATCTATCTACTTATTAAAAAAGGAATCTACTTGTGCTTTACTTTTTCTTTCATCCTTTATATTTTGAATTAATCGTATATGTCGCGTCCCCTTTAAAAATTCAGGTTGGAATTCTCAAAGTACCATGATCAGCCTACTCCTCCTTTGAAACAAATTAATTAAATAGTACATAGAATATTTGCCAAAAACCTTTCCGTTGAGAACTTGAGATTCCCTATATCTATTCCAATTTCGATGTCAACCAATTACACTCCCTACTCGTGATCCATTCAATTATATCAACCTTCCTCTGATACGTTTTAGTTCTTCCACCCCGACATAATGTGCGTGTGTAAGCGAGAGCACAAACGCGAACGTGAAAGCTTCTTTTAAGAACGTCATAAAGTGTTAAAATTCGCGAGAGCGAGGATTGAGGGTGCGAGCGAAAAATGAAAATTAGGAGCGCGAGTGAAGGCTGTATTTAAAGATTATGTGACTATGAGCTTCCACCTCTCTAATCGAAAGCAAGCATGGGCGTACCCGGATCCGGGTAAGGCAGATCCGATTGTTAGATTTCTTGGAGGGTTCCAACCTAAAACCAATTGGCTATAGGTGGAGTAGCCTCTAGAATTTATTAACCAAGCTTGAGTGGCTTAGATGAGCGATGTGGGACAAGTCTAACACTCCCCCTCACGTGCAGCCCGGATGCACGTGGAGGTGACTAACCAGGAGCTGACAGATTGACTCGGGCGACAGAGATGACAGAGACTTTCCCACGAGAGGTGAGGCCACCCAAGACCTAGCTTTGATACCATGTTAGATTTCTTGGAGGGTTCCAACCCAAAACCAATTGGCTATAGGTGGAGTAGCCTCTAGAATTTATTAACCAAACTTGGATGGCTTAGATGAGCGATGTGAGACAAATCTAACATGTGTATTTCCAAAATTGGAGGGGATATAATTTTGGCCGGATAAGCATATCTCATTGGAGGATGATAATCATGATACAATTTTGACATGCCAACCCTTGGCCAAATATAACGGACCCTTCGGCTTCAAATGATGAAATAACCATTACCAATTACGTACGGAAACATTATTGTATCATCTGCATGTATAACGCCCCTTATACAATAATCTCCCTTCTACTATAAGTTTGATCGCTTACAAACCACCCTTCATGAATTAGGCACGTACGGGTATATATCCAAACAACTTAATTTTTCAAATTAAATAATGAAAAAAGATAGAGTACTAAAAGTTGAATAGTTCGGATCATAAAAAATATCTCGACGACTTTAATTTAAAGGTTACAGAAGAATTGAGTGAAGTCTTTTTATATTTGTTAACAGAACCTAAAGCTCATGCATGATAAAGTCTAACTTTACACTTAATCTTACTCTTCATTTTTTTTAAACTAAAATATAACAACACAAGTAGATTATTATTAATTAAACAGCATCAATTTCGAATTAAAATCCTAACTCCGCCCTATAGACGCAAGAGACTCTAATAATACAAGCATTTGATTCCTAGCTGGCCGAAAGTTCTTAATATTGAAGGTGGCGAATCTGAATAGCTAGTACTATTTAATTTTATATTAAAACCTTAAAAGGTGGCGAATCTGAATAGGCTGGCAGAAACCAAAAAAAGAAGAAGAAAACTACTCCGATATCAATGGGGTTTTCTTAAAAAAAGAATTGAGGTGGCAACCATTACCACTTGTTCCCCTTTTCTCCATCTTTGTCTACTCATCTCTCTCTCTCTCTCTCTCCCCTCATTTTCCATCTAATAAACAAAAGAAGAGAATCTTCTTCTTCTTACTTCTTACTTCTACGTCTTCTTCTTCTTCATTTACATTTTTGGATTTACCAATTTTTTATTACATATATTTTGGATTTATCGCTTATGTCAACTTCCAACAAATTAAATAAACCTAGTGAAAGTAACGTGTGATTAGTTTACTACACTAGTCCTACGTCGATTGGATCAAATTAAATTAAATAAATATACTTACAATATTTCTTTAAACTATAGTATCACGTTTAATCAGATCAAGGTCAACCAGTTACACCCAGCTGCCTCTCCAATATGGAACCTGAAACAGATATTGTTTCTGCCACACACAGTACACTGAAAATAAAATCCATTCGCTCCATCGGAGTCGGACCGCTCTTTCTCGGCAGAGCTACGTCGTCGTTAATTATAATTGTTGCCGCGCTGAGCCAAATTAATACTACGATGATAGTTTTTCCTTAAACCATCGATCAACGTCACGTTTAGATGAGGTCAACCAGTTACGCCGAACCTGCCTGATATTCAAACGAGATCTTGTTTCTCTGATTGCCAGTCTAGCAATGGCCAAAAAGCCAGCTCAAAACAAATCCACTCGCTCCATCAGAGTCGGACCACTCTTCCTCGCCGGGGTCACGGCAACTCTACTCCTCTTGACTCACTGGTACTTCTCCCAACCTTGGCCCGGCTTTTCAAAAACCCCGACAAATCGCGTATTGGCTTCCGATGGCGTCACGGCGGCCTACTGCTCAACCGCAGCCGCCGCGGATGACCTCCGCCATGAGCCGCGGAACACGACGTTTTACGACGACCCGAGGCTGAGTTACTCGATCGAGGAGCCGATGAAGAACTGGGACGTGAAGCGGAGGGAGTGGCTCAAGAACCACCCCGGCTACGCCGGCTCCGGCGAACGGATATTCCTCGTCACCGGGTCACAGCCCTCCCCTTGCCCGAACCCGAGCGGGGACTATCTGTTATTGAGATTGTTCAAGAACAAGGTCGACTACTGCCGGCTCAACGGCTACGATATCTTCTACGGCAACACGTTGCTGCACCCGAAAATGCGGTCCTACTGGGCCAAGTTACCGTTGATCCGGGCCGCGATGTTGGCCCACCCGGAAGCCGACTGGATATGGTGGGTCGACTCGGACGCCGTCTTCACCGATATGGACTTCAAGGTCCCGTTGAGAAGGTACAAGGATCACAACCTCGTCGTCCACGGCTGGTCCCACCTGGTCTACGAGAAGAAGAGTTGGCAGGGGCTCAACGCCGGCGTTTTCTTGATCCGAAACTGCCAATGGTCCATGGATTTCATGCAATTGTGGGCTTCCATGGGCCCGCACAGCCCGGAGTATCACAAGTTCGCCCAACTCCAGATATCGGTGTTTTCCGACAGGTTTCCGACGATCGACGACCAGTCGGCGCTGATTTACTTGTTGTTGAGGGAGAGAGAGAAAGGGACGAACAAGGCTTACATTGAAGAGGAGTACTACTTGCAGGGCTACTGGAAGGACGTGGTGGGAACGATCGATGACGCGAAGGAGAGCTACGAGAGGATGGAGAAAGGGGTGGCCCGGTTGAGGAGGCGGCACGCAGAGAAGACGAGCGTGGACAATGCCGCGCTGAGGGAGCAGTACCTCAAGGCCGCCGGGTACGGCGAGGGAAGCGGGAGGCGGCCGTTTGTCACGCACTTCACCGGGTGCAAGCAGTGCAACGGGCACCGCAACCCGACGTACAACGGCGACACTTGCTCGGTGTTGATGGAGAGGGCGTTGAATTTTGCTGATAACCAGGTGCTTCGCAGGTACGGTTTCGTGCGGCCGGATCTGCAGAATTCTTCCCACTCGTCAGTCTTGCCGTTTGATTTTCCGGCGGAGGACATTGGAGTATACTAATAACTAGCAGCATTTTCTTTTGTCAATTGCTTGGATACTTGGTTAAAATTGAATCTGTCATTCTTGCCAGGTCATTACTACTGTTCCATTAGCTTGCTTTTAGGTTCAAGAAGACATCTGAAAAGCTAATTTTTTCGATGTGTTCATGAGGTGGGATATTGGGAGTTGAATTTCTTGTTGAATGGTTAGTGTTATTGATGGTTTAATAATAACAGAAGAATTATTGCTCAACACAATTGTCACCTTTTCTTTTATCTACTACCATTACAAAACGTTTTGTTTATTAAACCATTTGTCGTTACAATATTTTAGGAAATATTCATTATTTGCAATAGGTCAGAAATAGATCCAATTGCAGTATGAGAGAGATAAAGACCATGTTCATTTTGAGATTTTGAATTTGGGATTCTCTCTCTGTATGCATGCGCACAATCCCTAATAAATTTTCTCTTAATTATTACTCATTTTTCTATCTATCTCTATCCATTCTATTACCCAAAATTTCAAAATGAACATGGTGATGCACACTAATATTTCTAGTGGATCACTCGATTTGTGACTCGTTGAAATATTCCTGGCGGTTGTTAACATCGAATGAGGAAATTAGCTTGTGAGCGCTTTAATTGAAAGTTGGTGCTAGTACGCTCGGGTTGAACTTTCACAAGGGGAAAAATATTCCTTAAGAGACTGTTTATTAGCGCGCCTAGCTCCTATTCTCACAGGCTAGCTCTTTTCTAATCTCGTTATGTTCATACTATTCTTGGTTTACTTGGTATGTGTCTTCAATATTCTATGTGTTCTAACATTCTAGGTAATAAGTGTCTTAATTAAAATAATATATTTGAGATATAATAGTTCAATTAGTCTAGTTTTAGGGCCTATACATTCGGGTCGTAATTGGGTTGTAAATCTGTGACAGTCCAATTCAACAGTAATTAGATGGGTATAATATTATCTTTCCCTTCATAAAAATAATCATTTACATAGTAAGGGAGAATGACTTTTTAAATCTTATCTCTCTATAAATTTTAACCATTGATTTGCTCCATAAATTCTACAGTTCTTCCCCTTTCTCTCAAACAATATTTATTGCACAATTGTCACTAATTAGATCTCACGTTGCGTCGTGCCTTCAAACACAGATAAACTAAACCCTAGTTTACATACATGAAAGAGCAATATTCTAACTCATGGTGGGGATTCACACACTTCGTATTACACACTCTTCCATGAATTTAGCAGCGTCACCTAGTTCATGTGAGAGTGTAAAAATGTGCAACTTTTAGAGTTGTTCTTAGTTTATTTAAAGGGAAAGACTACAATACACACCCCTTAAAAGGGTGTGTATCATATGCACCCCCCAAAATGTTATGAATTATAGAGAAAATGTTACGAATCGTATTGTTAAAAAGTTACGAATCGTATAAAGGTTACGATATACACCAAAATGTTATGAATCATAATGAAAATGTTACGAATCGTACTGCTGAAAAGTTATGAATTCTAGAAGAAAAGTTATGAAACATACTAAAATGTTATGAATGAACCATAAAATAGGTGCATATGGTACACCCTTTTAAGGGGTGTGTATTGTAGACTTTCCCTTATTTAAATAAATACTCCTTAACTAAGAACATAAAGGGACATGGCAAGAAAAGGGGTGCACAATTCTATATATATATATACACACACATACTAATTATTAATTAAGTTGGGCACAATTTTCATTAGTGATGAATAATGGCTGTAATATAGTATGTCATAGGAGTGAGTAGTTGTGCATAGATCCATGATACTCGCTCGTGCAGATCCATGCGACCACCTTTCTCACAAAAGGTCAACTCCACTCCTGTAGTATAGAAAATCCTGTCTACAGAGCACTCAATTGTGACTGTCCAAAGGCATTTTGGACGGTCGAGATGTTAATATAACTTTTACGGGAAAGAGTTAAACTTTTCCCCGGAAAAAATTCATTAAAATTCGGACTGTCCAGAACACTTTTGAACAACTGTGATTGGTTGGTCCGTAAAGAAGACAGTCTCCCCGTAGTAATTAAAGATCTTCAAACAGGAGACCATAAACGTATATTTCACGTGACAATTCTCTTATTTTTTTACGAAAATGCTAGAAAATACTATAAAAAAAAAATGCTAGTGCATCTCCGCTCCTTCATGTATCATTGTATTTAACCTGATGAAGGAATTGAAAAAAGAATAAAAAAATCTTCAACATATATAGAAAAGAAAGAACGTGAAAACAAGAGAACATTATGCTAGAAAGCGAAAATAAGAGAAAATAGAGTGTGAACGGAAAAAAAGTGAAAAGAAAATTTAACTTCTTTTCTGTGTTGGCTTACAATAAAAAGTGTATAAGAATCATCATGAAAAATGTTTATAGTTTACTCTTTATCCTTGACATACATTTTGAATCACGATAGGGAAGAAAAAATTAAGTTATAATGAGCAGTACATATCATAAGATCGTGCCAACTCTCACGAGAAAATAAAGTTTTGGTAGATATATGATTAATTACTACTTCAAATGACTATCGAATTTTGATATCGGACCAAGTTTGATTTTTTGCATAGAAGATGAAAAAGATGGAGGCTAGCTTGCGAATTAAACTATTTGAGTTGTGTAATGGTTTTTAATTAGTGGGTCGGTCTCATTTTACACGCATGAACAATTGTAATGTGAGAGAATCGTTCCTTGCTCGTAAAGCCGCCATATTGGACTGTCAAATTAAAACCTTGTGGTGATGCAATTAAAGACCTTAATTAACACCCCTTGGAACACATAAGTGAGGTTTCCATGCACTAATTTAAAAGGAGTAGATTCAACAACATAAAGAGAAGTTCGAATTCAGGAGACTAATAAAATTCTTTCATTTATAAATAAATAAATAAAAAAAACAGTGTAGAGAAGTTATTTCCACTTTTGACTAAGCTAAATGGACAAAATAGAAAATTACAGGACTAAAGGTACCAGGGCAAAGAAAAATTGGAGGGAACAAAAAATCTTATGAATTAAAAAGTTTCGTAGAAGGCAAGAAATTGTAGACGAACAATAATCTAACCCGATTATACCCTCATCTTTGAGAAAATTTTCAGTGCCGTGTGGATATATCTCATGTGGTGTTCGCTTGGCACTCCTGAGTTGTTCGATGCACTTTTGGATAGTTCAGATTTAAACCTTCTCTCTCCTCTCACCCCTCTTGTTTCTCTGTCCTTTTTCTATCTTCAAATCTGAGCTATACAAAATCACATCGGAAGGCTCGGATGTGCCGAGCGGACACTACGTGGTATCCACCCGGCACTGAAAAATCTCTCCTCATCTTCATTAGACCTATTTTTTTCTCTCCATTCAATCATGACTCCATCGGCCTTTGCCCAAATTACAAATGCTCTGAAGTCAAACTTAATTACAGAAATTCTAATGGTTCTATTTCCATGATTATGACCTTCTAATATTTCTGAGCACGGAAAATGCTCTAAGCAAGGAACTGACTCTTGATTATGACTTCTAATATAAATATATGAATAGTTCCATTTTGTTCAGAGAAGTGCAATTAAATGCCAACAATATCTTATGACTCATTCTGCATAGTTTAAAATAATTTCAAATCGATTTTTAAAATCAAACAAGGTGATTAAACTCCCAGTTCTAGGAAATAGACTTATAATTTTTTGTGATATATGAATTGATATGTAATTTATTCATAAAAATTGAATGTTGAATATTCATAACCGTTACCATTGTAGATTATCCACCCTTTCTATCAACTATATACAATACAAGCCAGCATATACATGCATATTCCATTTATTAAAACAAAACAAAACCAAGTAACAATTTGTTGGAAAAATATGCTTACTTTTTGTGATGAAAGTCAATAATATGAGTGCAATAAAATTAGAACTTAAAACCTGAAAATCGATGGAAACAAATTGGTGATTAAGGTGAGTGTTAGTGTGTGACACTCTATATATAAGATAGATTTCGCCCCTGCTATATATGGTGCTCACAGTTTGCATTGGATGACTGTCTCCTCACTACAAGAAATTAGCCTTTCTGCGAGGAAATTTTTAGCGAGGATGTTAATTTCCTCGCTAAAGGAAGAGTTTTGGCGAGAAAATTATTGTTTCCTCGCTAATGGTGTTTTTTTGCGTGGAAGGTATTTTTTCCTCGCTATTTACTTGTCGCTAAAGAGTATTTGCGTGGAAGGTATTGTTGTCGCAAAAAATGTGGCGGGAATTTTTTATGTAGGCGGGAAAAATAAATTTGCGAGGAAATACAATATTTTGTCACCAAAAGCATGTAGTGACTTTTTGTAGCAAATTTATTGGGACGCTAAAGTTGAAATCCTTTTGTGAGGAATTAGTTTTCTCGCAAAAACATTGGTTATTTGCGAGGAAATAAAGAATTCATCGCTAAAGACTATGGTTATTTTTTGCGAGAAATAGTGTTCCTCGCAAAACACTAATTTTTTGCGAGAAAATAATAAATTTGTCACTATAAGTCTAAACTTCCTTTTTGTGGCTATGTTAGTCCATGCAACAGTTAAAAGCATAGTTTGCGAGGAATCGGCGTTACTGCAAAAAGAAATTAATACGTTCAAAGTAATTAAAGTCTTATAGTGCACCACAAGAGGCCTTCTTTTGTGATCAAAATCGTCTATTTTTTACGTAATATGGACTAAATCACTTTGCACCCAGAATGAAGTTGATCGTGTATAGTTAGACACTTGATCAGACTTAAAATTTTCATTTTATTAACAAATTTGCTTACTGATGAAGGGGTTTTTCTAAACCGATTGAACCAAAAATTCACGTGAATAATTTAATCGACAAGCTCAAGGAAATCAATGGTATCGATCATCATGATTGTGTTGTAGTTATGTGGCTACTGTACATTCGACTACAGCACACAACTTAGTTTACTATCAAGTAAGTTAAACGTATAGATTCTAAAGGTCATTGTTGAGTCTATTATTATAATGGATGATCTAAACCGTTAGAATTTCATATTCTACCAATTCAATAAGTGTTACCCAAATAGAACATCATCGGATATCAACAACTACTTGATCGGAAGACATTCAATGCGTCCGGAGGTATTAAAGTCTCATAATACACCGCTCGAATACCACTCGAGGTAATTATTCGCGATCAAAACCGTCTATCATTTGTACCTTGAACTACTGATCATTCCTACCGAAAATAAGATTAACAGACACACGTAACCACCGTATTGGAATAGGTTATTCATGCCAAAAAAAATGATTTGACTCATCTAATTTTTTTTTATTGTATAAAAGTATTTCGATGAGGTAGTTGTGGATGTCCGATCAATTTGAACTTTTGTGTGGAGATTCAAGCTTACGAGTCCTGCAAGATGAATGGTTTGGATAATCGAGTAGAGATCCGGATCACTACTAGAAAATGTGGTCTGATTATGCACGTCAATCGTTCCAAAAACACCCTCGACATTTCATCCCTCTTAAAACGACGTCGTCTATGGTATACCCAGAATCATATTTCCCTCCACCTTTTTTCACTTTCTTTCCCTCCACCTTTTTTCACTTTCTTTTGAACTACCCTCCCAAATTTTCATCGGCACCCCAAATGAAAACCCCTTAAAGAGTTAAGACGAAAAAGCCCCAAATCCTGATTTCTTTTTAATCTTCGTCGATCTCTCACCGGCATCTTCAATGGTTGTCAATCTCTCACTGTCCGTCGCAGGTACACACGATCTCTCTCTCTCTCTCTCTCTCTGTTTGGTCGTAACGCGATTTGGAGCACACACATGCACAGAGTACGGTTTATCTCAAGTTCTGGGTTCGATCTCTCTGAACCTGACGCTCTTCTGTTGCCGTTGTTGCTAGAGTTGTTTGACAGCATGTAGTACGGAGTTCTTGAGCGAAAATCCAGAAGTACTGAATGTCGATCCATCCATGGTTTATACAAGTCCTCGAAGCGGTGTGTGTCAGTAGACTAAACAGGTAGAAGATCTTAAGCAAAACCCCAAATTGGTTGTTCGAATAGGAGGATAATCTGATTTGTATTGACAATTTCTCTTGCGTGGGTTAATTGCTGCTCTCTCTCTCTCTCTCTCTCTCTGCGTTCATTTTTTTGAACGCATTCCAGGTGTTTGATTAAATGCTGATGTTGCTACTAAGTATATCATATCTGAAGCTCAACAGAAAAATATGGAGAATTCTTGATTGGATTCCTAGATTCTGGTAATTGGTTGTTTGCAGTTCTGATTATAGAATGTGCCAAAGATATTTTAAAATGTGCCAAGGAATGCTTACCTATTTCCAATCTCTGTAGAACAACGTGCATTTGGAATGTAATATTTCGGGAATCAATTATAATACATCTGATACAGAATTATATTTTTATGGAAGTGTTTAGTTGTAGTAAACTCACACGTGCAAACCAATGTGGAAACTAAAAGATCTTAATGTATTAATTAGCCTCACACTTTGTTGAGCTTGGATGCGTGTCCTTACTATAAGTTTTTCAGCATTTCTAAACAAGTACTTCAATTGCCCGCTAAGTGTTTGATAAAATGTGCCAACTACAATAGCCTTATGGTTTCGTTCATTTTTTTGTGTAATTATTTTCTAGAATCTTCGGCAAAATCGGTCCCTCACTTTAAGCCAATTTCTACCAAAATCTTATGAACTCGAGGTACGTAAAAACCATCATTTTTTAACTGCAAGTCCAATGTTACAGCTGTGAACCCTTCTGCTTACCACGCAACCTATCCTCTAATAAGGTTTGCACCCGAGCAAAGGGCTAGGTCGTTGAAAGCATATAAAACCGGTAAGACCGGGATCGTTCCCACAGAGAAATCTTCTTCAGCGTATTTGGATTAGATAGTAAGTATGCAGCGAGGCCTTCAAGCGGCCAACTTGGTGATTGATTTGATTAACGGAATTGAATTTGAAATTAAACTAGATTAACAAGGGTCGAGTCAAAGGGATTGATTGACCCACGACTTAGCCATAAAACGGTTTCTTCATCTAACTCATGAGTGAACCGAAACCGTCCGGATTCCACTTGAAGAATTAAAAACTGAAGACTACTTATAACTCAACTCAAGGCATTAATTCAAACTGAACTCATTTAACGCAAGTGAGAGACGAAAATGGATTGTTCGCACGCGTAAGATTATCGAGCATGTAGCACAGGGCGATAGACTCCATTGATCAAAGAAGCCACCGACCCCATGATTAATGCAGGAAATCATGGGTTTAATTCATTCAAAACCTTGAAATCAAGCTAAAGTTTAGGCGAAACCGTTTAAACGACTAATCCATAGGGTTCATCTCACCCCATGACTTAACCTTTTAACTACTCACTTATAGGAAAAAGACTAGAAAACATACTCAAGGAAGAAAACATGATTAACCGATAGAAATGGAAATAAACTTGATTTATATAAAGATCCAACTAGTAGCTACAACATTAATAAACGGAAAATTAACAAACGAACTAAACTTACTTGAGTTGTTAAGGAATTAAAGACAAAAGCTTGAAAGCAATGAAAATGGAGTTCTAGGAATAAAAAGACTTCAAACATAAATATCTACCTATTCTATCTATTCTATCTATTCTATCTATATTAGGGAGAGAGAGAGAGAGAGGCCTATTTATACAAGGCAACTCATCCTCTACCAAAATATCCCTGAACTTGCCAAAAGTGGCAAGTATTCCATAAATGGAAAGTCCAAAAAGCAGTAAAAATATCTGCTGGAGACCAATGTTATCGATACCATAAGCAAAGGTATCGATAACATCCTTCAAATATTCCCCGGAGAAGCAAGTTATCGATAACTCAAACCAAATGTTATCGATACCCTCAGGTCTGGACAACTTCTGGACCAAAATGGAACCAATGTTATCGATAACAAATGGAAAGTTATCGATAACATTCTTCAAAACACCAACATGGGACCAATGTTATCGATAACAAATGGAATGTTATCGATAACATTCTTCAAAACTGCAGATTTCAGGCTCAGGCTTCAGCTTTAGCAAACAGCTCCCAGCAACTTCACAGCTTCTCAGCACTTATTTTCATTCTCTAAAGTTAAGTAAAGGCTACATTTTAAACCTTTCTTTTACCTTTCCTTTACTTTAATTTATTTAATGAAAATAAGAAAGTACCCCCCATTTGGAAACAATGGCATTACCAGAATTTCAAGATTCAATTTAAATCAAAATGTCAACCCCTCACTTTTAGTACAAAATGGAAAACTGCACGTTATTCTCAAGAGAAAATCTCAAAACATGACATTGCTCTTCGAATAAAACCTTGTAACTTTGTAGTTACTCTTAGAAAAATTCAAGGATCAATTACCGCCATTTTTTATCTCGAAAATCGAAACTTTTTCATAAAGTCATTTTTCCATACTTAGACAGATTTTAGGGGGCCGACAGGGTCTTCGGGTACTTGGAAGCTTCCGGAGCATTCCTTTGCCTCAAAACACGCCTTATTTGCACATTTTACCTGAAACTACTAAAAGCACACCTTACATGCAATATCGCTATGAAAGCTTAATAAACGTAAGATAAAACAACTTAAAGCGGGACTAGTCGCACCAAATATCTGCAATATTGGGTGCTCATCACGTCCCCCAACTTAAACTTTGCTAGTCCCTAGCAAACTAAAACAAAATGCATTTACCTAAGCTATACAATCCTCCCCAAACGAAGATACAAAAGCTATGCTCAATAACTACAACTTGGCAAGAGTCCAAAAACACCCCTTCAAATCCGATCACATGCAATCCACGCGCAAACATGCCATGAACTAGGATGAACAAACTATGTCATATTAGAGTAGTCAAGCATGCATGCACCTCAACGAGTTTTGACTCCAACACTCACAAGAATACACTCTTATTCGACTTTTCTCACATTAAGATACACGATACATCCCATGATAAGCGCTAGCGAGTAAATGCAATAGCCAGAGATAAAATGCTACGCATGCTATCAAAAGAGCGCTAAGAACGAAAGGAAAGCTAATTATTGACAACTTTGCATAAGAAGGGACAAATCATACTCAAAAAGCAATAGATATCAATCATGCATCAAACGGAGTTAACTAGCGTACAAAAGATCAACGGAGGACTTTATTAGCTTATAACGACCTTGGATATAAAGGGAAAGGGACTACAAAAATGTAGTGGCCATATACTTGCATGGTTCATCTACCATTGGCCACTACCGACCCTAAACTACCCAAGGCATGGCCACATATCGGCCAAACACCAAACAAAATTACGAAGAAGAAATAAAGAAAAACTACTATATAAAACCTACAAAAACTACTACCACCGACTCAAACACACATAATCGTCATCCACATTCAACTCCTCAAGGTATTGAGCATCGAGCTCCCCCTCCTCATCGGACTCTTTCTCATCCGGAATGTATGCTAGCCCATATGTCACACCAATCCTCTCATCATAGTATTCAACCCTCTTGATTTTGCTCTTTCATAGCATTTCTTTGATCTTTCTTTGAAGAATAGGGTCATTTGAATTGAGATTTGTAGTAAGAGATATTGAGGGGCTAATTTGAGAGCTTTGGAGAGGGAGATGAAAATTTGGTGCTTTAGATTTTGTAGTGGGAGAGGAGAGATAGAGAATCACATACCAATTCTTTGTCTTTTCACATCCCAACCACTTCTATCACATTCATACCACCCAAACCACCTTGAATCTTTGAAAACTATTGACACACAACCCTCCAAACATCCGGTTACCTAGGTTTGAGCAATGGAAGAGACTCGGACTATGGTTCAAAATAAGGACGAGGTGACTCTTATGTGGTTTAATCAAGCAAAAATGCCTTGAATCATTTCCTAAGTACGCTAGCAACTCCAATAAGATGCATGAAAGATATATACACTATTCAAGCTTGAACAAAAGATATTATTTACGCAATTGCGGGAAATGAGAACAAACAACATGGGATGCTTAAGAACGAATCTCTACTCTAAGCGATGCACAGCACTTGACATAACTTTTAGGCTCAAGTTATTCATCAAAATTCATGTATATGCAAATGACATGGATTCAAACACACAACCGAATTCGACGGGATACACGACTCTTGCCATTGACACAATTGAGCATAATTAAAGTATCTACAAAGTGAAATCACTACTAACAAGGGAAGATTGTAAGCAAGAGCAAAAATTTTAAAATTTTAACGAAAACAAAAAGAGATAAGTCTCAACAACATATATATAGCATATATATATCCCTCCCCCCAACTTAAACGAAGCTATGTCCTCATAGCATGAAGAACAATAGTATTGAGAGGGAAGAACAAAAGATTGTACCTCCGGGGGAATGTCAACCCCCGTATACCTCGACCAAGTTGGAGGCTTTCTTGTCATTGCTTCCCTTCGTCATTGGAACTGCTTTCAAGGCTCACTCTTTGGGCTCCTCCATCGGAACCACAGCTAGTCACACAAGGTCATCGCTGGGGCTTTCTTGGTCTTACAACCGCGACACGTAATCGCACCCATGCTTAGGGCTCCTGAATGCCTCACTCACCCTAGCTTTTAGACCTAAACCACCAAGGCTGGTGTGGTAGCATGCTTACCCTGCAAAAGACTTAAGAACCAACTACCTACTAAGAAGCAAATGACATTAGAACCGCCCGGCTCGTGTTATCCGGGCTCAAAAATTGACAAGTATTGAAATCCACCAAATCGTCATGTGATTACACGGGTACTACTTTTCTCCCCATTTCCCAAGCGAGAAACAGGTGGCTATACCAGACCATCAAAAGAGAAAAAGAAAAAAAGAAAAGAGAGGGAGAAAAAGAAAGAGTTTATGTACGTTCAGCCAAATGCAGGCTCCGAACAATTAGTATGCCAACAAGAGTTAATAAAAGGAACATAGCACTGCACTCCACACTTTGCTTCAAAAATTGAATCCGACCATGCCACAAAAATAGATACTTTGAGTAAAACAATTGTCGAATTCGTTTCATACATTTATGTTCAATCAAGTGCATAGCCCAAACAAAATCAATTTTCAAATTGTTGAGAAATTCTACTATAGAAGGATTGTAAACCAAGTCAATATCCTCAACACCAAGAAAATCAATTAGTTGTTCTATGATTGGCAACTTCTCAAGATTAGGCTCACATGCATTGTGTTTTTCTAACAAAGAGTGTAAGGAATCTACCTCGCCATCCATTTCCTTAGCGGTGAGAAGATCAAGGCACGGAGAATTCAAAGGGACAATTGTAGCTTCCATGGGCTCTAACTCTTTAAAGATTGGATCATAAGCATCCTGTTTAGCCAACAAAGAATACAAGTAATCCACTTCGGCATCCATTTCCTTAGTGGTGAGAGGCTTTGCCAACAGATCTTCATGGTAGACGCCCAATGTGTCAAGCATGTTCATCTCGTGAGCAAGGAGTAATTCCTCCGGGGAAAGATCAAGATACGGAAGATTGGAAGAGATAACCTTAGCGATGAGGCATTTCTCCCCCGGATTATCACAAAGAGGAGGATCCATAAGAGGAGAACTCTGGACCTCACTTTCATCAATAAGCTCATCATTCCATGCAGACTCTGAAGAGCTGTCACAATCTAAACTAACAGCGTTAACAAAGATAGGCGTCTCAATATCCTCTTCCATGGCATTTGAGTTGGTCTCTTGACAATGTTTAACAAAAACCCTAGAGTGTAAAATTTGAGCCAACCGATCAAAGAAATTTAAGGCTTCAGCGGGTTCTTTATCAAACAATTTTCCATCGCACAACATGTCAATGAAAGCATGACTTTTTGGAGAAAGTCCGTCATAAAAATAGTTAGCAATTTGAAAGTTTTCAAAGCCATGATTCGAGACCGCATTGAGCAAGTCCTTGTATCTTCCCCAACATGCATAAAATGACTCATTCTCTCTTTCAACAAAGGTTTGAATTTGTTTCTTTCGAACCCACTTATAAAAAATGGGAAGGAACTTGTTGTAAAATTCATTTAGCAAATCAACCCAAGTCAGCAGAGATTGAGGGTTCAAGGAATTGAGCCAAGTTTTGGCACTATCCCTTAAAGAGAGAGAAAAAAATTTCACCCACGCGGACTCTGATTTCACAATGGCACCAAGGGTACCAAGTTTTTCCTTGAAAGCCGCAACATGTTTGTAAGGGTGTTCATGATCCATGCCATGGAAGCGGGGCAACAAATTGGAAAATTTCATTTGTATCCTAAATAGATTAACGGTAGGAGCGGTGGGGGCAACTATGCAGGAAGTGTGATAAGCATGATAGGGATAAGGGGATTCCCACATAGTCATGGAGACGATTTCCCCATTTGCCGCCACCATTCTATTAGATAGATAAGACATAAAGTAAACAAGTTAGAGGAGCTATGTTACCACCTCTCTCAAAAAAAAAAAGAAGTTCCGTGGGGTTTAGCCACCACCACGTTATATGGACAACAAAAAGAAAAGGCAATCAATACTTAATCTAGCTTCGTTACACCTCAAGTTTGATAAGATGATCAGTTAGAGGTCTCCGCTAGACAAAGTATGAATTGCGCAAAGTAAAATAAAGTGGAATACTTACAGTGGTTTGTCGAACCTCCAAATAAGCTATAATAAGACTTCCCCGGCAACGGCGCCAAAATTTGCTTACCACGCAACCTATCCTCTAATAAGGTTTGCACCCGAGCAAAGGGCTAGGTCGTTGAAAGCATATAAAACCGGTAAGACCGGGATCGTTCCCACAGAGAAATCTTCTTCAGCGTATTTGGATTAGATAGTAAGTATGCAGCGAGGCCTTCAAGCGGCCAACTTGGTGATTGATTTGATTAACGGAATTGAATTTGAAATTAAACTAGATTAACAAGGGTCGAGTCAAAGGGATTGATTGACCCACGACTTAGCCATAAAACGGTTTCTTCATCTAACTCATGAGTGAACCGAAACCGTCCGGATTCCACTTGAAGAATTAAAAACTGAAGACTACTTATAACTCAACTCAAGGCATTAATTCAAACTGAACTCATTTAACGCAAGTGAGAGACGAAAATGGATTGTTCGCACGCGTAAGATTATCGAGCATGTAGCACAGGGCGATAGACTCCATTGATCAAAGAAGCCACCGACCCCATGATTAATGCAGGAAATCATGGGTTTAATTCATTCAAAACCTTGAAATCAAGCTAAAGTTTAGGCGAAACCGTTTAAACGACTAATCCATAGGGTTCATCTCACCCCATGACTTAACCTTTTAACTACTCACTTATAGGAAAAAGACTAGAAAACATACTCAAGGAAGAAAACATGATTAACCGATAGAAATGGAAATAAACTTGATTTATATAAAGATCCAACTAGTAGCTACAACATTAATAAACGGAAAATTAACAAACGAACTAAACTTACTTGAGTTGTTAAGGAATTAAAGACAAAAGCTTGAAAGCAATGAAAATGGAGTTCTAGGAATAAAAAGACTTCAAACATAAATATCTACCTATTCTATCTATTCTATCTATTCTATCTATATTAGGGAGAGAGAGAGAGAGAGGCCTATTTATACAAGGCAACTCATCCTCTACCAAAATATCCCTGAACTTGCCAAAAGTGGCAAGTATTCCATAAATGGAAAGTCCAAAAAGCAGTAAAAATATCTGCTGGAGACCAATGTTATCGATACCATAAGCAAAGGTATCGATAACATCCTTCAAATATTCCCCGGAGAAGCAAGTTATCGATAACTCAAACCAAATGTTATCGATACCCTCAGGTCTGGACAACTTCTGGACCAAAATGGAACCAATGTTATCGATAACAAATGGAAAGTTATCGATAACATTCTTCAAAACACCAACATGGGACCAATGTTATCGATAACAAATGGAATGTTATCGATAACATTCTTCAAAACTGCAGATTTCAGGCTCAGGCTTCAGCTTTAGCAAACAGCTCCCAGCAACTTCACAGCTTCTCAGCACTTATTTTCATTCTCTAAAGTTAAGTAAAGGCTACATTTTAAACCTTTCTTTTACCTTTCCTTTACTTTAATTTATTTAATGAAAATAAGAAAGTACCCCCCATTTGGAAACAATGGCATTACCAGAATTTCAAGATTCAATTTAAATCAAAATGTCAACCCCTCACTTTTAGTACAAAATGGAAAACTGCACGTTATTCTCAAGAGAAAATGGCTCAAAACATGACCTTGCTCTTCGAATAAAACCTTGTAACTTTGTAGTTACTCTTAGAAAAATTCAAGGATCAATTACCGCCATTTTTTATCTCGAAAATCGAAACTTTTTCATAAAGTCATTTTTCCATACTTAGACAGATTTTAGGGGGCCGACAGGGTCTTCGGGTACTTGGAAGCTTCCGGAGCATTCCTTTGCCTCAAAACACGCCTTATTTGCACATTTTACCTGAAACTACTAAAAGCACACCTTACATGCAATATCGCTATGAAAGCTTAATAAACGTAAGATAAAACAACTTAAAGCGGGACTAGTCGCACCAAATATCTGCAATATTGGGTGCTCATCACGTTCTTTCATAATGGGAAGACAGCTTTGAATTGCTAGGAATCCTGGGATCCTATAGCTATAGTCCTTCCTTTTGCTTTGTTACTTTCATTCCATTCAAGTGATTCTGCCCACTTCATGATGATCATGATGTGATGCTTTTGTTTGCAATAGGACCTAATTCTACACCCCAATTTAGTTGGAGAAACTAGCCCTTTTCCGGTGTTACTATTCTTTCTACTGAAGCTTGAAGTGATATGAAATAGTTAATAAGTGATTATGTGTATGTATACTATTGCATATTGATGTAAGTAAAGTGCCTGCAAGCTGGTCTAGTTTGTGTTCTTACTAATCTTTTTGTTTTCTATACTTGCGGCATATTGATATTTTAGTCTTACCGTCTTTCAATCTTGTTAGCAACTGTTGCTGACATCTTAAAAAGAGACATATAGTAAATAGGAAGGCAGCTCATATTTGAAATCAGCAACGTTAGCCTTCCAGCCGAGGACATACGTCTTCTCCTCCATACTTTCAAAGCATTTTCTACCTTCTCAATAACAGGAGCCCATGTTTGAATCTTCCTTGGGTTGGCTCCAAGGGGTAAACCCAAGTACTTCATAGGAAGTTTTGCACTTGTACAGCCTATGATAAGGGCCAAATTGTTGACAATTTGCTCCTGGACACCCACCCCACGTAGCATACTCTTGGACATGTTAATCTTTTGGCCAGACATCTCTTGAAACCACCTTAATACTCTTTTAATGCTCAGAATTTCACGTAGGTCAATGTTGTAGAACAAAATTGTGTCATCAGCTAATTGAAGATGTGACACATTCACACCATTAGTAACTGAACCAATCTGAATGCCTTTGATTGAGCCCTCTTCCTTTGCTCTCTTCATTAGTATGTTAAAAGCTTCCATCACTATGTTGAATAAGAAGGGAGAAAGAGGATCTCCTTGACGAAGACCCTTTTGTGGAAAGACTTAATCGGTTGCTGAACCATTGATCAGAATAGATAGAGATGTAGATGAGATACACTTCTGTATCCACCTACACCATTTTGTTCCACAACCAAGCTTTTTCATCAAGTCCAGAAGAAAATTCCAGTTTACACAATCGTAAGCCTTCTCAAACTCTAGCTTTAAGATAAGACCTCCTGACTTCTCTTTTTTTTTTTTTTCCCAGTAATCGATTATTTCATTAGCAATCAACACCCCATCCATAATTTGTTTCCCACCAACAAAGGCTGCTTGTGATTCACCTATTACCGAGGGCAACACCTGTCTAAGTCTATTGGCTAAGACTTTGGCAAGAATTTTGTAAACAAAGCCCACCATACTAATAGGCCTAAAGTCACTAAAACAATTAGCACCATCTTTCTTAGGTATCAAAGTAATGAAAGTACAGTTAATACTTAATACCTCTAGCTAGATTTCCATGCTCATAAAACTCTGCAAAAAATGCCATGATGTCTTGCTTCATAAAGCTCCAAGCCTTGTTGACAAAAGAGAAATTGAACCTATCAGGACCAGGAGCTTTAAGGCTCTCTGTAATCCAGTTAAGGGGCTAAAAGGGAAAACTCGGCCTTAGTTTCTTTCCGGAGAAGTCGGGTTCATTGGTAGAGGTGGTTAATAATAGAGAAGGGTAGTCATTTAGGTTGAGTTCAGAATACGTTCTGTCGTGCTTGAAGGCACTGGCATGCACTAGTATGGTGTAAGTGCTGAAAGTGTGAATGTTAGTTGCATTTTTAGGGGTTGAGCAAAGCTGCACTTTTATGGCTTTAGCTCATCCTTGTTGAGCGATTAAGAGACTGGTTTTAGAACAACTCATTATAATTAGTGGTATCTGTTTAAGGACTCTATTGCTGCTTCATTTCTTGTGGTTAAGTCACAATCTATGTGTTAATCTACTAGGGATATTCATGTTTAGTAGTGATGACATATTGCAATCAATTATTACTCATGACTATAATTTATAAAGCTTTTTATTGTGTTGCATGCAGATTGCTCAACAATTGATGGTGATCATTTGGTGGATGAAGATACAATGTAGTAGGAGATTTGAGATGAACGATGTTTTGGAGGGACAAAGCTGCCTTTTGTCTTATATTTTGGTACTACTAGTAGAAGGATGTCTTTAGTTTTTGGTATATTGTAGTCCTTGGATTGTGGTTCTTGCCTTTGATGCTTGATGTTATGTTTGGGGGGTTTTTGGCTTTTATTTTGGGTATTGAAGAAGATTAAGGTTAAGATACCATGTTTTGTCTTATGTTAATTGGTTTAAGTTAATGTTATTCTATTGTTTTTGAGTTTGATGAATTATGTCTTTGAAATCATGACAGGAAGCAAAAGAAAACATCTAGCAACTAGTATTTTTGTGATGATTTAGTTTGTAGCAAAAAGAACTATTTTTGCCAAAAAATTTCTTGCTATAAGAAATTCCTTTTTTGCGAAGGGCAAGTTTCCCAGCAAAAAAGATTCACCGGTTTGTCAAAAGAAATAGTCTTTGGCGAGGTATTTCTTCCTCGCAAAAGAAATCGCCTTTTGCGACAAAAATATTCCTTCCAAAAAGCAAGACCTATTTTGGCAAAAGGAATAGTCTTTTTTGAGAAATCTATTCCTTGCCAAAAGATTTATTGTTTTAGCGAGGAAACACTTTGTCGCCAATGAGATTTTTTGCAAGGAACTGCCCACTTTTGGTGACTAATTTGTTTAATATTAGCGTTCAATTAATTTCCTCGCTAAACAGTGTACTCAATTACGACAAAGCCAATTTCTCGCAAAATGTATTTTTTTTGCGAGGAAAAAAAAATTCCTTGCAAAAGAGAATCGGAGACTACATTTTTGCGAGGAACCGACGACGAATGAAATTTCCTCGCAAAAAGCTTTTGGCGAGGAAAATTTTGGATTTTGCGAGGAATTACGTTCCTCGCAAAAAGCCTAATTTCTTGTAGTGCCTAGCACTACTTGATCGGAATCCCCCTAAAGTAGCACTTCAATTTGATGAGCACCCAATATTATAGATTTTTGATGCGACTAGTCCCGTTTTATGTGATTTTAACTTGCGTTTATTTAATTTTTATAACGATATTGCACGTAAGGTGTATTTTTAATGTTTTAAGGTAAAATGTGCAAATAAGGTGCATTTCAACGTCATGCATGACCCAAATGCTTCTAAGCACCCAAAGACCCTGTCGGCCTCTTAAAATCTTTTTAAGTAAGGAAAAATGACTTTCTAAAAGTATCAATTTTCGAGATAAAATATGGCGATAATTGATTTTTAAATTTTTCAAAAAGTAACTACAAAGTTGCAAGGTTTTATTTAAAAAGTAAGGTCATGTTTTAAGCGATTTTCTCTTGAGAAAAATGTGCAGTTTTTCATTTTACACTAAAAGTGAGGGGTTGAGATTTTGATAAAATTGAAATCTTGAAATTCTGGTAATGCCATTGTTGCCAAATGGGGGGGTTAATGAATCAGCTTTGTCGATACCTCTGACTTGGACCTGTAAAACAAAGCAAACAGCTCGAGTCACCGGTGTGGTGGCGTGCCTAAAACCCTCCGATGCCTAAGTCAGTAGAATTCTTGCTTTGTGGTGATGGAATTGAGATTCTCGGTTTATATGTTGTGTACCTTGCAATGGAGTTTTACCGTCATATTTATAGGCACTTTAATTGGAGGTTGAGTCCTTGTCGGACTATATCTCGTAGATTCCGGATTACCTCTTTGAGGAATGTGGAATCCTGCTTTAGCTAGGAGTCCATGGGCTTCCTGCCTTAGTTAGGAATCTTCACCCGTCTTTGGTTATGCATATCTTTGGCATTTTATGCTTATCTTATCATCGGCGTTCCTCTATCCCTTAGGATTTAGGTTTTCGGTGTGGCATCTTTATTGGAACAAGCATATTCTGGGGATAATATTATGGATATTATTCTTCTCGTTATAGCTAGAGGCTGGAGTTAGTCTTTAGACCTTCTTCTAGCTCCGTCTTCGTCTGAAGGACGGAGCTAGAAGATTCGAACGAAGCTAGAAGGTCCTGGCTTTGTTTCAAGTAAGCTCCAAGAGGAGACTTGGTGAGGCTAGCTCACACTTCCCAGATCTGTAATTCTTGTAGTGCTGAGCTCCTTAGGTCTATCCTACTTATTAGGGGTACTTTCTTATTTTCATTAAATAAATTAAAGTAAAAAAAATGTAAAAGAAATATTTAAAATGTAGTATTTACTTAAGTTTAGAGAATGGAAATAAGGTACTGTGGAGCTGTGGAAGTTACTGCTGGGAGCTGTCTGCTGAAACTGAAGGTAAAACTGGAGATAACCTCCCTGTATCAATACTACCTTAATCTGTATCGATACAACTAGCCTTCATGGGAAGGCAGTGAATGATGTATCGATACGGATTAAGGCCTTATCGATACCAGAGCGTTACGGGGAAATGGCCTTTTCAACGTAGCGGTGTGGTAACGATACTTTCCATAATTAGTATCGATACCACAAGCCTTCAGCCAGATATTTGTTGCTTTTTGGACCTTCTATTTATGGAATAGTTGCTACTTATAGTATGTTTGTAGGATATTTGTTGGAAGAGAAGTTGAGTTGTATAAATACTCTTCTCCCTCACTTTAGTTCATAATCTACTTTATGTTCTAAGTTAGTTTTCTTTCTAGTCTTTTTGCCATTGTTGTTCTTAGTTTCAAGTTTCAATACTTGTAAGTTTAATTCCTAGTTTGATATTTTCCCATTTATTAATGTTGTAGCTACGCTTTAGATTCTTAGTAATATCACGTTTATTTTCGTTTCCCACGGTTAAATCTTATGTCTCATTTTGACGCTATGTTTAGTTCTTTTACTATGCGTGAGTTGTGGATTGGCTAAGTTTTGGGCATAAAATCATGATTTTCGGAATTAAGTTAACCTACCCATTTTGGTCTAAGCGAGGGGTATTAACTCTTTGATATGTTGTTTAGTTAGGTGGTGTATCGAGGGCTCGTGACCTCCTACGTGTTAGATACATTAGCAAAAATAGGTTAGTTTAATTCCGTTTAATCACATCTTTTGTTAAACGTAGTCGTTAAAGTTAAATCTTCCGAACGTGAGCACGCCATCGTGACTCTCGCTTGAGTTATAATCGAGAATCGGTAGCGGCCTTTGTCAAGGGATAGACGATCCCTGGACTTGCCTTTTTTAGTTTATAAAATTCATTTATAGTCTTTTCCATTATCATTTCCGTTTAAAGCAAAACCTAGGTGGCCGTCGTAAACGCCGAAACCCACCATATAAAACCTACAATCCAATTAAGCTATTTTCGATTTTCTGTGGGTACGATCCCGGACTTTCCGGTTATTATGCTATGGACAACTTAGCCTTACACTTTGGGTATTTCAACTTTATTTGAAGGCGAGGTTGTGGAGCTAAGCACAATTAAAGGGCCTTGCGAACCATCTTGTGTTTGTAACTCTCTCATATGAATGGATTTGAATGAAAGAAAAATCAACCCATTTAAAATGAATAAGGGAAATGATATTAATAGGCCAACTGGTAATTCTACGAAAAGTCACCAAAGAAAGAGGCATGTCAGTTCGTAAAGGACGCGTCCATCCACGGCGAACAAATGCCAATAAAAAGATGAAACTCCAAAATAAATCAATTTTTATTCATACATAAAATAAAATATTATGTCCTATAATATTTTCCAACACCATTAATCCCCTTCTTCTAAAATAATTTATCCTTCAATCGTATCCACCTTTTTATCTCTCTTATTATATATCCCCTTATTCCTTTAAAAAATATTAACCGCTAACATAACAAATGAGCAATGTATTGCATCTCGCACTGTATTGGCTCGTGTGCACCGGTATTGATAAAATCCGGTATCCTACACCTTTAATTTTGTTTCGGTTTAAATACCAGTCAATACCGAACCGTACCAATCAAATACTAGATGATACAACGGTACCAAATGGTACTAGATAATACCAGATGGGACCAAACTACTTAAATTTTTTGTTTTAATAAATGTATATATCATACTAAATCTTTTGATGTGAAATAATAACGCTAATAGTGATAAATTCAGGACGATTCACGGTACCGAGAGGTATCTTACCTGTAATATAGTGTCAATGATTGATTTGCTGACTCAGAAGCCAGAAAGTAAGCTTTCTATGCAAAGATCCTGATCCTCTGCCTCATATCGATCTGCCATCTTCCAAAGTAAAACCTGTCACTAATCACTAAAGAAAAACTTCTAAATAAACGCCTTGTACTTTGATCAATTTTGTCTTAAACCCCTCTATTTTATTTGTAGATATGCATACACCCCATGAACTTCTAATTAATGTGAGAACGTTAGTATTTCCGTCAAAGTTGTCGAAAAAGTGGCATATGGTCACAAGTCATAAACTTTTCCTTGTCAAATATGTTGGAAAATTTGTGAATGAATTTGAAAAATTCGGAGGGTCTCTCAAGGCAATTGAACAGACCCACTTTAATTCATCGAATTTGGACGAGGCAACTCTAAAGTCCAGTAGTTAAGGATGGTTAATACCCCCATGATGTGAGATTTATGGTAAGGAATTCATTCCAGCAATTTCAGTTGTATTGATTTTCGACAGCAACTCAATGGTCTCTCCTTGATTATAAGAAGATCATTTTCATTTCTGAATTCTTAACGTCTTTGAAGAATTCTATCTGAAATTCCTGAGTTCATTCTTTGTGTGAGAGAGAGGCAGATGCTGAGTCAATTCGCCAAGGCGTTTATCGGTGGTGTTTCGACATTCGCGCTGCAAGCAGGATCAATCTTGGGAGATAGATGCCCACTTAATCTCAACCTCCTTCGTTAGGCAGTGAATCTGTTTTTAAGGACAAAGTGTGCAACACAGATTTCGGTTCACAACTCTATATTGTATTTGGTTTGCAATTTTGAATCTGTAATTTCAATTTAGGGCAAATTTCACTCAGACCCCCTGAGGTATTTGACAATGACAGAAAGTACCCCTCAGTTTTCAAAAATGACAGAAACCTCCCTTATTTTACAGTTTGGGTTTTATTCCGTTAGTTTCCATTAGTTCCGTTAGTTAAATGGACGGACAATGTACGGAAATGTACGGAAAATGAAATCTTTAATTTTATTTAGTTCTACACCTATCTTACGGCTCTCATTGAAAGTCGTCCTAGAGTTAAAAATTAATTATGATCATTTAGGATAAAATAATTAAAAAAATAAAATTTTCGCACCGATTCAAACGGATTAAAAATTAGAGCACTTAAGTACCTACTCTTCATTTGGTTCTATGGTTTTCTTAAAGCTCTCATTGAAAATCCTAAAGCGAAAAATTAATTATGACCCTTTAGGATAAAATAATCAGAAAAATACGATTTTCGCACAAATTCAAACGGATTGAAAATTTGAGCACTTAAGTATCTCCTCTTCGTTTAGTTTTACAGCTATCTTAGGGCTCTCATTGAAAATCTGAAAACCAAAACTTAATTATTGCACTTTAAGATAAAATAATAAAAAAATAAGATCTTTGTGCCGATTCAAATAAATTGAAAATTGGAGCACTTAAATATTTGCTCTTCATTGAAAGCTCTAAAATCAAGTGAAAAGCAAAATTTTTAAATGCTCCAAATTTTAATCCCGTTTGAATCGGTGCGAAGATTTTTTTTATAATCATTTTATCCTAAATGATCATAATTAATTTTTAACTCTAGGACTTTTAATGAGAGCCTTAAGATAGGTGTAGAACTAAATAAAATTAAAGATTTCATTTTCCGTACATTTTCCGTCCATTTAACTAACGGAACTAACGGAATGAAACCCAAACTATAAAATAAGGGAGGTTTCTTTCATTTTTGAAAACTGGGGGGTACTTTCTATCATTGTTAGATACCTTAGGGGGTCTGAGTGAAATTTGCCCTTCAATTTATCATTTGTAATGGAAAGTGGTTGTCGAGATCACAGGTTTTTGGGTTGGATTTCGGTGTTTTCTTCTTGTACTTCTTAGATTAGAAATTGAAGCCTCTTAATCCCGCCTGGGAAGGTGCCCTAGGCATCCCCCATAAGGTAAAAAAAAAAAAATCAGCTTTCTTTATGTCAATGCATCAGTTTGGGTGTTGAGAAAGCTACGGATTTTTTGGGTATATGTAGAAAGAGATGGAGAGATATGAATAATAAGTAAAGAGAATAATTAGAGAAATAATAATGTCAACACTATTTTGTTGGTTTCAAAACTATAGTGCATAAAAGAATTGTGTCATATGCCGTGTACACGACTTTTATGCATTGAAATTTGGGAAAATGATGGCCTTGGACGTGTTTTGATAATTAATACCCGCGAAGGACATGCTGAGAACATTTGTTAATGCTCCCCTCCCCCCTTACTTTTTGTAACCTTTGACAAGTATTCTTAACAATTATTTTGCCAATAAAAAAAATTTTATTAATGCTGAAAATGTTCTTGACGGGTATTAATTATTAAAACACGTTATTGGTTGTCATTTTGCTTGAAATTTTGACACTAACTAAAATAGTTTTGACATTATTACTACTCAATAACTATTGAAAACTGTATCAGGAGAGAGAGAGAGAGAGAGAGAGAGAGAGAGGTGAACAAAGCGTTCAAGTGTTTGCCGAAGAACTTTGTTACAACTATTATGTTCTTAACTTTGGTTCAAGGCCTCGAGGCTGATCTGAGACTGGCCCGACTTGGGCAATTGCTGGCCCAGACTTCATTGGGTAATCTGCATCAGTTTCTTAAAGCCCAAACATACACCACTCTGGGACCATTTGATTGATTTATTTTTGGAAATTGAAGTCTGTTCCCATATTTTATGGGATGTGTTCTGACCTATTTATTTTCTCCTTCCTGGCCAATTGAACTATTGATAATTACCAGTAGCATACTATAAAATTTACAACTTTAAGGCTCCACTCTTGTAAATGCATTTTTCTTTTCTGTTTTGTGTGTTTTGTTCATTTTTTCTGAATTTTTATTAGATTCATGTGATATTTTTTGGATTAATCATTCATCTCGACGAGGGGAGTCTAAAAATTATAAAATTATGACCAAAAGTAAAAAAAAGTTCACTAAAGATGAAAGTGTCGTCTAATTTGAATTTTCCAATATCAGTCTATATTTTTATACTTTTTTGATTCGTCTCGTCTCGACAAACAATTAACCCTAAAAATTACGACCAAAAATTAATCAAAAAGTTACGAAAAGTAAAAAAAAATTAGAATAATAAGTTTCAGACTTAAAAGTTTACAAGAACGCAGTAGTCTATGTATCGGATTGAGCTATTCATTATCTTGTTGAAACATTAAAAAAATACATAAATAATAAGTTAAATAATTAGATTAAACACCTATAAGTATCGAATTGAACTAATTTAAACTCTTAAAAAAATATTTTATACTTAATGAATGGCTCGAATATGTGTACAGAATCTGTGAATATTTGCTGCATGGGCAGCAGCTTGCCAACGTTGTAAGAACTAGGTAAGTAAAGAGGGGCGGTCCTTTGTTCTCGTACAACGAGAAAAGAGAGAGGAGACCGAGAGACAAAAGATAGGATAGAGAAACAGTATTTGGTTTACTGGAAAAAAAAGATAGTAGAGAGAAGAGTTTAGATTTATCTGAAATTCATATGCATAAAAGTGGTGCCCTTCTACTTTTACGAACATCTAAATTGTGGTTTTTTTTTCTTTCCTGTAATTTTGAAGGTTGAATTCCACCGTCCATGCGTGAGGAGTCGAATTAAATTAGAGCCCTCATCAGCTCTTTACTATAAATACTTGACACGAAAAATTGGGATTGGGTTTCACTTTCTGTCATAAAGTTCTTCTATTAGAATTTAGATGTCCCAAGCGCAATAGTTAGGTTCAATAGATATACTCACACGAGAAAAACTTGTTTCCGGCTGAGCTGTAAACAAGTGTACAGTACTCAATTGTGACTGTCCAAAAGTATTCTGGATGATCCGGATGTTAATAAAACTTTTTCGAAAAAAAGTTAAACTCAATAAAATTCGGACTGTCCAAAACACTTTTGGACAGCTGTGATTAGTTGGTGCCGTAAACAACAGGTTTACAACACAGTCAGAGAACAAGACAATCTCTGCTCACATATATGAGTTGTGTTTATGAAAACTCACAAAACGTCACTTTTTCGCTACTATTCAGCACTATTGTCTATACTAGTTATAAAAGGGGATTTTTACCACTAAAATAGAAAATCACACCTTAATTCCCATTAAGGTGAGATGAAATACTATTACTATTAGGTTCACTTTTTATATAAATACATTTTCCATTAATGAAAATGCCATCCAAGGGTACCGTAAGGTTTTAAAGTTTAGGGTACCTTAGGGTTTAGGTTTATGTGCTTTCATAGAGCCCTAGAGTTTAGATTTGGACACTTTCATAAGAGTTTTAGGGTGCATTTTTCTATCTTAAGGTTTTAGCGATTTGGACACTTTCATATGATACTCTAGGACTTAAGCATTTTTATAGGGTACCTTAGGGTTTAAGCACTTATATCAGGTATCCTAGGGTTTATGCACTTTTAGGGTTTAGAATTTTAGACACTTTCATAAGATTTTGTGTTTCATTAATTGGAGGTGACTTGGCGGGAATTATTTTTTATTTTTTATACGTACACGTAAATAGCAAGAATACTTTTTTCTAATAATGATATTACCCTTATTTCCCTTTTTAAAATTAGGTAAGTGAAATGTTATTTAACCATTAAAATCTACAAGTGTAGATTTCCGGTTCTTTGCAGGGTTTTTTTAACCAATTTTTCGATGAACACATGAAAAATGCTATTCAAATGGAACACTAAGAAACAGAATAACCGTACAAAACACAAAACTAACAAAATGACCCCAAACAATTAAATACAAAACCTATGAGTCTCAATTCTCAACATCTTGTCGGACAGCTTTTCCACCATCTCTTCTAAAACCAATTGGTGGTAGGAAGGGTTTCAATATTGTTGGGCCCGAAATGCCCCCATGGATTTGATTACATAATACAACTCCCTGCGACCGCTCTAAAAATAAACTTGCGGGTGCAATGTCGAATGCTATAAAAGACTTAATTGAAACTTCCTACCACCAATTGATTTTAGGAAGGGTTTCAATTAAGTCTCTTATGGAATTCGACGTCGCACTCGCAAGTCTATTTTTAGAGCGGTCGCAGGGAGTGACATTGTGTTACCAAATCTATGGGGGCACTCCGGGTCTAACACGTCTATAGGAGAAAAAAATTAAAGTTGCATAAGAGCCATACAAAACACAAATTCGGGTGAGAGAGCAAAAGTGAAAATTGTCCGGAACTCAAGTTTCTAATACTTGACACAAAATATAGGACTTGGTCCTATTTCGCTTGAAGTGATTTTCTTCTTCTTTCATGAACTGGTGATATTTCCCTTGTTCAGAAACGTAATTCAAGCTGTGTCCACCTTCTTTGCACAATATAAGTCTTTGTTTGTTTTCCTCCTTTCCTTCCACCTTTCATTTGTTTTCTTTTCGGATGACCTTTTTCGTTTTTGAAATTAGAGAACAACCAACATCGTTGAGCATAGCACCATTTTTATCCAGTTAATTTCTCTCCCAACCTGAAATCGATCCTCAATTTGCAATGCTTGATGGCACTTACATGACGGCAAATAATAGTTCAAAGTTAATTCATCATCCATTGTCCTACCGACTAAAATACCACTATGACACTATCTAATAAAAATAGTATCAGAAAAAAGTAATGAAAAAATCCTTCCCCAGTGACTCTAAAATAACAATAATTCTGTTGACACAGACAAATTAAACACAGATCATGTACAAATTTTTTGTGGGGCCCATTACGGATTTCACACAAATGATTTGAGCCGTTCAACAAATGTAAAACATTTTTTCAAGGACCCTTGCAAAAAATCAGCTCAATCCAATATTTATAGGTGCTTGATCCAATCGTCTAACTTTTCATTATCCTGAAGTCTGAATGAAAAGTTTGATTATTAGATCGAGCACTTATACGCATCGGATTAAGCTAATATTTCACGGGGGTCCTTGAAAAAATGTTTTACATTTAATGAATTGTTCGGATTGTTTGTGTGGGACTCGAATTGGGCCCCACACAAAATCTGTGCATGATCTGTGTCCTATTTATATGTGTGAATAGCACAGTTGCTAAAAAGAAACAGTAAATCTGTCCACACATATTTTTCATGCATAGATCGTGCACAGATTGGGATGTGAGTTTCACTATGGGTCCCATACAAATGATCTGAGCTATTCATTAAATTTAAAACATGTTTTTAAGGGCATTCGCGAGAAATCAGCTCAATCCGCTACCTATAAGTGCTCGATCCAATCATCTAACTTTTCATTCAAGTTTTAAGATCCTAAAAATTGAACAAAAAGTAGGATGATTGGTTCGAGCACTTATAAGGAGCGGATTGAGCTGATTGGTCACGGGGGGCCTTCAAACCATGTTTTAAATTTAATGAATGGCTTGAATCATTTGTATGAGACCTATAATGGACCCTACATCCCAATCTGTGCTTAAAAAATCTGTTTCATTAGTACTACTGAAAAAGAAATGGAGATGAGTAGAATAGAATAAAAGATTCATAATTTCGTTTGCTTTAGAATTTGTTCGGTTGATAAATAGTGATATGAAACAGCTCGTGCTCACGGGAAGTGAAGAATGTGAACGAGCAGTCGAGCACGTGTACGTCTTTCTATTGTTTGTGGTTTTATGAAAACAGCTTGTGAGGAATTGTGGGTTTGGTCTCCTATTCTAATTCAAGACAAGTCTCACTTTCTTGGAATGGGCATAAAAAGTGTAATTAAAGTACTTAAACTTGTGCCTTAGACCCCTGTATATCCCCGGTATATGAGTGGTACTGGTGTTCCTCTCTAGTTCGTTTTCATATTTTCAGTCATTTTTTGAGTATATTTTGATGATTCGATTCATTCAATTTGCAGAGCTTGAGGTGAACAATAATCTTGCTAAAAATCTGGTTTGTCAGACTTTAGTAAATATATGATCAACACACGCGAAATTGAAAAAATAAACAAAATTTGGATCCAAAAACACGTTGAATCGGAATTCAATTTTTTTTTATTGCATTTTTTCACGTGTTCTGATCATGTATCTACTAAAATTTGATGAACATAATTTTTGACATAATTAATACTTTCGCCGAGCTGTATAAAATAAAGGAGCTGATTATCAAAATGTGCTAAAAAAAATGGCCGAAAAAATAAAAAACGAACCAAGACTCCTGTACTGGGTGTATATAAAAGTTTCTTTGGTCATAACGCGCACGGCACATAGATTTAAACAGCAAAAGGGAGATGCTCTGATCAAAGTTCCCTTTTTTCCTTCAATTTTCCCATAAACAAAGGCCTTGGGGTCTCCGTAGACTAGTGGGAACCGGGGTCTCCTCAGGGAATCTTGTCTACTTTTACTTGTGCCTTGTACAGTTGTACTCCTTCTTCTTCATTCTTTATTTTCAATTTAACCGCATATCCTCCAAAATCAGCTTGGAATTCCCACTAGTTACTAGCCGACTCCTCTTTCGATTGCAACATATTCCCTCGAACCAATCCCTTTATCTTCCCCATATCAACAGTACCAATTCCAACGTCATTCTCTCAATTTTACTCATTTCTTCTTCCGCCACACTCTCTATCCATGGCCAAAAACACAGTCCAAAGCAAATCCACCCGCACTCTCTCCCTCCGAGACGGACCGCTCTTTCTCGGCGGAGCTACGGCTGCCGTACTCCTTTTCACTCTCTGGTACTTCTCCGAACCCTGGACCGACTTTTCCAACAACCCAACAAACCCCGTCTTGGCTTCCGACGGCGTCACCGCCGCCTACTGCTCATCCGCCGCGCCCGCCGCCGATGACCTCCGCCACGACTCACCCAACTCGACGTTTTACGACGACCCGGGTCTCGGTTACTCGATCGAGGAGCCGATGGAAGACTGGGACGAGAAGCGGCGCGAGTGGCTCGAGAACCACCCCGGTTACGCCGGCGAGCGGATACTCCTCCTCACCGGTTCGCAGCCCTCCCCTTGCTCGAACCCTACCGGGGACCACCTGTTCCTGAGGTTGTTCAAGAATAAAGTTGATTACTGCCGGATCAACGGCTACGATATCTTTTACAGCAACGCGTTTCTTCACCCGGAGATGCGGGCTTATTGGGCCAAATTACCGTTAATTCGGGCCGCAATGGTGGCCCACCCGGAAGCCGAGTGGATCTGGTGGGTCGACTCGGATGCCGTTTTCACCGACATGGAGTTTAAGGTCCCGTTGAGGAGGTACAGGGACCACAACCTCATTGTCCACGGGTGGGCCCACATGGTGTACGAGAAGAAGAGCTGGCTGGGCCTTAATGCCGGGATTTTTCTGATCCGAAACTGTCAATGGTCCATGGATTTCATGCGATTGTGGGCCTCCATGGGCCCAATGAGCCCAGAATTCCACAAGTGGGGCTGGCTACAGAAATCAGCGCTCCCGGACAAAATGTTTCGGGACTCCGACGATCAGTCGGCGCTGATTTACTTGGTATTGAAAGGGGAGAAAAAATGGACGGACAAGATTTACATAGAGGGGGAGTACTATTTCCACGGGTATTGGCTGGACATAGTGGGCACAGTTGATGATGTGACGGAGAGGTACGTGACGATAGAGAGAGGGGTCCGCGGGTTGAGGCGGCGGCACGCGGAGAAGATGAGCGGAGGCTACGCTGCGATCAGGGAGCAGTATCTCAGCGCAGCCGGATACGGTAAGGGAAGTTGGAGGCGGCCGTTTATCACGCACTTTACGGGTTGCCAGCATTGTAACGGGGAGCACGATCCGAAGTACGAGAGCGATTCCTGTTGGATTGGGATGGAGAAGGCATTGAATTTTGCTGATAATCAAGTGCTTCGCATGTATGGTTTTGTGCGACCGGACCTGTCGAATGCTTCCCGCTTGTCTGTCTTGCCATTTGATTATCCAGCAGCAGAAGAAGAGGTTCACTAGTAGGATTTATTTGTCAGTTCCATGCTACTTGTGGGTTTAATTAATCTGTCGATCTCGCCGGCTTATTACGGAGTAAATGGTTTTAGCAATTTCTGCATTCCTTTATTTCGAGTATATTTTTGAATCATATTAACATTTGATATTGTCTTGTTGTCTTTCTTTTTGTTTTGTACATCAAGGATAATGTTTTAATTCAACATTGGTCATCATTACCCTTGCCTATGAAGTTCCAGGCAGGGCTGTCCACAGTTGGATTTTGGTTTGGTTTGGATTGGACCTGACCCGACTTTAGTCGGATTGGTTATACGGTTACCCGAGCCCGACCGAAATCCTTGTCGGGTTCAAACCGAACCGAGTACTGATTGGTCCAACCATAGTCCATAGATGTTAGAAGAAAATTAAATAGACGGCCAATGATAGTAGGAATTGGGTTGGTTTTTCAGTCTGCCCGGACACCCATGGGTTGCTTGACTCATTAAAAATTAGGGTAAATTGAGTAGGAGGACATACTACAATAGTTTTTACCATGATAAGGACATAAATATTTTCCTTTAAAGTCTAAAGGACATTATGTCCAAGATTTACAAATAGCCCCCCAAAGTTGACCGGCGTTGACCAACGTTGACCGGTGTTGACCGGCGTTGACTAACGTTGACCGGCGTTGACCGAGGTTGACTGGCGTTGACCGGCGTTGACCGGCGTTGACCGGCGTTGACCGGAGTTGACCTGCGTTGACCGGCGTTGACCGGCGTTGACCATAGTTGACCGGCGTTGAAAGTGCCTAAAACCCTAGGGTACCCTATGAAAGTGCCTAAAATCTTAGGGTACCCTATATATGAAAGTGCCTAAAACCCTAAGGTACCCTATGAAAGTGCCTAAACCGCTAAAATCCTATAATAGAAAAATGAACCCTAAAACCCTATAAAAGTGCCTAAAACCGTAGGGTACTCTATGAAAGTGCCTAAAATTTTAGGGTACCCTATATATGAAAGTGCCTAAAACCCTAGGGTACCCTATGAAAGTGCCTAAACCGCTAAAATCCTATAATAGGAAAATGAACCCTAAAACCCTATAAAAGTGCCTAAAACCGTAGGGTACTCTATAAAAGTGTCTAAAATCCTAGGGTACCCTATGAAAGTGCAACAAAATCGAAAAACACAAAAAAAGACATATTTTGTGTTAGCCAAACAAGGCCCTTGTCTCATTTAAAATCATTTAAATGAAAAATGACATTTTTTGTGTTAGCCAAACAAGGCCCTTGTCTCATTAAAGGCAATTTGGTCTTTTCACGGATCTTAAACTCTAAAATATTTTCATTAATGGACTTTACACCTCACTAAAACTTAAGCTGGACTAAATCTACTTTGGTACCTCTTCTTTTGGACTTTAGACTAATTTGCTGTAAAAATTACTAGTAGTAGAGTAGTTTGAAAGAAGCCAGGGGACACAACTTACCATTGGGTGGAGACTGTTAAGATTGGGCCACGTCTCTTGCTTGGTGACCATAAGTTGTTTATAAATACAGAAGATAAGATAACTGACGGTTCACTCCAATACACTCTACCTAATAAATAGCGCAGGAAATTCTTGGTAAAATACAATACAAGTCATTATCAATTGTTATACCCTTGTCCCCTTGCAATATTTTCTAAACTTGGAACAACATCATTCTCACTTCATTTCAAACAATCACATCTCCCCCTAGAATACACTTCCCTAAAGCCTTCCATTTTTTCCCCACAAACCTCTCAGTTTGCAGATTCCAACCATGAATAGGACCAGAGCAGATCAAACCCCTGTCTCCTCCTTTCTCCCAAACAGACCCCTCTCTCTCCTCATCGGAGCAGCAGCAATTCTCGCTCTTCTCGTGGTATGGAATCTTCCCTCTAGTTTTTCAACTCTATCAGTTGATGAGAAGATGTCGAATATCTCACCGGCTTTTGCTAATAGTCTACAAGAAAGGACATTCTACGACGAGCCGAATGTTACCTACACGATAGAGGGGCCAATCCTGAATTGGGATTTGAAGAGACGGGATTGGCTGAAGCATCACCCGTTGATCGCCGCAGAAGCACGGGACAAAATTCTACTCCTGACGGGTTCTCAATCGGGTCCGTGCAAGAACCCGATTGGCGACCATTTGCTTCTGAGGCTTTTCAAGAACAAGGTTGATTACTGTCGAATCCACGGGTACGATGTGTTTTACAATAATGCCCTCCTTCACCCAAAGATGGGCACTTATTGGGCTAAGATACCTGTGGTTCGGGCCGCAATGGTGGCCCACCCGGAGATCGAGTGGATCTGGTGGGTTGATTCGGATGCGATTTTCACTGACATGGATTTTAAACCACCATTGGAGAGGTACAAGGATTACAACCTTGCGGTGGGCGGGTCGCCCGAGTTGATTTATGAGAATCCGAGCTGGATGGGGCTCAATGCCGGGGTGTTTTATATTCGGAATTGTCAATGGTCCATTGATTTTATGGAAGCGTGGGCCAAGATGGGTCCACAGACCCCAGACTATGAGAAGTGGGGTCAAATCCTGTCATCGACAATCAAGGACAAGTTGTATCCAATGTCCGATGATCAGACAGCTATGGTTTATTTGTTGATGACGGAGAAGGAAAAATGGGGTGATAAGGTGTTTCTGGAGCACGAGTATTGTATCCAAGGGTATTGGGAGGGTTTGGTGGGCACACTTCATAACGTGACATCTAACTACGCGGGGATAGAGAAGCAAGTGCACACGTTAAGGAGGCGACATGCGGAGAAGGTGAGCGAGAGCTACGGTGCGCTATGGGAAAAGCATCTGGAGGAGGCTGGTTATAGGAAGGACGCTGGGAAACGACCGTGTATCACGCATTTCACGGGATGTCAGCCGTGCAGCGGGGACTACAATCCTATGTACACGGGTGATTCTTGTTGGAAGGGGATGGAGAAGGCGTTGAATTTTGCGGATGATCAAGTGCTGCGTAATTATGGGTTTGTGCACCCGGATCTACTCGATTCTTCCCATGTGTCGGCTTTGCCGTTTAATTTTCCTGCATAATGAGTGATTTATGATTTCTTAAAATTATTGTAGAGGGCTATGGCATGCATGTCTCAAGACCAAAGAATCATTGTTGGTGAGAGAGGATAAGAACCGCACCGTCGTTGTGGTTTCTTAGGTACTAGTTTATGTGTTTCATGGTGTGGTGATTGGCTTTAGCCAGGACAGTAGTCCAATTACAGTCAAACTTCTTGTAGTATATGTTTGTTAAAACAGTAGTACAAATGGGTTGTCAAGCGTTTCGGGAGGGAGGGAGGGAGTTTTTCTCTGAATAATGCTGCAGATACAGATATTCTTTATACGAATTTGGACGAAGATGTTTTAAGAGCCGTTCATATGTGTCCAAATCATTTCTAGGTTGGCAGTGGTAGTCTGGACAAGCTAGTCTCATTACTTCATCGATGATGTAGACTTTCAGTGATTTGTGGATTATTTTCCCGTGATTAAAGGATGAAAAGCTTGCTTGCTTGTCGTTCGGAGATTGACTACATGCAAGAGTGATTTTTTCCCTTGTCCATTTCTTTTGTACGTCTATCAATTTTGCAGGTGCGATGACCCATCAATGTTTGTGAACTTGCCTCATCAATTTGACTGAGAGAGTGAGATTGATGGAGAGAGTATATGGTGATTTTGGGCACTGTCATGTAATGCTTCAATATCTCTTAATGTCATATATTGTTATGGGATCCATATGCTTAATAGAGGACGACACAAAAATGTGTTGCGTTAACGAGTGTTAGGGCACTGATAAATTTTCGGTATCGATCACGTGGTTTCGTTTAAGCACTGCGGTTGACGAGCACTCCCATGGATCGAGGACCAAGGGTGTTCCAACTCCCAATGAATGTTGCTACATCGTCCATTGCATGATATTATAGAATCTGGATTGTGGTTATTTCATAGTTAAAACTGGTATGGTCTTGGTTTTTTTTTTTTCACCTAGAGTAACTATTTAATTTCCCGAACCACCCTCCAAGTCATTATATTGAACATGAATTTAGATAATGGGCATATAAATAAGCAGCCTCTACAACCGTAAAATTAGTTCATATTAAATTTATAGTCATTGGATCATTTCTTTTTAAAAAATACATAGAATATTCTCCTAATAAATCTATCCCTCTCTATCATCACCTTTTAGGCAATGTATCTGTATGTAAAATAATTTTGTCTTATATGATCAAATAAGAAAATATCTCAAAATAGTACGAGTAACTAACACTTTGTGGAGATTACACTTTGTCAAGTAGTACGTGCAATTTATTTAAGACTATGAGACATTCCGTCGTGCCTTTACGTGCGGCCATCCGCTAGTTCAATAGAACTTAAAACATAAACAAGGGTGCCTCTTATTTTTCGGTAGCTGGAAAAGTATTCTTAGATGGATATACACAAATTTGTACAGCGTCGCCTCTTTTTTTTTTTTTTTTTTTCTTTTTTTGAAATTGTTGCCTCTTATTTTTCTATACTGTGAAATTTTGTATTTTCCGAGAATTTTTTTTCCCATTTTTTAAATCTGGTTTTCTGATTCCAAATTCATGTTATTCAAAGCACAAGATGTTTTGTTGAGCCTGAGTCCTTTTCTAAGGCCATGCATTGAATTTGGGCTAGCTAAAGGCCCATAAAAGATGGAATGGAAAACATATGGTCCGTGTTATTTGAGCGGTTAGTAAGGGTTTATTTGGTGCGGGGGTCTTTAGAATGAGTCCCCCCGTCGTTTGGCTTCTCGATTCCCTTGGTAGGGATGAGGTTTTCTCTTGATGTATTGATTTCATCGTTATAATATCACCGGTAATCGTTTTGACAAAAAAAAAAAACAAGGCGATTTGGTTCAGATTTTTAGTAATTTCGTTTGGTCCCATTTAGAAAGTTAAATATCTAGTAGTTCAGATTTTAAATCGATTTAAACCCGGTTAGAAATATAGATACTCCAATAATTGTACACCGTTTAAAATGAACTCGTGCGTAATAATGTTTATTGGATCTTAGATACATTTGGTGACTTCTAATAGAATTTGCTAAAAAATTTGTTCTAATTTTTTTTGGTAATAAATATGTTCTAATTTGATTACATCGTTTAATTTTTGAGTCCTATAAATGGTTTATAAACACGATATCTCATTCGAAGTGAACCCTTATCTACAACCGAAACCAAACCGTAGTTAGAGTATTTGGATATGGTATATGGTTCTCTGAGTTTCACAGATTGGATTTTAGTTTAGCACAAAAACCTTGAATTTAGTCGACAAACACACCCGTAATTTTTTGTGAATAGGAAAACTCACATTCTGGAGATATCACTTTCACCCCACCAGCACTTTAGCTTCATGTACTGGCCGTCATTAGTCATCACTATCATTGTCATAATTGCGTTATTTGTTTTTTTGGGGGGGTCAAACGAAAATTGATAATTGCGTTATTGCCTCACTCTATAAGTTGGGAATGGGAATACTCTTATACTTTTAAATAAAGGTCAAAGCGCAAGTGTGCACGTATTAGTTTTTTTTTTTTTTCAACTCTTTTTTTATTTTGATCTCAATATGTAAACATTTGCTGATGCATGACTTATCTTTATAACTCAATATCTGGATCAGCTTGCGCTTACCTTCAAGGCAAATCTCTAAAGCCTCGACGTTTGAAATGTTTGATTTTTTGGGATTAGAACTTGCGACTTTTGGGGAACAAGCCAAGGGCTTGTTTGTTGGGAGGATAAGGAAGGGAACAAGGGAGGGAGCGGAATAAGGAATGGAGGAGGAGAAGGACGAAAGGTGTTTGTTGGTGGGAGAAAGAAGGGGGAGAAGGGAGGATGGGGAGAGCTTTGTCCTCCTCGAGGGATGTTAGCTAAAAACACCTCCCATCTTAGGATTAGCTTATCCGGGTGGTGGGCAAAAACTCAAATTATCCTTGAAATCATTTTGTATTATCAATAAAATGATTAAATGAGAGTAACCAAGTAATTTATCACATTATTCACTCTTATCCACCCATATCAACTACTACTCAAATAAAGTACTAATAGGTAACTCCTTAAATAATTCCTCCGTATATATAACATGTCCACATCTTCTTTATCCATCTAAAATTTTATCCGTCTGATAAACGGGCCATTAGTTATTTCTCATACACACTTGGTTTGCATATCTATGACTTATCACGAAACGCAGAATGTGCAATTGCTATCAGACTCATCTCCACAAATAAAATGCTGGTGTGAAATGGTAATTATTATTAGACTGTAATGAGCCATAATCAGGACGGATGTAAATGCGGCATTTACAGAAAAGCTTTCCTCAAATTCCGGTTTTGGATCATTGAACATCTGTCCAAATGATTGATTCCGAGAATTAACTTTCTTTAATTCTTTCTATGGTTTGTAAAAATTCAGGATTTCAAGGCATTTACCATCATCAGGTTTGCTATGCATACACATAACTTTACACACATACATTGACACCAACAAAATAATTATTTTTCCCCCAATATTACACTTTATATATATATATATATATATATAAAGATGTACAGCTCTCTACGATTTTACAACCTTGGTACCGCCACCCCCAAACTATCAAGCAACAGAAAAATTTGACACTGTTTCTAAATGTTTTGACTTGAAAAGGGAATTAACACTATCGGCTTTGCTACGCGCACACACAAACTACTCACACTCACATTTACATCATATAGTACTTTCTACTAACTTCAATTAATCCAGGAGATCGTCAACTTCCATGAAAAATTTAGGCAAAACAGGGACCAAAAAGAAGAAGAAAAACACCGTGCCCTGTTTGGTTTGGGTTTTAAAGGAGGTTTTTTAGAATAATGAGTTGAAGTCAGAGATATATAGATAAAATTTATTGAAAACCATGCTCTGAAATTTTGAGACCTGAAAACGAACAAGGCGGTTCATAGTTAGTTTGTACCTAATTGAACTGAAATCCAAAGGCATCGACCGTATAAAATATGTTACAAAATTTCTGAACAGATTGACGAAAACACAACTGCTTCCAAAGTAAAGAAATGTTTAATTCCGTTTTTCCTTCAAAACCGGCCATTAGCTCTCCTCGTAACGTCATAGCTTTTGCTTCTCGGAACAAACTCCGTATTAACCTTACCCATATGATCGTTCTCGAACTCGTAACACTTGTCCTCCTCAATCCTCCCAATCGCAACGCTCTGGCTCCTCGGCACGACACCGTTCGCCGCCCCCGCCCCCGCCCGGCCAGCTGGCTGCCGCCGCAGGAGCTCCAGCTGAACCTTGCTTTCCAGACTCCTGGTGGAAGCAGCCCTGATGAGGTCCCTCAGGTCGTCGTTGTCGCCGCTCGTGTTCGACGAGCTGACGCTGAAGCTCTTGGGCAGGCTGGAGACCTGGGCCGTGGGGGCGCCGACCATGACGCCGCCGTACTCGACTTTCCCGGCCCACCTGGTCATGCTCTTCACGTAGAAATCCCTGACTTTGCCCAGGACTCTGATTGGTGACTTGATGCATCGGATTAGTTTGCTCTCTTTGCTCCTTCCCTTTTTCGACATCTTCAAATGTTTGAGTTGCTTGCAACAAATTGGGTTGTTAATTGACCACTTAGATCGATCACACGATATATAGATATATTTGTGTGTGTATACAGTTATATAGGCAACAGAGTGAAGACAGAGACTCACAGAGAGGGGAGAAAGGACGCTTAGGATTTGGTATTGCAATCTTCACCGAGATTTGTTACTACTATATTATATATGCTTAGGATTGTTCAAGGTGAACATGCAGGGAAATGCTACGGTGTGCACCTGTTATTTGGGGACATCGTAATTTTTGGCATAACTGATCATTATAAACATAATTAAGATCAATGATATGTATAATTAAGACCTTACAAAGGCTTAACTCCCAAAATTCTCAGAAATTTTAGAGATTTTGGAGGTTATGCATTTATAAGACCTTTGTTATATATATCACTGGTCTTGGTTATGCTTGTAATGGTCGATTATGTCGAAAATTACGGTATCCTCAAAATGACCAGGGACACCATAGCATCATCCATGTATATATGTAGAGGTGGGGTCAAATTTCTGGTATGAAAAGGAGGGCTTTAAAATAAATGAAAACTTTATTATAGTGAGAGGAGCTGTTTTTTAAGAATTACTACTTTTATTATATTGGGTATCTTTTAGCGGTTCCAAAACTCATTCATCCATTGCCACCAGCAAACTTTTTTTTTTTTTTTTTTTTTTTTAACAAAGGAACAATTCTATAGTCAGTCCACTAAATGGATTTGATTGCGCAATCCAAACCTCTTATAAAGCTAGCGCGACCACACCCTCCATTTACTGAAAGGTACTTATCTTGTAGGGAATCAAACTCCAGACCTTAAGAAGTAATCCCAAAACCTAAACATCCGCCTGAACCACTGGGGCAACCCAGTGGTGTGTGCCCACTAGCAATTTCGTCTCAAGAATTAGTACCTTTTTTTTAAAGATAAGACTGATAAAAAAAAAAATTTACTTTCAAAACTAACGACTCGATCTAATTATTGATGTGATATTTGGTGTAATTTCTATAAAAGATGACTAATGCATTACTCAAGAGGGGTTGACCTGAGTTAAAAAATCTTCTTGTGAGGATTTCACGTTTGTTTGTCATGCGACATAAAATAAAATCAATTATGGACTCATTCAACAATCGAACCATTCGATTTGTATGGCTCTCAGCCTGTCAACAACGTGATAAAATACACTTTCGATGTTAAATTCTGAAGTATCGATTGGAGCTGCTCTGAAATGCTATCACACGTACGTGACGAGCCATAGTCAGGATGTGAGTGGCTTGCTAAAAGTTTTTATTTAAAAATTGGGTTTTGGAGTGAACATCTGTCCGAACGATTTATTCCGAGAAGATTATGACTCGCTATTGAACGCGTCAAACAAGACCACTTGGTGCGGATCAGAAAAAGAAAAAACAAGACCACTTGGTCTGGCTCAAATAACAACTGGTGGTGTAGTGTCACTGTCAAGGGATAGAATTTAGGTCCCGTTCTCGAAAGGAAAATAAATATTTATTTTTTAAAAAGATAATTTTAAGTTCAAAAATCATATGCTTACGCAAATAATTTTTCTATCAATATGGATTTTGTTTAAGATCTTTTATACAGTAGTGTAAAAAAATTGAAAATTTATTTTTCATTTACATTATTTTTGAGTTTGAAAATGTGAAATAAATATTTATTTTTTAAGAAGGTGCTCTGAAACGGAACCAAAGAAAGGAACTTCCTATTAGCAAGGACTCAATTATCAAATGGTGGACAAGTGTTGAAAAATGGAATTTTACTAAAGGAAATTTGGTAGGACCCATATCGCACGATGTGGACTCAAGTAAATTTTAAATACTTCAGGGATTTAAATCCGTAAAAGAATTAACAAATTTCACGAATTCATGAATAACGAGTAACGCGTCAATTTTTACGTGCACTGTGCTACACACACGCAATTTACACGCATTACTATAACCACACATTCACATTAAATTTATTTTGACATTGTTTCCAAAAATTGTGGATTACAACTCACAAGGCATTTATAGCACAAAAATGCTAAGGACACATACATTTGTACACATATCTTGCACATACATTTTTATGGGGCCCACTTCGGGTCCCACCTATATGATCCAAGCCGCTCATTATTTTTAACATAATGTTTTAAGAGTTTCTGTAAAAAATCAACGCGGTAGGATATCGGTAAGGGCTTTTTCAGAAATCGCAGTGCGAATCAAACTGTTTCACCCTATGATTTCTAAAAAAGCCCTTACCGATATCCTATCGAGTTGATTTTTTACAGGAACTCTTAAAAAATTATTTTAAAAATAATGAGCGGTTCGGATCATATTGGTGGGACCCGAGGTGGGCCCCATAAAAGTGTATGTGCAAGATATGTGCAAAAATGTATGTGCAAGTAGCATCATTGTTTATAGCATCATCAGCTTTATTTACAAATACACATTGACATCGACGGCAGCATTTTATTTTTTTGGCAATCTATTTAATTAAGGATGGACAACTGTCTACAACTCTACATATTTTACTGCCGCCCCCAAACTATCAAACAACAGAAAATTTTGCATTGTTTCTAAACAATTTGAACTAAAAGGAAATAAACACCATCCGCTTTGATGTGCGCACACACACATTAACATCATATTCTTTCTACAAACTTCAATTAAATTTAGGCAAAACATATAAGAAAATGAAGAAGAAAAAAACAGCGTGTTTATTTTGTCCAATCCATAGTACGTTTGTATTAGGAGTATTATTATTTTTTAAGAGGATGCTGAAAAATAAATTCTTCCCGAACTGTTGACTCGATTGAATTATCGAGTTGACATTTGGTGTAGATTATACTGGTGTAGGTTGGGGTTCCACGGAGACTCGTCCTCCCGCGGACACTTTTCCGCTGGAGGATTCGATTTTCTACGACGCGACCTCCATTCCCAGCCACAAGGAACTCCCATATTCCCGTTGGAGCAAGGTCGTGACCCACGGCGATCGCTCTATTGTCGCGGAGCTCTTCCTGGGCCCTACCTCGGGGCCCAAGTGAAGCTCCGGCAGCCCTTTAATTAAATTTTCCTTCAAGATCGGTAGACTCCGTCGATTCATGGTACTTCACCCATGGTTCTCTACTACTAAGGTTGTCTTAGAGCTCATTTCCCCACTTCCGCGGAGTAGGCTGACTCACGCGGAGATTTCTTCTTCCACGGATGTTTTCCACCGGTGCTTCCTTCTATTTTTCATACACGTGTTCTTTCCCAAATTGAATGATCAAACCTCCTTCTTCAGGTAGGTCTCTCTTCCACGCGGACTGTACTGCCACATGTCCGTTGCTAATTGGAGAGTTAAATAGTTTCATCTGATCAAGGATTAATAATTTTAACCACGCCTACAACAGGAATCAAGATGAGTAATAACTTTGATCCAAAAAAATAGATGAGTAATAACTTACGTTTTGAACCAGTAAATAAATTAGGACTCTTAAATTTGATGAGAGACACTGATCACAAAAACACACGTGATGAGAGAGTGAGAGAGAAAGGAAGGTGGGTACCAAGCTCAGTGAGTTGCCAGATGGGATCATAATATATAGTCTTTCTATATCATATATATACAGAAATTTCTTCTTCCACGGACGTTTTCTGTTGATGCTTCCTTCCATTTTTTTATACACATATTCTTTTCCAAATTGGATGGTCAAACCTCCTTCTTCAGGTAGGTCTCTCTTCCACACGGACTGTACTGCCACGTGTCCACTGCTAATTGGAGAGTTCAATAGTCTTCTCTGGTCAATGATTAATAATTTTGACCGCGCCTACGGAATCAAGATGAGTAATAACTTTGACCCCCCCAAAAAAAAAAAGATGAGTAATAAAACTTACCTTTTGAACCAGTAAATAAATTAGGACTCTTATATTTGATGAGAGACACTGATCACAAAAATACATGCGATGAGAGAGAAAGGAAGGTGGGTACAAGCTCAGTGAGTTGCATTAGGACTCTTAAATTTGATGAGAGACACCGATCACAAAAACACATGCGATGAGAGAGAAAGGAAGGTGGGTACAAGCTCAGTGAGTTGCCAGATGGGGTCATAGTAGTCTTTCTATATCATATAGAGAAATTTTGGGTACGGGATGGGTAACACGTGGCCGTGTCCACGTGGTGCCGGAGTAATCCATCCAGGTCGTCCAAAAATGTGTTGGACGGTCCTGATCGAAACTCTCTCTCTCTCCTCTCATTCCACCACTCTCTCTTTCTCTCTCCAAATCCGAGCCGCTCGAAACCGAAATAAACGGCCCGGATGCGCCGAGCGTGTACCACGTGGTACCCACCCGGCACCTAAAAATTCCTCCACTGTATATTTATATGGCGTATAAGAGACTACACGAGGGTCACTTCACATGCCAAAATCCTTTCTTGCCTTGACGTGTAAACCAGTGCGAAGACTCCCAACAATTCGATTCATGTGCGTGACTTCGTCCTTCCGTATAGCGGACTTAAATCAAGAAACAGCAACTGGGCTAAACTTGTCGGGATCGAAAATAAATGCGCATAGTGAGTTCACTCGGATGTTTGTATGTGTCGAGCCCAAACCAGTTTCAAATTAGAGCCTGGGCTAGGTCTTACATTGTCATCCAAACCATTCAAAATGCTGGACTTGTCGAGAAAATCATTATGAATTTAACTTGATCACATAACGATAGCTATCTAAACTTATTAACATTCGTCCTTAAACTTGAAGGGTTTAATTTAAAAATCTTACTTACCGTTCGTCAATTTGAAGATCGATGTATTAGTTCTCGCCGTTAACGGGTTTCAATGATCATTTTGAATTAATCTAGTACTGAGATAAACGTTGCGGTTTAAATGTTTCAGATCAGATTGTGAAACCCGTGTGGACCCTCTATTTTGAAAGCAGAGGAACCAAGGCCCCAAGCTCAGTGAGTTGCTATTCAAGGAAGTTGACTGCTTATCTTCCATTCTTGCACTGAGCATTTAATTGGAAAATAATGAGGGTTAAAATTGATGTTAACGTGTTATTGGGGTTAAGTTTACAATTTTGAAATTTTTGAAATTGGGGTTAAGATTACTTGTTGACAAAAATTTACCCGATTATTGGCTTCAGGCATCACAAAGAGTGACCCTGTTACACGTGTTTCGAATATGTCACGTTTGGACAAAAGAAAATGTGAGTGCAACGGTGATACAACGTCATTGTGCACAAGCGGTATTTACGTTTAACTTTTAATAGTCATATATCTGTATTTATTGATTGAGTGATATGACATAAATCGGTTGACCCGATCCCTGGCTGTGTTCTTATAAACTTAACTTAAATTTGAAAATTATCCTTATTTGAATTTCTTTCATATTTGTTAGTTTTGTGCCAAATTTTTTGAGTTATTGATTCGTGTCGACGAGATGAATCGGAACAGTAAATTTTTTTACTTTTATCTAAGTATTTTGAAAAATAAGCACTTTTTAACAAAAAAAATGTTAATTTTTTTGAAACCCACGATGGCATTGACTGATGATGAAAAGAACCGTTGATTACTTAAGGTTTGAAGAACGACGATGAATTGATGATTATACTATCCTGTAAATGTGAGTTGAAAGAAGGATTTGTATGCTTCATGCAATTTTCATTGATATGTGCACCGCGACTAGTATTAGAAGGGCCATTAGCGATCGAGTACTTCTACGACTGAAAACTTGCTTTCCATTCATACTATTGTTTTCTCTTAATGACGCTCGACATTCCGTATGATCATTTCTATCGCGTTTCCAGTGGAAGATCATTCATGATGTTGGAATCAGATCCACTCACCGCCCACAATCAACCCTTTTTTGTTTTTTGGTACTGCCAGTGCCAGCACAACCTACCTACGTACGCAGCACCACACAAAAAATGCCAGAGAACACTTTCGTTAGTGTAGGAACTAGAAAACAAAATCCAAGACATAAATAAAAAAAATATAAGCTGCCGAAAAAAAAAGAAGCTTCGGTGTTGGAAACCATCCACCTTCATACAAGTGGTGTTGGAAAAACCCGGCATGAGATTCAGTTGCCATCGCCGCATCCACCGTGGCTGAAGAAATCAGAACTCAACCCCAGTGAAGAAATCAAAACTCAACACCCAGTGAGATCCGATCCACCACGTAATTAGAGATGTTGAACCCAAAAAATGCAAAGAGATTGGAAATATCTGATTACATGGAGACATGGAGTTGTGAGTGGGAGTGGGAGTGGGAGTGGGAGTGGGGCGGCAGTTACTTTTTGTTTCATGAGCTCCAGCCTATCTTTGACACGTACGCAATAGATCATTCTAAAATGAGTACGCAATCGATCAATCTAAAATTTTACTCCCATGCGTTCCAATTTAATAGTCTCTCGTTCTATTTTAATCGGATAAAAAATTAGTTATATTTTTAATAAATTTTATATTCAATATGAATCTTGTTTGATAGATCTTGATTAGTTTTATAATATAATATTTTTAAATCTCATAAAACATTATAAATTACAGAATATAATCAATTGAAAAATAATACGAATTCCCATTAGAAATTATTAAATTGAGACGGAGGGAGTACCAATACCATTTAGTTACACTGCTAAGTCAAATGCATGCAGTAAGATATTTTTTTAGTTAAAAATGACATTTAAGCGAACCTAGATTGAGAAGTTTTTTTTTTTTACGGCCCATAGATGTTTCCATTAATTTTTCTGGGTATTTTTTTTGTTCATCCTCTCTGAACTTTTGTTGAATTTACGTTTTATTTTTTAGATCGATCATAAGTAAAAAGTTATGGTAAAAAAACAAAATTCAATAAAAATGAAAAAAAAATCAAACAGGAAGCACTTTGTTTTGAGTCTAAAGTCATCATGTCATCATATATGGAATATCAAACAGGAAGTGTTCTCTTGCCGAGACAAATAATTAATTTCAAAGATTACAAAAAGGGAGCTGATAATGCGAAAAATTCTTTTGTTTCTGCTAAAACCATTTTTGTTCAGGCCAAAATTCAATGTGTAGCTTTCATTGAATGACTTAATTGCCCTCCAGTACCCCACTTCTTTACCAAATGCCACTTGAAATTCACAGGGCTCTTCGTTCTTTTATTGCAGCTTTATCAAACCTCTCTCTCAAACGCCTAATCCCAAATTTCAAAAGTCTCTCTCTCCATTCCTCTCCCGCGAACCCACCATTACCACCTTTCCTAGGGCCGACAAGGCGACAACCCACCTCCATTTCCATTCAACTGATTACAAATCAAACGTACCCAGGTGGAAAATTGGGTGGGATATTCTGCTATTAGCCACAACAATCTTGCTTTCAGCCGTAATAATGGACCAGGGGACTGTGCTGCGCAGCTTCGTGCTGCGCAGCGTGCTGCACGGCCTTCGGTGCCGCCTTGCCGGTATCGGTCCAATGATCAGAGACGTCCACTGCGTAGAGCTCGTCTAATACTACAAGTGTACCAAAAATCAACCCGATCACATATCGTTAAATACTTCATCGGAGTACATATAACTTGAAAAAAATGAATCCTAATGGATACAAAACACTGGATCAAAACCACTGAATCCATTCTTTTTGAATTATATGTGTTCCGATGAGATACTTAACGATATTTGATCGGGTTGATTTTTGGTACACTTGTAGTATTTGACGAGCTTTATGCAGTGGACGTCTCCGATCGTCGGACCGATGCCGGCAAGGCGGCGCCAAAGGCCGTGCAGCACGCTGCGCAGCACAGTCCACTGGTCCCGTAATAATATACTGTCTCTATCCCAAAATGTTTGTCAGGTCTGCAAAACGAGGACTCAAAAATAATGCACTTCTTTCAAGAACAAATTCAAATTGTTTTCATAAATTAAAAGAACTCATCGATATCTAATGAATTGTTGAAAAAAAATTGAATTTTTATTACAAAAATTATATTATTTTTACGTTCTCATTTTGCGGATCGGACAAACATTCAAGGATATTTTTACACTACAGGAAAATATCATGCGGAAGTTAGGGAGTTCCACTTACTTAGGGACTCTGGGTTGGTGGGCCTACATCGGCAAAACCATTGAATTAATCTCCTATGCCTATTCAGATCATAATTTTCTAAACGAGCCTCTTTAATTGAGTCGAGTCGAGCTTTTTTCGAATGAGCTGAGCTCCACTCGCCGAAACCATCGTAATTTTCGTTTGGGATCATAATTTTGCTTGAAAACATGAAATTGAAAAACGGTTGCTTTGTAGTTATGGAATTTCAAGGGGCATTTGTATATAGCAAGTGGTGTAGTGGAGGCCAATTAAGTCATGCAATAAAAAAATACACCTTGAGTTTTGACGGGAACAAAAAGGGTTTTGGCGGAAACAAAAAAAAGTTTTGGCATTATCAATTCTCTTAAAAAATACAAAACAAAAGATTACAAAAAATTCAAATCACCCCAAAAAAATACCAGTCAGTATTCTTAGTGGAAATGAATGAGAAGCATACAAATCCTTCTTTCAAACTCACAACAGGATAAAATGCTCCTGTAAACAAGCAGCTTTTGCTTTTGAAGGGCGATATCAAATCTTCAGTAAGAATTACAACAATAGTTAAACCAAAAAAAATCCCATAAATCAGAAAAAAATAGTTTTAAAATAGCTTGTAATATTTTTTTCCCCTAACACAAAGCGTTCGAATTGATTTACGTACACCTCAATTATACTACAATAATCCAATTAAAATGGAGTATTTTGAACACATGCAGGAAGCTGATTGGGTCTTCTCATTGAAACCTTTTTCTTTTTTGGAGGGGGTTACTTTAGCGAGGGAAAACTGAAGCTAAAGCCAAAAGTCAATGCTTGTAACAAGTCAAGTCTAATTAACTTCAAGTCAATGCTTGTAACAAGTCAAGTCTCAGTAACTTCAAGGTCGGACCTTGAACCACATTCAAAAGTCAAGCTTGGCATCTCCCTTCTGCTACGGAGTACTATTTTACTTATTTTGTAGACTAACTAATTAGTATTTAGTAGTAATATGATTTCAAACTATGAAAGAATCGAAAGAAAATAACTAATTAATTCGATTGATCAAATCGAGATGAAGCGTTGGAGACAAATGCAACAATTTAATGGAAGAGGATTTAATTTGAATTCCATTAAGTCCCTATGGGGAATTGATTCCTATCAAAATTCATCTCGATCGATCGTTCGAATATCAATCTAAGATAACTATAGAGTGCAAAACACCTTTGTCTTGAAAAAAAAAAAACCACGCACATTGGACAAAACTCATATTTTTCAACGCAAATATCTGATGAACACGATTTTTTAAGCCATCTTTTTATTACAAACATTCTGTTTGGAGGGGACTTCAAGTAGCTATTTTTTATGGTATAGCAAAATCGTGATATGATCAATCTTTATCACCTTCTATTATTTGTAAATTTTAAAATTTTCTATCTAACTTTTCAGAATCCTGATATCTGAAAGTATAGTTAAATGATTGGATCGAGCACCCATAGCTATCAAATTAGATTGATTTTATGTGGGGGCCCTCAAATTTTTTTCTTATATCTAATGAATGACTCGGAGTATTTGTTTGGAATCCGAAGTGAGCCTCACAATGTGATTAGTGCACTTTTGTTGTGCCTTGAAACATAATGGGGATTGATTGGAAATGCGAATTTCAGCCATCCATATCAGTTTCATGGCAAATTTTCATGTTTCATAACATTTCTCAAACATAACAAGCCGAATCGGAACAGCCCAGATACAAGCTAAGCCCACACCATTTAAGCCCAAGTTCAATGACCGAAAATCAAAGGTAAGCTTTTAGTAGAGTAATGGTTATGGGTCCAAGTCCAAGCCCAGCTCAGAAACACAGCCTGTCTGGGCAGGCGGCGAGGTTGTCATGCAAATATGCAGATACGAAAACATACAGCTTGTCAACTTGATACCAGAGCATGTATGGTTGTTAGGCTAAATTTTTTTGTTTTTATTCAAATTGTTTTTTGCATTTGTTAGTTTTTTATTAATTTTTTGAGAATTATTGTTTCGTCATGATGAGAGGAATCTAAAAAGTAATTGAATAAAGACGAAAAAATTGGCTTATTGACTTATTTTTGTCTCTATTTAAAAAAATTAGGTTTTGATCGTAATATTTTACTTTTTAGATTCCCCTTCTCATGACGAAGCAATAATCCACAAAAAATTAACGAAACTAACAAATGAGAAAAAAATTTGAATAAGGACAATAAAATAAGCCAGTTGGCTTATTTTGCCGAACAACCCCAAATGAGATTAAATTATTTGCACCGCCAGTGAAAACATTTGTTTCTTCCAACTCAATTACATTACGTCATGTCGTCATATTTTTTCAATTGGGAACACTATGTTAACGACGTGGAGCAATATAATTGATTTTTAGTGAACAAATATTTACACCGTCGATGTACATAATTTATTCTCGTATTGTATTATATACTCCTATATGATTGTGTTAGCCAAGAACAGATGCCAGCCTCACCTAATACTATTTACAAATTTCCTAAATAAATGAGACCACCCCTAAACGGTATGATCACCGTTTAGATATTTATACTCACCCAATAACCATAATTTTAAGTGATCCGGATGTCGAGAAAAAATATGTCATAACTATAAGTACTTGTAGATTGTCAGGTCCATCCGGCTTGAGCTTGACTCAAATTTTGTCCAACTCAACTCTTCAAATTTGTAATGAGCTCGAGCTCGCTAAAAACTTACTAAGCAAAGTCGAGCATGCAAAAGTTCGACATGATCACTCAGTTCGGTTTGTTTGCACATATACCCAACTAATCACATCTACTATTGGGACAAAACTTTAAGATGATGAAATTCGAAGACTTTGAAGCGTATCTAAAGACACTATCTTTAGAACGTAATTTACCCCCACTCGATAGAGTTTGTTGTTGGGTTCAGGCAAAGTCGTCCCTAAGATTCAACAAAGCCTTAGGGTGAAGACTTGCAACCAACAAAATTGAAAGACTTCTAAGAAATCATTTTGTCTACCGTAATTATTATGCGAGAGAGATGATTTTTTTTTTTTTTTTTGGAGTGAAAAAACGTTGGGGTGGAGGAGTTTGTATAGATATATAAGTGCTCTTTGGGAAAGCTTACAACTCTCGAAAGAATTAAGCAACACACCCCTGGAGCACTTAGTTTCTTTCACACCCCTCTGTTGAAAAAACACACCCCTTGAACAATTAGTTCTCTTCACATTCATTCGTTTAAAAGACATTCATTTGTTCAATTGAAATTGGACCGTTGATCAGGCGCTCCAACTCCAATAGTTTCAGACCATTGATTTTTTTTTTTAACGAATTGAAATCACGCGATGTGTACAAAGTGTATAATTAAACATGAAACAAAATGTCTCAACATATACATATTCAGTAATTTTTTAGTTTCGTATCTTCAACTTAATTACTCCACAACAACTCTTCATGAATTGATAAACGTGAGACTAGCTAACCACGGACAACATGTGATGCCCACCACGAATGGGGATTTACAATTCCGGTGTGAACCTCATGGGTTTTGTAAACAGGCGGCCAAAGTTTTTGACCATATTCTTTCGGCAATGTCAGCGTCCCAACCGCATAGCCGCCAGCTGACGGCTACTTTTTCAAACCAGTCACGTTCACGATCCGTCTATATATAGAACCAAAAACTCTCACACGTAAAAGACGAATAGTACTCCAGCGATCAACCTAATGGAATCACAATCCCACTCTTCTTCTTCTTCTTCCACCTTCGCTAACACCAACCTGAAACAACCCCATTTCCACGCACCCCTTCGAGCGGTTCGCAAGGTTCCGGCGAAGCCGTGGAAGAAACCCGTAGCGCCACTACCACCGCCAATCCCACCGGGAATATACAACGTGGAGCCCAAAGACTTCAAGGACCTGGTTCAGAAACTCACCAAGGGACCCGACTTTCAATCCCGCCGCCCCGAAAGGATGGCGCCTCCGCCCCTCAGTCTACCGACGACCGCAGCAGTATCTGATGGTGAAAAACCAGCAACAGCCCAGGATCTCTTTCCCTCGCCGTATACTAATACGGCACCCTGGGGAGCTGCAGTACTCAGCCCTCTGGGATTTAGTTCGTCTCCAACGTCTCGTGCGTGGAGTTCGTTCCTTCTCACGAGTCCGGGAAGCACGTCATCTTGGGAGCAGAGTACAACGTTCTAGAGTAAAATCATCGTTTAGGGGAAGCTTAGATTTTCCATTTTTCTTCCCCCCTTTTGGTTTATTTCAAGTGTGAATTATTCAATTATAAGTTCGTTTATTGTAAGCTGAGTTAATCATCATATCAGCAGGTCCTACAAAATGCTTTATGAGACAAAATGTTGGCCTATTAGAAAACAATATGTGAGCAAGATGAGTGTAGCGGAAATGCGAATGTTGAGGTGGATGTGTGGTAAGACTAGACGAGACAAGATTAGAAATGAAACAATTCGTGAGATGATAGGTGTAGCACCTATAGAGGAAAAGTTGAAAAAAAATAGGCTAAGATAATTTGGGCATGTCTATCGTAGACCAGAAGATGAAGTAGTTAAGAAAACGGATATGATAGCTCTAGGTAACAATGTCACGGGGAGGGGTAGACCTAAATTGACATTAAATGCTGTAGTGCGCAAACATACGAGTATAATAGATTTGTGTAAACAAGTAGCCTTTAACAAAGTTCAATGGAGGAAACGGATTCGTGTAGCCAATCTCAAGTGATTGAGACTTAAGGCTCGGTATTTGGCTTGGTTTGGTTTAGCAGGTACTACAAACCTGATAAAAGAAACAATAAAAAGGCCACCATCAATTTCTGTTCACGAACTGGATATCAATTAACAACGCGCGAGTAAACCAAAAGGACGTGATGAAATCTCCAATAACAGTTGTCAATCCTTGCGAAATTCTACAAAGAAGTGGAACAAGAAGTCTGAAACCACAATCTCCTAAGTAAGAATGCCCCCATTCTCGGAAAGAAATAAAATGGAAATCCAGAAATTTGGAAAAGAATGACCCCTACCGTGCACAAAGAGTAATTATTCCAAAGAGTGATTATTGAAAGAGTGAGTGATTATAGAAAGAGTGAGTGATTATTCCATGCTCCTGGAGCATTGCTCTACATGAGCTTTGGACCACACTTCTGTAGACTGCACATACTTAGGTGTGATCACCATATAAATGTGTGGTTCAACATAAGCCCGGCCTGTTGAGCAATGCTCCAGGAGCATAAAAGAATTTCTTGACAAACTGGTACAGGCTTGAAGAGTGGAAATCTAATGAGGAAAATGAACTCCTGATTTCAGCTTTGGCTGCTGTGCCAACATCCATGCTGTAGCTCCAAGAAGTTAGGTCATATGCTTTCCATCAAACGCACAAGGAACGCGTGAACCACAATTTTATGATGCAAAAACCCAGCAGTTCACATTTGACCACAATTTTGAATTTAATACACTATAAGTTGGTATCATAATTATTCGTACTTTAAAGCTACTATATAAAGAGATGGCGTATTTATTTGACCAACATTTTTGAAACTAAGAGACAGGTGATTTGTATTAACAGTTAACATAATGGCAGAATGAGTCCGGCTCCTCTCCAATCCATAAAGAATTGGAAGATCCTCCAATTCCAATCTGATGATCAAGATTACCCTAATAACTCAAGCCTCAAAGTTCATATAGTATTCTACAAGCACCCAATTACTCTCCAAATATTTTTTAATTACATAAGTATCTTCTCTCTCCATTTGTTTTGAACGGCAAAAAAAATTCATTAATCTTCGAAATTTATAAAAAATTCATTAAATTGTTTTGAACGGCGTCCTCTTCCCGTTAAACCTGTCTTTGAAAAACTTTTTATATAGCTCATAAGGAATTTTTCGACCGATATCATATAGTTCATTAGGATTTTTTTACTAATATTATATCAATAATTTTTTTTATTTCAGCATGGTTTTTTTTTGATATTATCTTATTATGTAGCTCATGAGATTTTTTTTGCTGATACTAATTTCATTTGTGTTTCGCACTATGTTGTGTGCATATTGATGTAGTTGTTCTTGTATGTAAAGAAAGTTAAAATTAAAATTCAGTTATGGAAATTAGAAAGAAATCGTAAGAGTAAGTAATTGAACGTAATATAATTTTTATAGAAAAAATATTTTAGAAGAAATGCAAAAGGAGTCTTTGATTAACCCTGTGAATCTGATAGTCCTTTGAACTTGCACCAATTATTAAAGTTACGAAATGAAATTTTACAAATGTTTGGAATTTGGTAAATTAGTGCATGGAATATAATAATTGGAGAATATTTGGGGAGTAATTGGATGCCCGTAGAATACCATATGAGTTTTGGGCTGGAAATACTAGAGTAATCCTGACCATTGCATTGGGATTGGAGGATCCTCCAATTCCCTATGGATTGGAGAGGAGCCGGACTCTGGCAGAACAGGGAGATTCATTAATCATGATTGGAGAACAGGCATGGAGGCTACATATAATAAGACAAAAAAATATTCTTGCAATGGAAATCTTACCATAACCAATTCGGAAGTTCAAAAAACCAGGTAGAAAGACAATAGAAATAGACCTTAAACATACACACAAACATGTTAGAAGCAATGCCCAAGAGACTGAAGTGAAGAATGCAGATTACATGTTGGAAAATAGCATATGCTCCATTTTCAAGGGAAACCAGGGTGTTTTCAGGAATTCTGATATAAACCATCGTACTATTTTTGGATAGATTCAAATATCCAAATAGAAGGCACCCAACAATTTGAGCATCTCAGGTTCCGGTTAATACACGCACAAAAAAGGGATTGAAGGAAAAATCCACTTAAAAAAATATTACAACTCAAATTCTATGCAGTGCATAGACAGAGGTAATGCTTTTAGGAGATGTATAACACAGACTAAACAGGTATATACAGAGGAATTTACATCCCAAAACTGAAATGATGACAATTTTAAGCTGGTCACATTTGACCCATTCCTGAGGACATGCTTCGACAATGCTCAGCATATTTTCATTGACTGACAAACATGTCACCAACGTCACAAGGTTTTGGGATTCGCCATTTCTAGGAGAAAATGTACTGCAAATATTTGATCCTAGACGTCCCAATAGTTCCGCAGCTGTGACATGTGCAAAAGCAGCTCATCTCTGCCCAAACCAGTGGAACTACTGGTCATGATCCAAGGAGGATGTTCTGGGTAATTTTGTCTCATCGCCTCTAGAAAATCTCTGATGTTTTCATCAGGTCTTTTCCCTTTACCCCCTTTCATCTTGTCACATTTTGTGAAAACAAACGTAATTGACATCTGAAAGAAAAGGCAGAAAACTAGCAAAAGTTAATAGAAAGAACAGGATTAATTTAACGGTTTAACCACACCCCAGTGTAAGTATTTATGATGGGAAAGAGGATAGAAATTGGATATGAGCATACATTATTCCGTCCAAGCCAATTAGCACAATCGAGGTCAATCTTTTGAGGCGGTACACTAGCATCAATCAGAAGTAGAACAGCAACTAGAGTTTCTCTATTCAAAAAGTAGCCTTTTGTGAATGCAGACCAATCCATTCGAGCAGCTTCTGGGGCATTAGCAAATCTGTGAACAAAGTGAACGTCAATGAGATTAGAGCTAAATGCTCAGCATCAACTTGAATACAGGTATGCAGTGATGTCACAAGGTGTTGACGAGTTCATTGAGAGGTGATTAACGGCAAACGGGCAATAGAAATCGCTCTTCAAGCTCTCCTAAAAATGTACCATTTCCACAAAACTGTCTAAAAGTACATGTAATTGCCATTCTGGAGAATTTATGAAGAAATTATACAAAACACAGATCACAAAAGATATCAGGCAAAGTGGAAGAGGAACTGCTACTCTAGGGGACTACCTCTTTAGCATAAGATTTTCACGATTGTGACTTTACCACCAACCTGGTGCGGACATCTACTTCTCTAACGTGGCGCAATGTGCCAACTTTGTGAGGCAACACATGACATATCCACATGCACACCTTTGCAGGCTGGATCATGCCTGATCCAGGTAAAAGCATACAATGCTCAAGCTAGACAAGCAATAAGAAACTCAAGACCACCTGATACATAACCTTGGCTTGACCCAGGATTCGCTGCTCAAGTGATCAGCAATCTAGAACAACTAGTTGATATCAGGATTGGCCAAGCACCATTGCCATTAAGGGAACAAATCTCATTTCTTTCACAGACCTCCCCCCTGGGCAAGGCATGCTTTGTCTCTCCACAACACATCCACAAGGACCACAACCCAGTCAAGTGGAAGATGCCTATTGATCTACCTGGACCGAGCAAAAGTTCCATGTCACGACAACCTTCCTAGGAGCTACCAATTCAGACTGGACAATATCCCTCGCAAAAACCCTCATGAACTTTGGATCGTACCTAAGTTCAAATGTGGATCCATCAGGTACGGACAACAATAACAACAGGAATAAAGTGCACCACATTCCCCAAATCGTAGTGTCACGGTTCAAGATGTACTGTCCTTTAAGCGTCAAACATCCAATAAAGCAGCATTTTACTTATCTTAGGAGCATTAAGATCCGTCATCTTTCATTTTGTCTTGACAAAGCCCCACTGATAATAGCGATGTCATTTATTAAATGAGCAGTCTTGTTTCTCCTGGAAAAATATCAAGGAACTACCAGGAAAACCAAAAGGGATCACGTTGAATTGCCAAATTCCCCAATTCGGAACAGCGGTGTACCATAGTTCAGGACTGACATTCCCCAAATGTATATAACTAGAGAGATGGCCACTTCTAGTATGGAGCATTGGAACTCTAACATGCCATATAGATGACAATAATCCAGGAATGTCACAGCTAAAGTGGTAGTCTAATAATTTTCCAATAGCAATATTACCAAATGCTAAGTTTTGGCAGGTAATACTATTCTAGGTGAATCGATGATTCATAATTATCCATTTAAACATTATTCTTGACCAAATTAGGCTTTATGGATGTCATTATAGAATGGCCAATCCAAAAGTTAATCCACCTTCAGCCGAAATCGTGCATTTTGAACTTCAGTGAACTTGCTTATCATCTCCAAATAACCCACAACTAACGAACCATGGATCCCGTTTGGCACCACAATTCCATTATATGCATAGAGAAAAATCAACACAATCAGCAACGTTATCTATAGCACTACAGAGGATATGTAATGCGCTACTATTACCGTTGCTTCAAATTAGTCTACAAATCGATAACAAAAGACCGACTTACCCATAGCCAGGCAAATCAACGATGTACCAATCTTTGTTCACTAAGAAATGATTAATCAGCTGAGTCTTCCCTGCACAACAGAAACACAACATCAACACTTCAACAAAACCCCCGAAGAACAAAACATCAAACAGGTAACAGGCACCGAAAACCGAACCGAACCGAACCGAACCTGGCTTTTTCGAAGTAAGTGCAACTTCCTTCTTCCGACAAAGAGCGTTGATTAGCGAAGACTTTCCGACATTGGAGCGGCCAAGCATCGCGAATTCGGGCCGGGTGTCCCTAGGACAATCCTTGGCTCTACTGCTGCTCTTCACAAACTCCACCTCCTTAATTTTCGAATCGCCTGCGTAGGGTCCGACCACGATGTTCGAACCGGGGAGGATCATCTCGTCGGTGACTTCCTCCGGTTCGACGCCGGGCGGCACGAAGAGGAAGGTTCGGAGGGCTTTTGCGGCGTCGGAAAGCGGCTTCGAGGTCTTCGTGGCGGAGGCGGCATGGCGGGAGGATCGAGGGTTAGGACTTTGGGGGGTGGAGTGAGAGATTGAGGTACGGAAGGAGAGGGAGAATAAGGGGGTTTTGAGAGAAGGAGAGGAGGAGAGTGAGAGAGCGATGAAGCGAGTCCTCAGTGCTAGCATTCTCGACTCTGGTTTTAGTGCTCCTCGGATGTACGTGTTTCCAACACCTTAAAACAAGAACCCTTGCTTTTTAAAACAAAAAACAAGATCCTAGACATTGATTTTCGCACTCACTAAATTGTAGTAATTGCACCAGTTAACAATTTAGAAAGTGTAAAAATCACCTATCTCAATAATTTTTTGGGTTGTTTTTTTAATTTTCCGTACGGAGATAATGGAAGCTATCCGATGAGATTAATAAAATGGTGTTTAGAGAATTGAAGGTAGGCGGATGAAGAAATTGAGAGTTTAGACAAAGGGTTATCTAATTTATTCTCCTCTTTTTTTGAGTGTGTGGATCCCTACGTAGAAGTTATTGTGTTTTTAAAAGTGTTTCTGTGATTGTTTGTGGTTGGTTGTAGAAGAGTTGATTTTGTTTTTAAAAAAAAAAAATCTACAACCACAAATTTTTACACAAACACTTTAGTCTTTCACACACACTCAACACTACTTATGGATCCCAGACACTAGAGGCATATTGTGAAAGGATGCCCATGTGAATATGAATGTGTTTGTAAAAGTGTATCTTTAATTGTTTGTAGTTGTACAAGAGTTGTATCTTCTTAGAGTAAATCCGTAAAATAAATTTTTTTTGTCTTGTTATATTAGCTTGGGTGCGTGCGCGCTTCAGTAAATGATGTTGCTCAATACCTACATCAAAACACGGCTTCAAATGCTGAAGGAATAAAGTTAGGTTCGTACATGGTTAGCATCACATTCTCAAAGATTTTTCAGTCTGTTACTGCGATGAATTGAATCATTTGTGTTAATTTTTTTTCTTACCCGAGTTGAACAGTTTTACAATTTTCTTATTTGCAGGAATGAGGTTGAGTACACCATTGTTAATGGCACCTTCCACATGATGTTTTTAGGTTATAGACTATCTTTAAGATATAGAAACATTGAAACAATACAAACATTATCTCTTAAGGTATACATGTGGGAAAATGTCTTTACTTTTTGTGATAAAATCTAATAATATGTATGGAATAAAATCCAAATTCAAAATCTGAAAATCAATAGAACAAAATTGTTATCAAGGCGAGTGTGACATTCTGTACTTAAAGACAAATTTCGCCCCCGCTACGGTGCTCACGGTTTGTATTGAACGTCTGTCTCCCAACACTATTTGATCGGAATCCCCCCAAAGCAATATTGGGCATTGACCATTGAGGTAGTCCCAAATAGACTCTAAAAAGACATTCCAGAAAAATATATCATTTCAATTTTCACCATAGCCAACAATATTCAAAGGAGAAGAGTGTATTCGATCATCTTTTTTAACTCAAGACATTCTTGAGATTATGTTTTCACATCTTACATGAAAAGAATTCAGACCCTGGAAAGACATTCTTGCATAAAAATATCATTTCATTCTACACCATAAGCAACAAGATTCAAAGGAGAATAGTGTATTTGATCATCTCTTTTAACTCAAACATTCTTGAAATTATGTTTTCACAGTCTCGCATAAAAGGATTCATATCGAGGCACTTGTATGTACAATTGATGGATCTTCAACACATAACTATGAACTGTACAACTCTCTAAGGGTTTGTTGGAATCCTTTTTGCCTTCTCCAACTTGTCATCTTTATGTCGCAGAACAACTCCTCTCAATTATCGGTTTTCTTCAAAAAGAGAACATTGACCATTCTCTAGAGTTTGAATCATTTCTTGAAGCGCAGTATTCCCATTGCGCAATCTGCATCACAATTCAATAGTCACAATTAATCTTTCTAGGTGTGTCTATTGTCTTGAATTATACACAATCAACAAGAAATACCAATCTTCGAGGCTGGAAAGACCAAATAGACGTTTTTACTGAAAGACACACCTATGCCTAGAGTGTACACAAACTGAGATGAAAAGTAGAATATACAAAATTTGGGAGGCATTGAATGGTTGCACTTTAGCGGTCTCAAACATTATGGAGAATGAGTACCATTTTCTTGTTATATGCATTTTTTTATGTATATATGATCGGCTGATTCTGCAATCTACGCGGGATATACTGCATAGTCTTAAATTTAGAGAGTTACGAACTTCTTCCATTTTGTTCTGTTCATCTATCTTGATTTATGTGGTTCTAGCGTGGCGATTTGAGACTCCGCTCTTGAAGGAGGGCTTACAGTGGGGAAAAATAAAAAAATAAAAAGAAATTTCAGCTTAGAGAAAGATAGAGAGTGTAACTTTTAATTTGGTTAAAAGCTTAGCTTGTTAGCTTAGCTTGTTTCAGCTTTAGCTTGTTTCAAGCATAAACCAATATGTAAGGCAAAATTCGTCAATGTACAATTGCAATCTCTCAACTACTCCGAGGCTCTGAAGAACAACCAATGCCCATCAATTCTGATTCCTTGAAGGAAAGGATTAGGGTCTTTTTGTGAGAACTCCATAATGTTAGACAAAGGATAACCCCGTACGGCAACGACTGAAAGTCTCAAGCTAGTGCGAAAACCAAGAGGCTGCAGCATCTGACACCTCCTCCGTCGGAGCATCGATGCAGAAGAAGCGGGACACATGCACCAAGTCCACTTTTAACTTTATATCGCTCTTGGTTCTTCCATAAATAAAGCAGGGACGCAAGGCTGGCTGGTTTAACTTTATATCGTTCTTGGTTCTTCCGTAAGTAAAGCAGGACGCTAGGTCGGCTGGTAGAAACCGGGAGAGAAGGACTTTGACAGATCCGTAGGTTGGCAATCAAGTTTCAAAATCTCTTCAAAGCTTATCGAGGTCGTGGTATTTTCTGAAAAAGTTGATATTTTTTAAGGTATCGTAGAACAAATGATTGTTCCGTACGAAGTAGTCCAACTCTCTCACAACCTTGATGACAGGATTTCCCAATCAATCTTCTTTTTCGTACAACTTGTACAGTTTGTAAATCGTCAACATCTTTGTACATGACACGTGCCTTCTCATGACCTGTAAGAAGCCCACCATTCCCCGGTGCTATGCTCTTCATTCACCTAATATCATTGACCAGATTTCCATACGGAATATAACTCGATCATTGTACGTCTTCAAAAGCAAAGCAATTTAAGAGAAGACAGAAATTGACACTTTTTCGAGTGCGATGACTTCATTCTTCCTGCAACTTCTTTTCTTCCAAAACTCAGAGATTTCTCTAATGCACCATCTTAGCTGGTTTTGATTGATGTTTTCCTTTGCCTTGTGCTTGCAGAAGTTTATCAATCAGAACTTCTCACTTGATCCAATACATTCTCCTATTGGATGACGGAGGTGTTTGGTGGTGGTCGGGAAGAGAGGGTGACGGAGGGATTAGAGTTGGGGGCAATATTGAGAGTTTAAACGATTTTTTTGTTAAAAAAGTAACGGTTCTGGACGGAATGGTAACGGAAGGAGTCTGCGGGTAAAGTAAAGATAACAGAGGGGGTCTAGTTGTAGCGAGAATTCATAGAGGAGATGTCCATAAAAAAACGGATAAAACGTTGAGGGGTGTCTTGGTAAATAACCCTAAAAAATACATGATCGATACAAATTTGTCATGTAGCTCTTTTTACAAGTTAAGTGCGACTTCTATAAAATTTACTTTGTTGGCTTTCATAAAAAAATAGATAGGAGTACTGGTTATTTATATTGCATTTTGTTATTGCATATATCACAATGATTATTTTTAGGGCCCGTTCCGCTAAGGCCTCTTAAAAGATACTTCTAAGTACTTATTTGTAATTTTTAAGTTTAAAAATAATAGGATTACTGAAATAAAAAAAATGCAATATGTATCTTATTGATGAGATCTATCAAACTTTGCAAAAAAAAATTAAAAAATTATTTTCGTAAATCCATTATTTTTAGGCTTGAAAATATGTTCTTATTTTTTAAGTACTTATTTGAGAATCTGGATCGGGCCCGTTTGGGCTAAATTAGTTCAACATTTGGCAAATAATTGTGTGCAGGCATGTTAGAAAAAAATAAAATTTATCCTTTTCAGATTAACTCAAAATAGCTAATTGAATCAGACAATTGTGATTATCCGTTCGATTACCTCAATATTTTCCTAAATGTATCAATCAATAATAGGTTGACACTCTTCAATCAAAAGCAAGTTTATATACGATTACTCTTAAGATTTCGAGAAAAAGAAGACAGAAATATAGGCACACTTGAATTGAATCAAAAGCAAGCCTATATGCGACTACTCTTTGACAAGAAAAAGATAGAAATATATAAGATAACTTGAATTTAATCAAAAGTAGGCTTTACATTCAAAGAAATCTTCAAACTTGCAAAATATTAAGCTATTACTAAATTATTCTTAGTCCTAAACTACTCTAGATCTCTGAGCAACCATTTTATATGGAATGTCAGATGATGAATTTTTTGTCAGAGGTTTCTCTCTTCGATTGCCTCTTCTATTTATAGAAGATGGGACTGTCTTCAATTTGTCTTCTCTACGTTTTCTTTTAGCGCCCAAATCTTCATTCAAATTTGATTAAGACTGCCTTGAATTCCATCAAAAAATGGCTGCAAAGGCCTTTGAACTGCTGCTTGACTTAGTCTTCTCAGAAAACTCTTCTCATCCCATGTTTTTGATGTATGATTCACAGTAAGTATAACCGATTTTCCTTATGAAATGGGCCTCTAATAACACCGTTCGATGGTTTTAAGAGTTAATCAACGGTTATGCTTAATTATCATCTTATTAATACCTATCATTCGATGACCAAACGTACGTATGGTACTAAAATAACATTATAATTAAACACTTCGATTCTCTGTATTTTAGGCCTAATTACAACATATTTTAATTGGATTATGCATTATTTAGTGCAACGTGTAATTTTTTTATTGAGTGGTATATTTTAGAAGGTAAACAGGACCCTTACCGCTTGCAATTGTCGAAATAATCTTTTAAAACACATAACCGGGGATTTGGTACAAAATCACCCACGATATTTTAATTCTTTTTGAAGTTGGAAATCTTTATACTTAGCTATAGCCAGTTGACTCTTTGTCTTTTCCTACTATATTGGCATAGTGAAAACCCGTTGGTTTTGATTCTCAAGGCTTAAACTATGTTTTTTGGGTACTCGGTCTCTAATATATTTTCTCTCCAATTTTATCGTTCTTAGTTTTTTTTTCTTATCTCTCTTCACTTATTATTTCAAAAAACTCCCTCAAAATCGTGTTTGAGAATATAAAATCCAGTTTTTTTCTTTAAAATCTGGCAAAGGCCAATTAAAGACCTGGCAATAGCCTCCCCATCATTCCCCAATCGAGTGTGGATATAGGAGTAAAGTTGAGCAGCAAGTTATCTCTCCAATTTCAACGCTCCGAAATCCCAAAAATCCGACCGAAAAGATTCAATAACAATGTCATGGCTTGTCCGATCGATCACAAACTCTCTTCGACTCGACGACGACGACGACAACGACAACAATGGTGAATCCAATAATCCCAATAACCTCCCCAAAGACAGCAATCAACCTCGTCCCCAATCCGATCCACCATCACCTGAACAACGCGGCGTCAAAGAAGACCTCTCCGACCTCACCCAGACCCTGACCCGCCAGTTCTGGGGCGTCGCCTCCTTCCTCGCCCCTCCGCCTCAGGCCCCTGATCCGAGTGGCGACGACTCCGATCGGGAGTCGTCCGACGCGGCGGGGATCGAGGGAATACGGAGCGATATCGCCGAGATTGGGGGGAAGTTCAAGAGCGGAATCTCGAAGCTCTCGAGTAACATAGGGGTGTCGGAGTTCTCGAAAATCGCGTCGAGTTTTCTGCAGTTGGGGTCGGAGGAGCAGGAGGGAGGTTATAATGGATCTGCCGTTGGGGTTACTGAGGAAGTGGTGGCGTTCGCGAGGGATGTCGCGATGCATCCCGAGACTTGGATGGATTTTCCTTTGCCCGAAGAGGACGATGAAGACGAGGGTACGTTGTTTTGGGTAGTACAATTATGGTTTGTTGGGCGGTTTTTTCCCAGTAATCGATGTGCATTTGATTTTAGGATTAAAAGAACGAGATTCAAAACTCATGGACTCAGCATTATGGGATTTGTTGCTGTGTTTCTATGAATTATACTTATGCTGCATTCAAAATGTTTTTTTTGTGTGTGTGTGTGTGTGCGTGCGTGTGGGTAATTTGCATTCAAAATGTTCATTAGACTTAATGAAGCAAATGGATAGTTCATAATGTTTTACTTGTTTCAAGTATTGCTGCAAGATTGAAAGAACTTGTTCTTGTATGGTTTGAAAAGCTTTAGTATTGCTTTAGTTTTTGTATGGTTTGTATGTTCATTAGAATCCTCCTATGTGACTATCCGAGTACCGAATTTCTTGGAGTCACACAAGACTTGCAGACCGTTTCCCTTAATTTCTGGCGGGAGGAAAAAAAGTGAAAAGAATGGATTAGGGAAGGACAAACCAGGGGAGTCATTGTGGAGAAACCGTTCGTGCATATAAAGAGTAAATGTAGTATCTCATATCTGGGATGTGTACCTGATGGATGGCCATTATGGTTTGAAAAGGTTAATACTTCAGCTGACAAGTTTATGCCAAATCACACTTAGTGCTTGAGAATGATAATCTATGGACAAAGACTTGTGTCCCTGTTGATTTGTACAACTTTATTTATAAGCAGTTTCAGAGAACTTGGAGTTGGAGTGTTCGTGTGGGAGCCTGGGAGGTCAGGCCGTCAAGTTGTTTACTCAGCTAGAAGTTAGGGAATCGACTTATGACGTACTTTATCTCGTTATTTAGGAAGAGTGAGAGAAATGGCCAAATGGGTTTTGGGAGTACACAGAAAAATGGGGGAACTATTGAATTTTTGAAAAGAACCAATTTACCCAGGTTGTGACTTGTGAGTGTTTTACTTTGGAATTCAAGTGACGCAAATTTTACACATGGGTGGGAATGCTTAAATCAAACTTCCAAAGTTCCTGTGGAAATCATGGGGTTTCCCTTAATTCTATATGGTTATATGCATGCTAAACTTTGAAATTGTTTTTGCAAGTACTGCAAGTACGCAGCTTCCTTTATGCACAGAGAGCGGAGGAATTAGAATGTTGCAATTAGTTGCTGTTAAACTCATGACGTAGAATGTCTATATGATTAGTACTGATACAAGTTATACAACATGTTACATTATGTTCCCCTTTTCCTCCAGATTTTGACATGTCTGATACCCAACAAGAGCATGCTTTGGCAGTTGAAAGTCTTGCACCAAGATTAGCTGCTCTCAGGATTGAACTTTGCCCTGGCTATATGAGCGAGGGCTGCTTTTGGAAGATTTATTTTGTTCTCCTGCAACCTAGACTCAATAAACATGATGCTGACCTTTTGATAACACCCCAGGTATTCTAGTTTCATGATCTCATTACATTCTTCTTAGTTATTTTACTTTCTTATCTGTGTTTCTTTTCTTATTCTGAAAAGGTGGATGTGTGGTAAGACTAGGAGAGATAGGGTAAGAACTGAAAATTTGTGGGTTGGTACTTGGTAGGTGAAGCATCAATTGAAGGTAAGTTGGAAGAAAATAAGCCAAGGAGGTTTGGACACATACAGAGCAGAAAGGAGAAAAAGGATTCATGTACCCCACAACAATTTACTGGGACATAATGTTGTTTTTGGTTTGGCTTGGTCCGGGTTTTTTTCTCCCTCGCCCACTTACCTACAGCAGTGGCCTAGGAATCATGACTTACTGCTTGACCTAAATGGCGACTTGGTCTTCACTGTTCTGCACATGGGAATCTGGAAAATTTAATAGCTTTGTCCTTCTTGAAATTGGTAATCTACAGGGAAGATCACTGGCTTTTTTGAAATGTCAAAAACTACTCCCTAGTCCGTCAGACATCGCCCACAGATGTGCAGCTACAGGAAGTTGTACTCTTTGGGCTTCCTCGTGAGAAAAACCATTGGCACCAACTGTTCTGCCGGTTGCTTTCCTTTTTGTGTTGCAACTCGCAAGCTCTTCACACATGGCATCTGACAATAGTTGAGGTTCTTAATTGTTCCATAGATGGGTTCATTTTACTGTCACGATTTCTCTTCGTGGATGTTCGTGCATGTTACAATGTTCAGCGTTGATGCATATGATTCGGGGGAAAACATATTTCAGTTTTGTCGTGTTTTGACTTTACCTTACAACTTTGGAGTGGGCCACTAACTGAATTAGATCAATTTGATATGCAAGTTGGGGACTGCATGCTGGGGAAAATGTGATAACGGAAGGGGTCGGCGCTTCCTCATTGGGTCATTTGTCTTGCAACTTGTAATCGAAACTCATTTTGTCTCAGTCGCACAACTTTGTTCTAAAGACCATCCTTGTTTATAAAGTTTATTGTGTGTGAGAAAGATTTTGCACTGGAACAGTAAGTTGAATCTTTCACCATAAATCATCCAGTGCTGATGTGAGGTAGTCGATTCTATATGTTTTTGCTGCCCTGGAAATTCTGAAATGTTGGCCTAGGCAAAAGAAAAAATTAAAAATTTCTTTGGGATTCAACTAAGTCCCAAGTAAATGGACCGTTCAAGAACTTACCATAGAAAGGGCCCTGCTAAGATGGTTTTCATCAATTCTTCTGTGACCTACATGCTAATGTAGATTTTCTTCTTGTCATTCTAGCAATTGTGTTGATTTACCCATGGAACTATTAATGGATCTTGCACATGCAGATAGTGGAAGCCAGAGCCTCGTTGACGCAGGAGTTACAGAACAAAACCAAGGCAAAGCCAGAACAAGACTGGTCGGGAATGGACACTTCTTATTCAAATGACATTGCCGACCCACGGCATGAAAAGGGTATTTTAGTTCCTTCAAATGCTCAAGCTGAATATGTGCAGCTTGAACCGACCACTTCCACAGTGGATGCTGATTTTGAGACAGAGAAGCATGCAGTCCGGACTCAGAACACTGAGATTCTGATTATTGACAAGTCTGTTGTTGAGGAAGGCCCAACAAACTTGGCCAAGGACAAAAAGTTGCACTCTGATTCCTCTTCTAGAGGGTTTGAAGAGAAATACGAAGACGATGGTGATGATTGGTTAAAGGAAGAAAGCTCAGAGATAGTTGGTGCTAGTGGGACCAGTGTGCCTGTTGAGAATGAAGAGGATGTATCGTTCAGTGATCTCGAGGAAGATGATGTAGATGTAACCACTAGTTACAAGAAAGTAACATATGGCTCCGATTCTTCAACTAAAGAATCAAGGGATTGGGTTCAGCTGGGCAGAAGTTCTACCGACTCGAACAAGGATGTCAATACTGTTGGTGTTGATCGCGCTGGGTTTGACCAGGCAAGTGCGCATGACCCTGAGACGAAGGAATCTAATGACTGGCTTGATGTTGATGAGATTGATGTGGAGTAGTGTCACTCTTGGAGCTGTCTAAAAATGATGCCTTAAAGTAATTGTTCACCCTTCCATGTTGTGAATAGGCTGCACGATGTTTTTACGATTCAATGATTGTATATAAACCTGGGGATACACTGGATGTTTGCTTATGGAAACTTTATTACATGTTTACTGGTGATATCAGAATAATGAGAACCATTCATGTTCTAGATGATGCACATTATTTCAATTTACCTCAATTGACATGCTCAGTAGTGCTAATGGACCTTATGCTAGAGCATGAAGCTTCAACTGCAAACTTATTGTCGGGGCTTATACTACTCCGTTACAGATTTTCTATTTCTATGGTTGCTGACTTGCTGTACAATGTTGAGGTGGAAGATGGGAATCAAAGATCATAGAAAGGGCAGTTATCTCACCCCTTCAAAATACATTACTTCGACGCAGACAACCATAGGGGAACTTGCCAAGTTGTTGAAGCATTCCTCAAAGCTGATTTTGAGCACACTAGCGTTTGCAACTGTTGTTTTCACTGTCGATTTCTGTCCAAATGGTGTTGGTTCTTCCCATCCTTCTAGTTTAATAGGCTCATCGTCTAGTTCAAATGGCGTTGTTTCGATTGTCAACTTCTGTTCAAATCGTGTTGGCTCTTCCCATCCTTCTAGAGCAAGAGGCTCATCTTCTAGCAATCGCGGTTAGGAATTTGTAGTATTAGAGGTTAGTATATACTGTATATATATTGAGGTTTGTTTCTTAAAAAAAAGTTTAATACTTTCTCTTTATATCATTTCTCTTACTCCTGTTTCTAGGAATCATCTAGAGATGAAGATAATTCCTTTGTGCAAATCTTCTTTCTAGAACATCTATAGAAAAAAACTATTTTCTGGCCATATGATTAATTTCCAGTTCTTTTTTTTACGAAAGTTACGAAGGTTCATTCATGACTGCATAATTGAAGTAAGCACACTCAGAGAAGCAGGTTTGGAAAAGGCAGGAAGAGGAAACACAATTTTCAATCTGAAGGTAGGAGCCACATGAAGCCGGTAAACTGCATACCGAAACCAGTATTGTTCTAACATATTTACAGATGCGCAATAGGATACAGTAGGCGAAACAGTAACATTTTCTCATCAAGACTCAAGATTTTATGGTTCTGAAGTTGCCGGAGATTCTCTCAAGCTGAGACCACAACAAGGTTCCCAAAGAGAACCTCGGTCTATCTTCTACCACATTGCTTTGACCTTCTACCACATTGCTGCTTTTGCTTGTGATTATACTTCTGGTCGTAGTTTGTGGGGGCCGCCCAGGGGATTCGTTAACCACCGTGACAGTACCTCCAATCTCTCTCCTCACCATCTCTACTACATCCCGGTCCACATCTTGTCCTGATGCATCCGTGACGTAGAACGATCCAACAGCTTTCTCACCATGTGTCCCTATCTCTGCCCTTGTTATCGACAACCCATTCTCCCGAAAGACCCTTGTTATGTCCGAAAGGAGTCCCAGTCTGTCATCTGTGCAGATATCCAACCTCAGTCCCTGTGCATGTAAATTGTAGATAGTCAACGATAAAAGTAAGAGTAAAAGTATCTCAGGATATTTAATTACAAATTTCTGGAGTATACATGGGAGACTCTCCGCTTAATCGCAGATGTCAAGCACTGTGTAACTCTTCTTCTCTCGCTCTCTGAATCCAATGTGCAGCCATCCATGTGCCGAATGAAATACTCCTGAGGGGATTTTCAGAAAACAAACAGTCAAGACTGCGAGCATTGAACTATGATCATGGCTCTTTTGGTTGCGGTTGCGGCAACAGACATATTATGAGAACATATTTTATAAGAACATTGGTTGTGAAAAATGTTTTCCAAGACTAATGGATTCTGCTCTTGGGTTGCAACTTTGGAAGTGATGATGCAAATAACTATGGTGGTGATGCTGGTGGAATAATGGCGGCAACAACAAAGGCATTTGTGGTTGAGTGAGAGTGGCGGTGGTGTTACAGTTGACCAGTATCATTCATATGAAATCATATTCAACATTATGAAAAATGCATTATGTCGAAATCGAACTATTTTTCCTCGGCATGGACACTATTTTCGTTGGCTTTCGTTTTTTGTCCCCTCAAACAAATGCAATGTACATGAAATTTTTCTTTGCCAAATGTAACAAAGCGCATGTGATTAGAAACAGAATTTGGTAAGAACCAACCTGAATAGCGATGGGGCCCTTGGAGCTTATCGCGGCATGGAACACCACGTACTGCATATCTGTTAGGGTACATACAGTATCAAACAACAATTTTGGCCGGTCTCTACACCTCACGTTAACCTCTGAGTATCCCCTCTCCTTACAGTAATCTATGGTGACTTTGATCCCATCCCTGTATCTATCTTGCCGCCTCCTCCCACCACCACCAGAACTGCTACTGCAGCTATCCTCGTAGTCCCTATCACTCGCCATCAGCTGGTGGAGCCGCCTCTCGGTGTGGGTCCGCCCAGCCTCGGGGGCTGTTACCCTCACACTCCTCCTCTCTCCCTCCCGGTGGTGGGCCTCCAACACATTCTCAAGCTGGGCCTGCACATGGGATACTTGGTTCACACCCGCAACGGTCCCACCGTTGCAGTCATCTTCCATGTAGATGATGCATGCCAGGCGAGTATTGTGGGTCCACAAAACCGCAGCAGCCACATGGCATTCTAACTCAGCAATCACAGCTGATATTTCGGATAGTAGGCCTGGTCTGTCCGTGCCCGTGATCTCCAATGCCGTCCGTTCTTTTGACACGTGTGGAGGCCTCACTTCTCTACCAAGGCTCGTTCGGACTTCCTTTGACCCCCTTCTAGTTGCACATATTGCCTATAAATTCCCACAGCCATCAGAAAATGGAGTACAAAATAAAAACAGAATTCTTGTTTGTGTAAGCAAGAGCGACAGGGGTACCTGCTCAATGTAAAGTATGAGGCTTTCGTCAGTAATTTTGTTGCCGAGCTGGTCCGTCACGTGGAAAACTGGTAGCCGTGCAATTATTTAATAACCAATCATTAGTCTAAGCACAGGAATCATCGTGGGTGACTCATATATGACTCAGAAAGAAAGTGATACGATTATAATAATGCAGTGGCATTTCAATTATCTAGATTTCAGAATACTTTTTACAGTAAGTGTACGAACAAAAGAAAGGGTGGGGTGAAGAGCACCAACCATCCATGAACCAACCACCGTCCGAAGAAATGTACGATTTGGATATAACTAGATCAAGATCCGTCAAAACTTGAACCATCTCCAGCAAAATTCCGTGCTTATTTGCGCTATCAACCTGTGCCAGAATTGTTAAGTAACACTCGATGCTTATAATAATTATTCGAAAAAGGATGCACATGGAAAAGTTTCTTCTTTCTGCAACTTGGCTAAGGAACAACTAAAAGGCGTGGAGGGCATAAAGTTGAAGCTACTTTATAAGTTCCAACTGATTTGCCTATTATCTATGCCAATGGAACAGGGGTATTCTAGGAATTTACACACTGTTTCCTCGTTGGTATGAAATGAAACTATCAACCAACTTTGGATCTCTCATCATTAGTTTCAAGAGCAGACCAGCTTATTAGAATAAATCGGCATCCATAACTGCTAGTAACTGACATTAAAAGTGGGAAAGGCAGAAAGAAGTGGATGATAGCAAAAGCTCAAGTTCTTGACCTTTCCTCTCAACTTTGTGGGTGGGTAGGAACCTTTTATCACCACCACCAAAATTCACAGGGTTGAGGATGGAGAGAGTATTTAGAGTAGCGGTGGCCCCGCGTGGCACGTTTATGTGGTGTCACAATCCATTCACATCGATCACTTGTGCCTGAGGTGGGACCCAAACCGATTTGGCCGACCACTCAACCTACTTGCTCAGTCGCGGGCCCCATCTCAGAAACATGCAGCCGAGCATGAGCAGATCGGTGACACCACGTACAACTTGCTCTGTTACACACCATACTTTTCTCGAGGATGGAACCTTGGATCGACACTTAGCTTGTGTAATTCAAGAAATTAATGAAAGACTAAATAGCGGGACTTCAGTCGATTCTGCTTGTTAGTGAACTCAAATGTTCTTGTTGGATCTCTTGAGCTCGCCATATTTCATCTTGTAAGGACCATCCGCAGAAATAGTCCGGAAGTACAACTTCATGAATCTAGTATTATAAAGGTCTAATGGAAATAACGTTCCAGATGATCGTGGAACATATGCAAAGTTTTTTCCGCGGATATAAACGTATATAGGCTACATGATCTAGGAGAATGACTCCGACCATGAAAATATACCATTGGCGAGTCCCCAAGTCCCAACTGGACCGTCCAAGTACGCCAAAGAGAATTCAAAACCCATTTTTGACAATACTCAGAACCTTTGAGTTTGTGATTAAAAACACTAATTCAGGGCAATTCAACTAAGGCCATTTAGTCAGAGAATCGGAATCCTAAGTCGTAATCATTGTCTTGTCAACTCAATATGGAGATAACATACATCTTCCCCGGTGGAATCTTTTCATTGCTGGGGACCCAAACACTCACCCCATGAAATCTAAAAAGCAATTGATTACTTAAATGTATATCAGATAGGTATCATTTACCAAAGCAATATCAAATTAAGCATATCTTCCGTACTATACTACTATAAAAAAGATTTGGTGTTAAGACTTAAGAGTAGTAAATATTTCTGGGTTGCATTCTGCTAACCTTCACAAGGGTGCAGTCTCGGCATGTATCGTTATCGATACTAACCCTGAAAAAACAGAATTGAAAAAGACTCCGTCATAAAGATTGAGAATATTGATCAAATGAGGTAACTTAATTATTAGTAGGATGGTATAGAGACCTTGGAGGGTGGATTCTTTCGATAAGTGTATCGAATTCCGGGTCGAAATAAGGCCTGTAAACAATCTCCATCTCCGAATATTGAGACCTAACTTTGTGCTTGATATTCTCCGTGCCTGAAGTAGATAGAGAAAAACTAGCCAGGTGATAAGATTGTACCAATTGGAGGTCAAACGATCAATTTATAATATGCTACCAGCTGTCTAGCTTTCTTGTTTTTCAAGAATTCCCATTACCCAAGAAATTTAAGCAACTGTTTTCACCGATACTGTCTAATTAGATTTCTTGGGTTTCACGAGAACCCTTTTGACGTTGGAAAACAGAATTGAAAGATCCCTCGTCAGAAAAAAGGGTTTCTCCAAAGTTGGATTCTTGTGTAACAAACATTTGTTAGATGATAACTAAAAGGTGCAAATTAGAAACAGAACTCGGAACGAAATTCAAGTTGTGCCAGAAAATTCCACATAGAAACGCGTGAGAAATTAAGGTATAAAATTTTGCACACAGATAAACGCAATCACCTGTGGAGAGAGAGAGAGAACTTTTCAATGGATCAACTAGAGCCCATCAGTTGAGGAGAGAGAGAGAGAGAGAGAGAGTTCTCATATTTTCTCGAAGGTTTGTTGGCAGAGAGAGAGAGAGGGGGGATGAGAGAGAAGTCCGCGAAATAGACAGAGTCAATGAGAACATACACTCTCCCTCCCCCTCTCCCTCCCGTATATATAGCTACACATGTTTGGTATGCAATATATTATGTAAAGATATAGATACAGGGGCTGTTATATACGTACATGAGTTGTGCTGATTTGTATTCAGTGGCAGTGAGAGGCCTCTCTCTCTCTCTCTCGGGGGAAATCTGCGCACGCCGTTAACGATAGCGAAGGGGGGGGACTGGGGGAGAGGCCTTTGAGTTTGTTTGACAGTAGGAGAATCTATCGGTGGGAATCTCCCACGTGTAATTTTGAGCGAATGAGGTGGCGATCCGTAAGCGTCCAACTGCGGCGTCTAGTTCCCGCGGTTGTTTACACGTGGGAAGTTTGCTTTGCTGGCAGAGAAAAGTCAACACGTGCTGTGTTTGGAGTTGTAATCCTTGATGGCTTTCCTTAAGACTTTCGGCCAACATAAACTATTCAAGAATTACTTGGCCCTCCTTATTTTTCATTTCGCAATAACTTATTAATAATGCTTTAGAGGTTAAATACCGTGGGACTTAATTATGTTGTAAGGGTTCTTGCCTCTATCATTAGCTTTGATAGAGAAGCTCTGCACAAGGAGAAAAAACAGTTGAAACTAGAAAGAATATTAGCAGGAATGGTATTCGGCCACAGTTGTACCAACAGTTGCCTAGCTCTGTCTCCGAGTAGTACCGTTTCTCTGCGTTGCTCGCTGTGTTTTCATTCCCGGGACTTTTTTTTTATGTTCCTCGATAAGCAGACCGGGGAAGGGGGCAACTAAAGAGGTCGCGAGACTAACCGCAATTCTAGGGGTGGACTAAGAAAGTGAAGTTCATCTTTTAAACCGGTTAAATACGGAATTCTTTGATCTGAAGTTGATGGCTCTTTTAGATTTTTAGCTATTTCGGAGCAGCTATGATTTTAGAGAGCATTTTTTTTTTTGTTTTTCCAGTTTGAAGTTCACCTTTTGAACCGGTTGAGGGGGTGTTCTGGTTTCTTAAAAAAAGAACTTTTAGAAAAAAAAAGATAATTTCAAATTCAAAAATCATGTGTTTACGCAAATAATTTTATTAATAATATGGATCTTATTTGATAGATCTCATTAAGATCTTTTAAACGGTGTAAAAAAAATTAATTTTTTTTTATTTTCATTATACTCATTTGAATTTAAAATTATATTCATTTGAAAAAAAAGTTTTTTTTTTAAAATGGAACACCACCTGAATAGGGAATTCTCTGAACTGAAGTCAACGGCTCTTTTAGATTTTTACCTATTTCGGAGCAGCTTAGAGAGTTTTGTGTGTGTGTGTGTGTGTTTTTTTTTTTTTTTTGCCAGTTTGAAATTTCAGGGATGAGCTCAATTCCTCTGTTTCCATTTCCCTCTGTTTCTCTGTACCGAGAAACAGAGAACCATTGGATCGCATAAATTTTTTCCAATCAAAATAATGGGTACAAAGGATCTTCCGCGTCCAGGGATACCTCTTGGGTTACATTGATTTGAATCTCGATAAACTTTATGGGCTTAGCTTCTTTTTTTTTTTTTTTGTGACTCGCACTATTGCTGGACATTTTTTTTGGTATGCTTCGCATTATGTGCCATAGAGCTTAGTGCTCATGCCAAGGACTCAAGATAATATACATTAGTAGTTCCTTCATTTCGTCGATGAAGTGTTTTATGTACTATTTGGTAGGTTGTTTTTCTAGATTTGTGTCCTTGTCTTACGGATGGATTTATGTACAAGTTTCCTTTGGCTAATAATAATGAATATCATTGCGTTCGATCAAAAACAAAAATAAAAGGATCCACTCACGTAACCGCGTCTACAACCCATTTCCATTTGCTTTCCACAATAGAAAATAATTCTCTAACCCACACCTCTGACTTTTAGTTACTATCTAATAACATAAAATAGGCACTCACAAGCTTTTCTTTTCTTATATAAAGCCAATCTTTATCAAGTATACATCATTGGCAATCTCTCGATATGAACTTTCGAATGAATCACATGGTTAATTAATTAAAATCTAAAATGTAGAATTATATAAAAATAAAGAACATATATAAATAGAAGTGGAAAATTTGAATTGGAGTTGTATGAATAAAAAATTGTCTATTTTACTCTTTCAGTAAAATATCATGTAAAATTTCATGATGAGACTCCAATTGGGAAAATGAGTGCATGATAGATGAATTGAAGGTGGCCAAATTGAATTTTAGTTATCTCCACAAAATAGGTTCCTATACAAAGTCAATCTTTATCAAGTACACATCATTGGCAATATCTCAGTATGAACTTTCGAAAGGTCCACGTGTTTAATTAAAGTTTGAAAATGGAGAAATTGTACTCAAACTTTGGATAGAGATAAAAAGTGAAAAAATGGATTGGAGTGAATGAATAGAAAATTGTCTATTTGTACTCTTTGAATAAGAGAGGATGACAAGACTAGCTAGCTCCAACGTGAAAAATGATTGAGAGATGAATTGAAGCTGCTCGAATTGAATATAACATCACATGTTCTCAGGCTTGGTTAGTTGGTGCTTCATGTGAAAATAAAGTGGATTAAACATGTGTCACGGCTCAAATCCATAGACGATCTCATGTGATGCACAACGAAAATCATCACAGTCTTATTTCACAAGCCAAACTATTTATGTACTTGATCCTGATGTGTTTAGTATTCATGGCAAAAATCAAGTTTATCGGAGATCGATAAAAAAAATTGGTCTTATTATATTTAATTGTGTGAAAAGAAATAAATGGTTAGAATCTAATTGTTTATACCTCTTGTGACAAATATGATTTGTTCGATGGACATACATGTTCGATAAACTTGATTTTATGCATGAACTTTAAATACAAATAGACACGTGATCGGTTCCATCAAATAGACGTGTGATCAGTTTTATTTTGCATCACATGATCGTATTATCATATGAGAGTAGGGGTGCAAACAAGTTGAGGTGAGTTGAGTTTTGTAGTGTTGGAACTCGGCTTGTTTACTAGACGAGACCAAAATTTGAGCTCGAGCTCAGCTCATTTGTAAACAGTACAAAGGAGTCAATGACCCAGAGCTGTAGGTCAAGCGGTCGTGAGTGAGCACTTAGGTGCCAGTGTGAGAGGTCTCAAGTTCAAGTCGATAAAACGATGTTGGCTTGCCGTAATAATGTAACTCTACTAACATGCTAACATCCAATCGTCTGACAAATAAAAAAATAAACGATCCAAGCTTATCCAAACGAACTGAGTCACGCTCCTTCACTACACAGGGACGCCCTCGGGGTAAGCCCTGCAAGCCCTTGGTCTTGGGCAACCAAAAAAAAAAAATTTCAAGTTACATACAAATATAAAAAAGTTTCCTATGCAAGCACAAATCATTGCCTTGGTGATGCGGTAGAGCATGCTTAAACCTTGGTGATGTGGTAGAGCATGCTGTTTAAGTCCTCGCAAAGCAAATTTCGACTCCCGAACTCTCCCTGCGTCATGATATTTTAATCTCCCCCTTTTGTTTTTTGAATTTTTTAAAAAATGCCCTTGAACTTGTCACGAATTTTCAGAAAAACACAAACTTTAATTAATGACGAAAAGACACCTTAAAAAAACACATAAACTTTAATTAATACTCACTCCGTCTCTTTTTAAGAATCCTGCTTCGTAATTCCAATTTATTAAAAAGACATCATCATTATACCTTTCACATCAACTTTTTCCTCCACTTTCCCTACTTACCCATCATCATTACACTTTTACTCACTAACTTTTCAAAATGGAATCTACTTTTAGAGACAAATAGACAATGCACCAACTTTTACCTACTAACTTTACAAAATTGACACTTATTAAGGAACAGCCCAAAATGAAATACCGGATTATAAAAAATGACAGAGGGAGTAACAAAAAAGACACCTGAACTTGTTATTTTGTCAACAATTAGGCTCTTCTAACAGTAACTAACAGAAAGCATTAGTCTTCCACCCTTTTTTTTTTTACTTTTATTTCAAAAAATTACTTTTAATTCTTTTTTTCTTTTAGTACTCCCTTCGTCCTTTATTTAGAGTCCAGTATTCCATTTTGGGCTGTCCCTTAATAAGTGTCTATTTTGTAAAGTTAGTAGGTAAAAGTTAGTGCATTGTCTATTTTGTCCCTAAAAGTTTTCCATTTTGAAAAATTAGTGAGTAAAAATGTAATGATGATGGGTAAGTAAGGAAAGTGGAGGAAAAAGTTGATGTGAAATGTATAATGATGATGTCTTTTTAATAAGTTGGAGTTACGAAGCAGGACACTTAAAAAGGGTCGGAGGGAATAGTTAATAAATATGCAATAAATTTCTCCCTTTTTTTTTTTTTGAAATTTTCCCTTTTGTTCCCCTCCCAATGCACAATATTACAAAAATAAAATTACTTTATTGAATTTTTTTGATTAAATAAACACAACAGTAATGTATAAGTGATATATTCTTCCATTTGATTAAAAAAAATATAACTAAAATAAATCGAGCGAGTTAGTATAGTTTTTATTTTTATATTCAAACTACCATTTCACAAGAGAGATTAAAGAGATGAGCTATGACGTTAACTGAAAATGAGACACCATTCCATTAAGAGTATTTTGGGACATTTGAGGCTTTTTTAATTTTTTACGCTTTTCGAGACAGATCATTCTATTCACTTATATCAACTAAAAAGTCAAAAGTTAGTGAAACGGTCCCGAGTTCTTGGATAAGTATGATGAGTTAATTGAAAATTTTGCTTCATAAAATGTGAGGAGAATTTATTTTCTTTGAGACCGAAGTTTACATTTTGACGTTGATTTTTTTGATATTCTTCAAGCTAAAATAACAATGTAATTTTAATTTTTTTTACTTGTATATATATTTTATTTTATATGACTTAATTGTAAGTAAGCAACAAAATATGAGGTTGGATTAGAACAACCCATATGTCGGGACCGGCATTGTCACTACACGAGCCTAAAACTCAAATTCAAGCTTAACATGATTACTAAATAAATCGAGCCAAGCCAAACTTTGTGTAGTTCGAAGTAAGACCCAATTTCAGTCATACCCATGCTCAAGTGGACCCTCATCAGAGGGGACAGAAGTCAATCCCTTATCCAGAACCCCCATCACTGCATCACATTTGTCTCGTCTCATTCATTCAGAGAGAAGCAAAACTGGGGCCAGTTTGATCTCAAAGCTACTCCTATCACAATTCACTGTGATGTAAACCAGTTCTCTCCCCAAAACTTGTTTTGTGCCCTTTTGTGTTATTTACCGGCAGCTGAGCTTTGTCCTTTTAGCTGGTTACTGATTGATCCTTATCGACTCTGTTTCATTTCGCCGCCCTCATCTAAGCATTAACTACGTGCACGCTTCGTTGTCCATTTCCTACACGAGCCTCCCTCCGTTACCCATCTTCAACCGCTTTGACATCACTTGATCTCTCTCTCTCTCTCTCTCTCTCTCTCTCTCTCTCTCGTTGATCTTACATATAGATAGATACACGTACTTACATGCAGTGTATGTGGGTATATTATGTCTGGGTGGATGCAGTTACTGGTGCGTTTCAATTTACAAATCCTAGATCACCATTCGAATGTCAAATAACCCAACCAACTAGAAACCACTGAAATTCTGATTACAATTTACCCAAACCCGATTGATTATGGATTTAGTGCTTGCAAAGGAGGGTTTTGGTCATACCCAGAAAAGGGGGAAGTGGGTTCTTCTACTGGCCGCCCTGGGTTTCACAGGATATGGAGCATACAACGTTTATCACTTGCCTTATGTGGCTAAGAAGAGGAAAAAGCTGTTGAAGCTCTTGGGAGCCCTGATTTCAATTGCTGAAGCTGTGTCCAATTCAGCTGAGGCAATTGGGGTTGTATCAAAAGATCTGAAAGAGTTTGTGCAATCGGATTCGGACCGAATTCCGAACAGTGTAAGGCAGGTTTCTAAGGTTACGAGGTCGGAGGAGTTTTCGGAGTCTGTGGTTAAGGTTACTAGGGCTTTAACTGTTGGAATTTCAAAAGGGTATCGATCAGGAATGAGGAAAGATGATGGAATGAGTGTGAATTTGAGCTTTTTGGACCAGGTTTCTGATAAGCTGTTCTCTACAGCTGGGTCTGGTTTTGCTTCTGTTGTTGTTGGGAGCTTTGCAAAACACTTGGTTATGGCTTATTCTGATTTTGCGACCAGTAACAATTCGAAGTCTGCGGTCGAGTGGGTGAATGTTGTGTGTGGCGAGAAGAGCAGAGAACTCATTGGTGATTGTATCCAATTGTTTGTGAGCACAGTGGTTACCGTCTATCTTGAGAAGACGATGCACATCAATACCTACGATGAGCTTTTTTCAGGGCTGACTAATCCGAAGCACGAAAGGAAAATGAAAGAGATGGTGGCATCAGTTTGCAATGGAGCAGTCGAAACTCTGGTCAAGACATCTCACCAAGTCTTGACTAGTGGTAGTTCCGGTTTGAAGTCCAACTCAAGTGATCCGTATTTGGCTATTGATGAGTTTGAAAATCAGAATTCGGCGAATGAGGAACTTTATGGGGAAGCGCGGGAATCGTTCGATGAGAATGAGGATGGTGGCTGGATGAATAAGGTGTCTTCTACGTTGGCAGTTCCAAGCAATAGAAAGTTTGTTCTTGATTTGACTGGGAGGGTAACTTTCGAAACTGTTAAATCCTTCCTAGATTTTTTGATGGAGAAGCTATGTGAGGGCATGAGAAGTAGTCTTAATGGTGCTCATGAGGCAGTCATTGACAGGAGTATCGAAGTTGTCAGATTTGTGACACAAAAATCATCTGATTTTGTAACAATATGTGTTTCTCTGTGTTTGCACATACTGGGCAGTGTTTGGATTTTGGTGCCAGCTTAGGTGTTCAAGACGTTTACAGTGGGTGATTGTGTTTTTTCTGTTTTTGGTAGTTCTTGTTTTGCAACCCCATGTTGAGTGAGTGATACGATTATATGTGTGCATCTCCGTTAAGTTTGACTCATATATTTCCATTTCAGCAAGAGGTTTGTATTGTTGATTCAATGTTGCTTACTCCTCCGGGATTTCATCGTTTCCTCTTCTTCTCTTCTCAATCAAATGGCGTCCTTTGTGTTTTTTCATTACAGCCGATCTGGGAGTATTGTTTAATGTTAGCAGGTTAAAGAGCCTTGGGAAGAAGTCTCAAATTCTGTCCTTTCATACACGGACATGCTTCTGTTGGGCAATTTGTTTGATCATCTATCATAATGGTTCGCAACAATCACCCGTTTGTCCTTGCCGCTTTCTATAGCCAATTGTATTACTATTCACATGTTTAGATGGTTGGAATCTTAAGATCTACAAATTTGAGGTCATATCACCATAATAGGAACTTGGAAGAACCATAATAGGAATGTCACATCAAATGACATAATCGATTATGAATTACATTCCCAAACGTAAAATAACAAACAAAAAGGCTGCTATTTCTAAGATCTGATGGAAATATCCTGATGATGTTAGAAAGATTCGGTAATTTGCCTATGTAAGTTGCTCAAGTGTATGTACAAAAACGGACTAAAATAACAGACATAATAACCTGTTAAAGCAATCGAATTTTTGGGTCCATCTTGCAATGATGTGGCTAAAGCTCCAGTTGCATCCAATGCTTTGGCTTCTAACTGAGAACTTCCACTTTAATCGCTAATACAGAACAGACACCAACACGGGATCTCAAAGAATCCACCTCGGAGAACAAAGTAAATGCATAGATGATCCACTTACTTTCCAACCTTTGGGTGAACCTTGAAAAAAATCTGCTTTTAAGTAGAGCTTGTGTCATTCTCCTTTTTTACGGCCTCTTCCTGAACCTTCTTTTTCCAGTATTCGTCGAGTGGTGGCCCGAATATTGCTCTTCCAGAAACAACTCCAATTCTGGATAACCCAGAAAGTCATTAGATGTTCAAACTGTGCAACTGGCTAACAAGGAACATAGTTACAAACCGGCTAAGAAAAGGCCAGGCGCTAGGAACTACTGCTCAAAAGAATACCACCAATAATCAGTTCAAAGAGTGATCGAAATCAAAACTAGAAGTGGTTTTCACTTTTCTTCAAATTGCGTAAGAAGTTACTGCGGAATCGTTTCTGGAGACAAACTAATAATCTACCAACCCCTCCCTAACATCGCATAGCAGAATGTGAATTTTAACTTTCTCATAGGTTTTGACCAACTAATATGGGAAATAACGAGGCACTACTCATTCAATTGTACGTGTTTTCAATACCATGCAACAGTTGTGCTAGTATTTAAAGTTAAATTTACATCATAGTGTTCTTCCTATGAGTCTATCTCATTGTAAACCTACAATATTGCATACAGGCAGAATTCTTGCTTCCACTTTGCTTGAAATAAGAAGATCATAGTTAAACTCTTTAGTTAACTAAAAGTACAGCAATTTTTAACTAAAGTTGGTAAGGAGAATGCACCTGTTGACAGGACTCTGGACTCTATTTCTAGGTAATTACTATAGAGAATAGATTCAGAGTTTAGGCTGTACAAATGATGCAATCTCAATGTAATGTTCAAGGCTAAAAACAACCTATAGGGAACTATTGAAATTGACAGATGACATGATTCAAAGAGCCAAAAATTTAGAACGACAGAATCCAATCATATGCCACTAATTTGACATTATTAATTACTCAACAATTATGAAGAACTAGAGAAAGGTGGTTAGAAACAACACTTCCGTCTCCCTAATATCTCTCAATGTTAATTTCAAAACTAGTGACTACGGCCATACACTAGCTTCCCCACCCGCATCTGCAAAACCTCTCCACCTCTTCCATCTACCAAACAAGATATGCCTCGTCCATCACCACTTTCATTTTACAACAGCAGGTTCAACTTGACCCAGATGGATACAAACCCGCCAAATCCAATGTAACCACAACTTACCCGATGAGTAAATTCATGCCCAATGCTCTTCATCCCATGCTCGAATGGCTGCAATAGCCTTCCCTCTTGATCATTTCCTGCGCTAGACAACTGACGTATTGTTTTGCTAAGCAAAAAAGATGGGAAATCCCCTGGGGCATTACCATAGGGATTCCCATCCGCCATAGAATGTCTTGTTTGAGCCATAGCTACTACCTGGGAAGGCGAGCCCATCACCACAACCCCCAAAGTGCTAGAGCAGACCAAGGGCCCTCCACACAGCATCTAGTTCACGGGACTACAACCCGCAAGCAGGATTCAAACCTGCGACCGTGTGTGTGTGTGTGTGTGTGGGGGGGGGGGGGGGGGGGGGGGGGGGGGGGGGGGGGGGGATGCGGCGGGGGGGTGGGCTTTCACCCTCACACCTTGGCCATCTAGGCTACCACTTTGGTGGTGACATGTATTGGCACTCACGCCAAGGCTTCTCAATTACCACCATCACCAATGAAACCGCTTTCTTCTTTACTAAATATGCTAATGTCTTATATATAGTTATGAATCAATATCCCAATCGAATTTCCCTCTTTACATCCAGAAATGATATACAGGCACCCAGCAAATTCTACACGAGTTGGGTCTGATGCTTTGCACAAGATAATTAGGGTCAATCCAACGGATTCGATGCAGTATTTCAGGGCATTGTTTGAAGTTCCTCTACATTACTTTAAGCCTGTACGACATACACAAAGAAGGAAATAAGAGATGCTTACATAACCGCTCCGATGACCAGGGGGAACGACAGAAACCTCTTCCGGCCGAGCATTCCAAAAGTAAAAGGAGAGAGAGAGAGAGGAAATCGTCTCTGCGATAGATATTATACAGTACTTCTCCTATCTGCAGTTGATGGTGATAGATAGTTATTCGGTTGGGTTGGGGAGGCTGTTAGGCCCACTAATTCTGGTCCTGAAGGATCGATAGTATCGTTCGGCCCGCAAAGCCCCACCAATTTTATTTATTTTTGATCCGCAAAGCCCAAACAATTTGAAACAAACTTTTTCAATTAAATTTAGTTTCGGGAAATTACCGGTCGGTTCTACTTTTTTGTTGCCGTTCCTTGCCAACCCAATTTTGTAGAGAGTATCCCATTTGGTCACTTTTTAAATTTGCTTTTACAATTTTGCCCTCGTTTTAACGTTTTTGTTCCGCTCCATCACTTCGTTTATGACAGTTGGCAAGGACTCGAATACTTCCTTTACGACGGTTGACAAGGAGGAGAATTGTAGCGAGAGGAGTTGATTGACGACGATTCAAACGGTGATGGAATCAAAATCATGTTGGAAGTCCTAGTAGTTCTCAAGTTGAAAGTCCTGGTGGATCGATCTTACGAAGATCCATGTCGGTTGTGAGTTGGTTGGTTGGTTTGAAGTTTGAAGTCCTAGTGGATCTCATAAAGTCTAGAACTTCGTGTGGATCTGAGGTCTAAAGTGGTGAGGTGTGAATTCTGTCAAATATAGGAGGGTGAATTCGATTTTTAAGGCGTGTGAATTTCATCAAATAAGGGGATGAATTTTATTTTTAAGGAGTTTGAATTTTGTAATAAGGCACATAGGGAATGTGAATTCTGTTAAATAAGGGGGTGAATTGTGTCCAATAAGGATTTTGAATTCTGTTTTTAGGAGTGTGAATTCTGTCAAATAGAGCATGTGAATTCTGTCAAATATAAAGAGTGAATTCAAATTAGGGCGTGTGAATTCTATTCCATCAAATAGGAGATGAATTCTATTTTAGGGAGTATGAATTCTATCAAATAAGGGCATGTGAATTCTGTAAAGGGGGTGAATTGTGTCCAATAGGGGTTTTGAATTTTGTTTTTAGCGGTGTGAATTGTGTCAAATTGGACATGTGAATGTGAATTCTAGTTTTAGGGGCTATGAATTCTATCAAATAAGGCATATGAATTCTGTTTTAATTCTGGAATGTGTGAATTCTTAGGGTGTAAATTTTTTTTTTTTTTTGTGAATTAGCATACCCAGAATTCACACCCAAAATGGCCCAGTCTACAAATTCACACATTTTCAGAATTCACACCTTCAAAATTCATATACCTTTCCAGAATTCAAATATCCAAAATTCTGTATTTTTGGGATGTAAATTCTTGATCTGTGTTTTTAGAGGTGTGAAATTTGAATTTTTCTTAGGGGTGTGATTTCTTGATATAAATGCAGAATTCACACCCCACATCTGCAAATTCTGCACAAGTCACACACCCCATCTCATTCAGATCCCCAAATTACACAATTCCCGCCCCTAATTCCTACCCCTATTCCTTTTCAGTATTAAAATCAAACAGTAGATACACACATACATACCTAGCCCTTTTTCCCTTTTGGCATTTCAAAGGAAAAAAATAATCAAACAATACATACAACACACCTACACACCTACACGTACAGGCATAACTAAGACCTAAGATCCACTAGGACTTCAATCTGGAGTATGTTTCCATGAGATCCACTAGGATCTTCCCCCTCTGGATCACCATTCACCCACACCTACGACTCGTCCCTCCTCCACAACCCCTTTGACGACACGCCCCACCTGACGCTCCACCACCTCCGCACCAAGGGGAGCCAGAAGACCAACAACTTTGACGCGTGCCGCGATATGACCAGGCGCCGCTCAGGCACGTGAACACGGAGAAGAAGCTGGAAGAGTGTGGAACGCGGAGTAGAGGGGAGCGGAGCAGGGTATATTGGATAGATCACTTAAACAGGGCTTGGACGGGTATGCTTAGATGCGTGCAGCGCCTGGACGGGTAGATGGTGACAAAAACAGGCCAGCTAGGAAGAACCCAAAATCTGTTCTGGCTGTAGAGCCCATATATAGCTGCATATATAAACCTTCTTGAATTTGAGACACAACCACGGATAATTATTCAATACTTTTGAGATAGCATGGTATTCTAATACTCTTATCCATCACACACACATTTTTGAGTGTATGATTGTGAGATTCATACTCGTAGAATTTTAATTCAGCCAGTAACATAAAATGCTAAGAAAATTTTTGTATACAAAACTCTATATGACATCAACATCTTTATTTTGGTTGAAATGTGTAAGGCCTAATTTATTTTTTGGTTGAGTTATATTATCTTTCAATTCACAAATTCTAAAAACTTAATGCATTTTTCATCTCGTTTCTACTAACAAATTTTTTTTTACCAACTCAATAACTCTTTTATTCACACACCCATCAAAAACTTATTCACTATCGAAAATAATTTGACATTTCTCAATAACTTATTCACTACCGGAAACACCTAATAACTTTTCAACCACAAATTTTTTTCTACAAATTTTTCTCTACCGGAAATTAAATTTCATTTCCTTTGACTACTGATGAATAAAGAAAAACCAAATTGTATGAAAAATGAAAAAAGTAGCACATTTTTTTTAGCACATCTTTTTTTTGAACCCACGGGGATTCGCCGGAGCTTTCTAAATACACAGCAAAGCCACCCTGGCATACACTTAATACTAAAGCTCACAAAAATATGTGGTGAATAAGAGTGTTGCACCACCTAGTGCAATCTTGGATAGACGATCTTAACATCTGCTCACCTCTGGATGGTTATAACTTTTGTTGAGTTGATCGGTTCCAAGGGGAACATGAACTGTTGCAAATTCTATACCATTCAGAAAGTACCATCTAAACAAACGCTACCCATGTGGGAGCCTGTCGTGGGCGTTTGAGGTTCGAGACTATGAATAGACTCTAAAATCTTTTGTGGACTAATCTATTAACACTCTGCAAAAAAGAGCACTACCACATTTAACAGACACATCAAAAGGCCTTTCAAGTTTGATCTTAGATGTCCAGTTTGGATTACTTTGATGTGTCTAATATTCTTGAAACTATTAACAGAATGGGGAAAAAAAAAACCCAATCACCAATTTAATTGACTCCTTAGAGAAGGCAATATGAGTGGTTTATACAACTTGATACCATAAGTTCCATACTTAGAATTGTCTTACAGCCCAATGCTCAAATAGGGAAATTATAGTGTGGACAAATGATAAAGTACATAAACCTGGAAAGGAGAGAACTTTCAACCCACGCATATCCATGAACGCCCCACTCGGGCCCCCATGTGTTCTAGATAACGAAGAATGACAAGCCGGCAAATTCCTCGTACCTAACTATTACAACTGCGTGCTCACCCGAATAGAAATAATCTTCACCTTGGCGTCCGTAATCTATGCCCTGACAAAGATGAAATTTAATGAATTAGTTTAAAAAAATATTCATTTCATTGGCAAAGGAACAGCACACAACTATCAGCAATGAGAACAAAACACAAGTTAGGAAAGCCTAGGAAGGACTTATACAAGGGAACTTACACCCCTGTAGTCATGGAAGGACCTATACGAAGATATGCCAGCGGTAATTGGGAAGCACAGGATGGTATGTCTGATCAAATTAATCTGTGTTGCAGGAGGAAATGAGTGGAACCCCTGAATCCTAAATCTTCTAGGCTGGGAAATAAATTTAACTTACTTAGTATTTAAATCAGCATGTAAACACCACAAAACATGCATTCTATTTTAAGCTTACCAATACTCTGTTGGGGTACTAGGTTAGATTTTGAAGTAAATTAGACAAGAGAGTGAGATTTATAAAGAAAGGATAGGTGAGAGATATTACAAGTTGTGAAGGTTTTTAGTAGATTTTCATTACATCAAAGTGAGTACAACAAGACTCTATTTATAGAACACTTCCATGATCATAATAAGCACATGTGCATTACAAAGATCTCCTAACTTCTAGATTTTTCTAGTTTAAACCCATGTGTTTAATTACAAAACATCTTTCCTGTTTCTTCTAGAATTATCACTACAACAAAAAACACATTCGGTGACATGTAAAAATGTCACCAAAAGCCCAAAATTTGTCACCTATTATCTTTGGTGACACAAGAAGAGGTGTCACTGTATCCATGACACTGAAAGTCAAGGGTGACAAAATTGTGTAGTTGTCACGGAAAGTTGTCAACAGTGACAAAAATTTGGTGTCACCGAAGACAAATTTTCAGTGACACAATTGTCACCGAAAGTAACAGTGACAACAATATGATGTCACGAAAGAGAGATTTTCTGTGACAAAAGTGATTATGTCACAGATAGTAACGATGACAGCACCATTTTGTCACAGAAGAGAGATTCTTCTGTGACAAAGGTTGTCACTAAAAGTACCTACCAGGACAACCAATTGTGTGTCACCAATAACCTATCACAGTAGTAGACATACAACAGTGACAATCTCTTTTGTCACCAAAAGTAGGACTTTAGCAGCAATACACACTTTATTCCATATATTGTTTTCACTTGCATACAAAGTTTCAGATTTTTTGTATCTTATGATTCAACTTAACAAAACTTAAATTGTGAAAAAATAAAATATCATTCAAATCAAATATCTAATAAATCAACATTTATAATCCAACCTCAAAACATTCATCCTCCAATAATAATCACTTCAAACTTAACAACATTACCAAAACTACAAAACATCCATATCCATGATGTCTCTAATGATAAAAAGAACTCAAAACAAGTGTTCCATTTAACTACCAAAAAATCTTCAACTCCATATTGGTTAATTGCCAAAAAGCAACTCCATCTCCTTATTTACCTGTACAAAATTGCAAGAAAAAAAAATTCATATCACATGATGTTCAGACTTTCTAAAACTTGATAAAACTATGGATCAAGAAATTTACTTTTTCAGAAATCTTATAAACATATAAATCCAAGATAACGATACATGCATAGTAAGTTCAACGGTATGGAGAACTGAACAAGTACAATATGAAAACATGGACATGGAATCATGCTATAAAATAAACTTTTGAACTAAACAACACTCGCCATCTATTTTTTTCACGGGTCAGGAGTTGAAATGACAACTCATACTTGGGGCATGTCTAGATAGCTACCATTAAGTTTAGTGACTAGTATTTGACGTAATGTTATGATAATACCTGCATCATTCAACTAACATCAGCTAAGATAAGATCTAGAAGATAGCAATTTCCTAGCTCCATCCGATTTCATCTAGACAACTTGCACAACATATGTATACTTCTGCTAGCTGTTAAACCACATAATTGTGACTGAAATTAAGATAAAACATTGCAGTCCATGGTTTATGAACAAAGAGAGAAAAGCTTCATGTAACTAAAAAGCTTTTGAGCCATCGACAAGGTTAGGTTTGTACCCAGTCTACTGCTACCAAAAACCCATTAATGACTACTAACTGAGCTTACACTTTCAGATGAATCCAAGTGTACAAACATAAAAACCAATGGAGCTAAAAAAAAAAAAGCTAGAAGTTGGTCTAGCCTATCAGGGGAACTTGAGTTTAAGGCCTTTTTACTGAACATGGATATATGCAAAATACAAATGAAAATTCATCTATAAACACATACATCAATAGGTATATGTATCAATTGAAGGAAGATATACGACACTTACGTCAGAGGATCAATGGTGCTTTCTGTTCATGTAGGAAATTATATTAGATTGTTTTTCTTAGATGTGCAACCAATCGGTCAACCTCAAAGACACTGCAAATATCTATATAGATGGGTCATCCACATCTCTTCTTCTTTCTGTCCTTTTTTTTTGCCGTACTTAAATATAATGCATGAAAACAACAGTGTCTATAAGAAATGCACAATCAAATGGTATTCAACGAATATCATACTTCAATGTTTATCACTAAGATTCACACCCAATCTGTCACTCTCAAAGACGCTCCCAACATTCTAGCTCAAGTTAAACTCCATTCACACTAGTTCTGACTAACAACTATGAATAAAGCTAGCAAGAGGATTTCGTACCTTCAAGTCCACATAAGTACGATGATTAGCATCCTCAAAAGCATGCAGTTCATCTGAAGGAGAGAGTGCAATTCATGGTTACTTTCCACATGGTTGGGCACATTAGCCGCTGGAGGAGGATCACATGAAGCATTAGGGAACTCCGTATGCAAAATGGGACGGATTGACAACCTAAACGTGAAACAATTTCACATCAATTATTAACTAGATGTCTTTTAAGTTGGATACAGTAAATTGAACAAATCGATAACTTTCAAAAACTCAAATTTCTATTATAGCATATTCTTTGCCGAAATATCCCTAGAAAGTGGTGGCACAACAGCAGTTAAAGTGATCCACGATAGTGGAAACCGGAGTTAATTTTGGAGCTTTTCGATAGTGGAAGAATCTATGATATACAACCAAACAATTATAAACCGTGGACATCAGGTAATTAGAAAAACAAGAAAAGATAACAAATAAGAAAGTTCATCAAACAAGGAATGTCAAATGCTAGAGGCAAACGCCATGTCACCTGATAATTAAACTAAACTTATCTAAACTCAGAACTTTTCTAGAATCTAAGACAGAAAGTCAGGAACATGCACACAATAAGAGTTGCTACAGATATTCTCATAAAAATGGCATACTATAGGAAGGTATCTAGTACAGTTCCCAACCATAAATTCCAAAAAACTACTCATATTACAAATATCCAAGGAACCTAAACAAATCTAAGAGAAATACACAAATCTAACACCAAGTTGGTGTTTCTAAGGCCCAGTAACCTTCTCCGTATGGGCCAAACAACACATACTGACATACAGGTTCAGCTTTACAAAAGGTACATCAATACATGTGCTAATGTTGGCTATAGTTATTTGATAAAAATCACATGAGAGCTAAAAAGATACATTTACAGATTATGGACACATGTAACATCCCATAGCGCCCAAAGAATCACATGACAATATCAAATTGTATACACTGATACACGTAATGCAACTGAATCAGTGTACTGGTTTTTAAATTCTAAATGTATCGTAAGCAACAACCAACCTATACCAGTCAAAGTTGCAAGCATCAAAAGGATAATAAATCTAGGAGCTATCTTTTTTCCGAAAAAGCAATCCAATTGAAGTCCTAGTTCAACAAGCATATACTCTATATATCACACCAGTAACAGAGTATAATGACTACCAACAGTAAGGTTGAAGCACTATGAAATTATGAACTATGAGAATAGAAAGATTGGGCCATACTTTCCTCCTAATTGAACCCAATTTCTTCCTTTCTCCAATGGCAGAGCACTCATCTAAGCCATCTCTTCTGGTTGTGTATCCAATGATGCTGATAAAACACAAGAAAACAGCTCTGAGTCTCTGACTAGTTAAATCTGCAAATGGTAACACAAACAATCTATTACCCTTGCACTACTTAGACAAACAGACTACCATAAACATCATTAAGCAAATCATTGAAGATAAATGACATTTGAACCTTATATAGAGATACACCAGCAAGACTAAATTCTGGGGTGCCGTTCTAACGAACATTGTTTGCAAAAACCCCGTCTAACCAACACTTTCTTGAGGGGTAGCACTGCAAAAGGACACGACATCATAATTAGCAGATCGATTGGCACTATGAACTGCCAAGGGTAACAAACAAAAACCTAGACAACAAACCATTAGAATATCTTCAGGTTCTATAATAATCAGCAATTCATATCTTCAGCTGCAATTTTTTTATTGTCATCACCAAATTCATTCCTGCAATGAATCACATCCAGCCCAAATTTGTCGTGTTTCCTCAAAGGTAAATATATCAGTAGTTAAGAAATGCGGACTATCAAAACCATAAAAAAAAATTGCCTAGAAGGTCACCACCGTATCACAGAGACAAATAAAAAAGGAAGATCACCGCTACTGTTCTTCGTGATACAATCAATAAAAAACTACTATGTCTAAAAACTCTGATTTCTTTTGGAAAAATCTTATCAAACTCACAATTTACCAATAGAAAAGATGAAAATAAAATCAAGGAAGAGCAGAATTCAGAGTTCGAAAAAACCATAGTTAGGGCTTTGAAACCTTAACCATGGAGCCTTTCAGTACCGTCGAGAACGATTTGACCAGTTAGGGCTCCGATTTGGTGAGTCGAGAAGCCTTCGATTGTAATCGTGAGCATAGAGACCCAGTCAAAGAGAGGAGAAACTTGTCGAGGGTGGCTAACGGACGTCGAGAGGTCACGCGGAGATTATTGCACATAGATCTGGCTCGCTGTTGTCAACAACTATGGGGGAGAGAGAGAGAGAGAGAGAGAGAGAGGCGGGGAGGGGTTTCAATCGTGGGACGGTAAAATTAGGGCTTGTTTTTTGTGACAAACAAAACAGCATGAAACGACGTCGTTTTGAATGAAAATTTTTTTATTTAACTTTTTATAAGCGCGCCTAAATGAACAACAGCCCGGGACAACAAAATTTCAGATCTTTCAGTGACAACTTCATGTTTGTCACCGAAACCTGTCTTCGGTGACAAATTTTTTGTCACCAAATCTCTTCATTATTTGGCGCCTTGCTTGCTGGTTATCCAAAGGTTTTCGGTGACAAGTAATAAAATTGTTTGTCACCGTTGAATATATTCCGTGACAACACCAATTTTTTGTCACCAAAAGGTGTCAAAGGGTGTCACCGTTGGTGTTTTTTGTTGTAGTGTATCTAGTTCTACCCATACAAATATCTTCTAGTATAATTATTACTTCTACACACTTCTAATTATTTTAAACTTAGATATTTAAATACTCATTCTATATTATTCTAGAAAATTACAAATTACTTTTTTAACATACTCCTCCAGTGTTTAGCCCCAGCTTGTACTCTTCAGCAAGACAAACACCGAATGTGATAAGATATGAAAGTATTGGCTCCCTGAGCCGTAGCCCCATACTAAAAAACCAGGTGATCTATTGGGAGATTTAGAACCCCGTCGACGAGGGACTTGTCTACTTATGGATATTGAATTGCGCTGCAATCCAAACTTGCAAGCACGGCACAGATAGCTGGGAAAAAAAATTTGAAAGTCATATTAATAAACTCAATCAGTTTTCAAGAATATCAACCAACAAGAATTACTTACGCCATCCATGCTGATCGAGTACCGGAGTCAAAACCCCCAGATCTGCCCAGGTGAAATATACTGAAAACATATAACAAAGCAGAAATTTATATTTCAATTCAAGAATTGCCGCAAGAATTAACATACACCAAAGATTTTGTGCGCCCAAGTACTTACTAGGTATATGATCATTGGGAGCTGCAATTCTTTCCCACCTACTATGACCCCAATCAACATAAATAAGATCACCCATTTTGTCAACAAGTGTCGCTGTAAATCATATAATAAAAAACAGTGAGTATTAAAGCTTCAAACTTCAAGAATGGTTATTGGCCAAGAAGAATTGAAAGGAAAGAGAGAGAGACCGGGGGCGTGCGGGTTGGTGTTTGTGTGGTTGTAGAATATCCCCTAAACTATGTCCATTTTCTCTATTTAGTTTATAAATTATTAATTTGATGATTTCATCTCTTAAATTATCATGTCGTTACTTACTTAGTTCAATAAATAACGAAAATTAGAAATTTGGACGGAAAATGTGAAGTAAGGTCTTGTTTGGGATCCTGTAGGACAGATACTTGGTTATGAGAGCTTTAAAGAAAAAAAATTAATTATGACCGTTAAGGATAAAATATTCAGAAAAATAATAGTTTCACACCAGTTCAAACAAATTGAAAATTGGAACACTTAATTTTTTTTACAAGGTTCATATATTAGAATCTTACGTGGCGTTTTATAGAGACTAATACAAACATATAATTTTTTTTTAAAAAAAAGACTGAGTTCTTCATATAGAATTTAGACTGTATATATATATATATATATATTAAAAATATGGTTAAAAATTAAGCTCTCTAATTTTTAATTCTTATGAACCGGTGCAAAAATCTTATTTTTTTTGATCATTTTATGCTAAAAGGTTATAATTAATTTTTATTTTTAAAGCTATCATAATTAAGTATCTGCTCTAAAGAGTCTCAAATAAAAAGAAGATATTTAATTATGATAACCCTAGAGATAAAAATTAATCATGAAAAGCAAGACCACAAAGCACAATGCAAGCTCCTCCTCCTTCCCAGCAGTGGATACTCCAACAGTGAACAACCCAATGGAAGACTCTACTGCAGCAGCTGAACAAACATCCGACAGCCACAACGACAATAAATAGCCAACCACTTCCAACATCTGCAGACCTACCTAAGCTTTTGGAATGAACAGCTTGCAAGCCATAGACTTTTGCTGTGTCCAAGAAACACAAAATCTACTTTAGTGCTAGCTCTTTTGTAATCTACTTCACTGCTGGCCCCTTCCCAGATAGTCACGGAACTACTTATGTTAATGTAGCAAACTTATGTAACGTACTGTGGATGAGCCTTTTGCAAGCATAAATATAACCTACTTATATGCAGCTATATCCCAACAAAATTTAAAACCGATCAATTCAACGGGCATGGCACACGTGCCTTGCACGTAGCAAAGTACCTAGTAATTAAATAAACAGGCGCATACAACAGGAATGCATCTTAATTGTCTGGACAATTACCATTTCCCCAATTCCCTTGTATCTATGTCACCTATAATAGCCAATAAAGATGAAACGTAGTTATCAAAATAAAAAAAAAGATAGATGTACAGTTTTAGATTCACACACGATGATGCTACAAGTACCACAAAAAAATTGGCAGTGATATTGTATTCGATATTTTATATTAGTGTGTCATATTAGGTGACGTTGATACATATGATACGTTTTGAGACTATTTGAAATTCAAGTTTGATCGATATATATGGACCGAGTATGTGGAGGCAAGTGCCCCAATTAAGTTCTTATATACTTAAGGGGCTACAACATACAGTAATTCTTTTGAGATGAGTACATTACTCGTACATGGAACTAAACCAATTGGCTGGTGATCCATAGCTGATAGCTGTAAAGCGTGTTATTAGGCTTTTGGAGCATACTGGAGAACGCTGCAACAGGTACAGCAAATGCTGTACAACAATTGCGCACAGACCACTTTTGCGCCTGTCTCGGGCCTCGCAAAAATGACAGAAGCCGCTCATTTTATTCAAAATACTTCGTTTATAGTTCCTGTAAAAAAATCACTTTAATCCAATTTCAGGAACGAATTGAGGGGATGTTCCAGTTTGGGTTCTTTTTTTAAAAGTTCTGTTTTTTTTTAAATTTCAAACTCAAATATAATTAAAATGAAAAATAATTTTATGATTTTTTTGGTACTGTTTAAAAGATCTCAATGAGATCTATCAAATAAAATCCATATTGGTAGAAAAATTATTTGTGTAAACACATAATTTTTTAACTTGAAATTACCTTCTTTTTCTAGAAGTTCTTTTTTTGAAAAAGTGGAACGCCCAAATGGAACTTACATTACAGTAGTCTCGGAAGGACCAATAGACAGATATGGCAGCGGTAATTGGGAAGGCTAGTAAGGTATGGCTGATCACATCTAGCGGTGTTGCGTGAGGAAAGGTATCAAAGCCTTGGATCCTAGACCTTCTTTACTGTGAAAGAAATACAAGATTAGCTAGTATATAAATCAGAGGGCGTTTTTTTTAGGCTTTACCACTCCTCCATATAAATTAGAGGGCGTTATTTTATTTAGGCTTTACCACTCCTCCATAGTTTCCCCAAAACGGCCTCTAGACATACGCCAACCGCGAGAAGATAGGCAAAGGTATGGGCTCTCTCCTGCCCATAAAACCATACTAAACTGTCGACCGACCCTTGGTCCGGTTCGGATCAACCGAAAAACCATTGCATTTGCAAAATTGGCCTAATTTGATCCAAAAACCATCGAACCGTGGGAACTGGCAACGGGTTGATCGAACCGGACCGTCTAAAATTTGAATTGAAAATAACCCACTATGTATTGGAAGCTACGGCTCACACACATGAAACAACTGTCAAAAAGCTTTTCCAGCCCATGCTGTTTTATATACTCCCTTTGTTGCCCGAAATTCATTTTCTTACAGATGTGGGATTGTCCCGAAAGTGTTGAGTGCGAAGAATAGCTCAACTTCTCATCTTTTTCTTCAACTGATGCAGAATTTTTGTATATATCTTTTAAATTAGTAAACTTTTGCATCTTAATATAGATTGGATTTAATTATCATTTGTCTAATATATTCATTATTAATTTTAAATATAATTATGATGTCACGACTCAATTCTGGTTCAACCGCCGTCCGTCCGGTCCCTTTTCCGGTTCACTTGATGGTCCGGATTTTAAAACATTGGTAGACACCAACATCTATGATCTCCTGAGCAGAGAGTACAAATGCAAATGAAATTGTCTAGGATTTGCGCCGAGTGATTTTCGGATAAATGAGGTAAGAGGGGAACAATGGAAATCCTATTGGAATTATCGACGCCATTGGGGCAAAAAAAATGGAAGCATTTACAAGTGGGGTGGTTATGTTGGTTATACATTTATTTGAATGCAATTGATATAGCTATTTCAATGATTTCATTCTATATATTTCGTTAAACGTGCATTCTGCTTGGTTTGTGTTTGCCTCTTTTACAAGAGAATAAATTCTTTATACCGCCGGTATAAACATTTGTTTTTTCTAAATCAATTGCATTGTGCCATGTTGCCATATTTTATTAATTGGGACCACTGTTTTGACAGGTATTGGAATGCAATTGATTTGGAGGAAACAAATATTTACACCGGCAGTGTAAAGAATTTATTCTCCTTTTACAATTCTCATAGTTTATTCAAGGTTTCGTGAGAGATAACAAATGCGGCCAGGACATCGATGAGAGGAGGCTGCACAATGCACACTGATTCTGTTGAGTTTATTGCAATTTTTGTCGCAATTTTTTGGATTAATCATTCGTTCCGACGAGAGAAATTAGAAAAATGTAAAAATGAGGATTGATGTTGAAAAAAAGATCATATAAGACGACACTTTAGACAAAAAAAACATAGTTTTTGATACTTTTTTGTCTTTAGAAAACTTTTTTTTTTTTGCTCTTGATCATAATTTTTTTCTACTTTTAAGACTTCACTTGTCGTGATAGATGTTTAATCCAAAGAATATCATAAAATTTTAACAAAAATTTAGAAAAGACGAACTAAAAACACATAACGGAGGTCGAGATTGAATATACTGATTATCTTTGTCAAGTATATTTCGGCACTTTGGAAGGTTCAGGTTGCACCTCTATGTTCTTCTACGTTTTGAAAATTCGCCACAAACTGAATGCCGTAGAATTCAAGAGGGTAAAAAAGACCTAGGAACTGAAATCAAAAGATGATTAACTGTCGTGATGTATGAACATAACTTGTTTACATCTTCTTAATTGGAACTGAAATTAAAGGGTTAAACATTTTTTCCAAGTTAAAAGGAGGTTAATTTTCCTAACAATATGGAAATCAATGAGTTACCGGCCGAGAATTTGAAAGGTGAGCTTGATTGCTTGAAAGAGATCCCTCAAAATGCCACACTAATACAGGAAATTCAAGATTCTGTAGTCGTTGAAGTACATAGAAAGATCGCTGCCGATTATCGTTTTCTAAAAGCAGTCCAACGCATAATATTGGTAGCACTGCATTCTGCATAGCCATGCACCATATCCATTTGGAATGGGCCTCTCATTCCCCCAGAAAAAAAGTGTACTGTTGCCACACTGCGTTCTGAACATTTTATTGTAAAATTCACACTTTGATGCAAGAGTTTTTTGTTTTCCCCCTCTCCATCTTCTAGTTCTCCTCTTGTTATGCAATCAATTGATCTAAAGAGAGGTGCTCAGCTCTTGCAGGGACAGTGTTTGAGTGCAAGGGATCAAGTGTTGAAGTCCTACTGTCCTAGCATGTGGCGCCATGAAGATGAGACATGAGGTTGTGACTTTTCGTTTCTTGGCGAACAACTCGCAGTTTGAGTCCATTTAATTTTCAACTGGAGATTCACCGCTCCATTACGAAAATGAACGCTCTGAAAGTATATACCCTTGGACCAAAATCGCTCTTCTATTTGCTACTTCTTTTCTCATTCTACGGTCGTGAGTTTCCCAAAATTATCCATTGTAATTATAAATGTTAAAGTACTTCATTGTGTTTTAGACACTATAAAAAGTGGGAGTTATATGTTACATACAAAGAGACAAACAGCAAATAGAATTTTCCTAATCTATATTATATAAAATAGAGTTTTTGTTAAAAATGTCATGGCATATAAATGAGAGCAACCTCTACAATCGTTAGATCACTTTATGTTAACTTTGTAGCCATCGGATTAATTTTTTTTTTTTAAAAGATACAGAGAATATTATTTTAATAAATTCATACTTCTCTACCCTCACTTTTTAGGTAATGTATATCTACATAAATATTGTCTTTTACGTAAATATATCTATGTGGTAATTGACGTTTTATGGTGATTATGACTATCGCGTAGAATGGTTGGGTAAAACAAATAGTTTATTTAAGCTGAGACTATGTTACATTCCAACATGTCTTAAGGCACGGACATTCGCTAGTAAATAGGGAAAATTTCAAAATAGCATCTGATCTTTCATATAAATCACGTATAGGCACCTGACCTTTTAATATTATCAAAAAAATACCTGACCTATTTAAAAACCCATCAATTCTCCACCGCCGTTAACTTTCTATTCAAAAATAGATGAAAATGCTGAAATGGCCTACACCTGGCCATTTGGAGGGAAATCAAAATACATTTTGGGGAAAAAATACATTACTCTACTGATCTCTCCCATCAAAACCCACCTATGGGCCCATGGAGTTTCAATAACAACTATTTTTACTTTTTCTATAACTTTTAGCTTAGTTTTTCTTTTCTTTTTTTTTTTTGCGTTTGTTAGTTTTGCATCAATCTTTTGTGACTTATTGATTCTCGATGAGACGAATCGGAAAAGTATATATTTTTTTTTTACTTTTACCCAAACATTTTAGGAAATAACCACTTTTAAGTCAAAAAAATTGACTATTTCCCAAAATATTTGGGTAAATATATAATTTTTTTTTTAACTTTTCTGATTTGTCTTGATGAGATGAATCAGAAAACAAAAAAAGTGAGGCGCAAAACTGAGAAACACAAAAAAAAATTCAAATAAGAACAAAACTAAAAATTACAGAAAAAGTTAAGTGAATGAGAATGTTCCAAAATCACCAAACATCTCCTTATTTTTTTTCATTTGCCTCACACCCTCGTCATAATAATGCTTAGACGCACATCCAAATGCATGTCGAACACATATGCAGATCGACATGCGTTTGAATTTGTTTGTGCGATGTATGTGTGTCCATTATGTATTCATGGGACCCACAATTTATCGGACGATTGTAAATATCCTTGTAAGAACGTAATAGAAGTACTGGTTGAGAGTATCACATAAAAGTAATGGTGGCTGGTGATGGACAAACACTATTAGGTATTCTTACTTCCCAACAGATGTGTGCCTTTCATGTTTCCGATATACTTTTGTCTGTTGGATCAATTAAGAATGTTTTTACAATTTCCTTAAAATCTCACGTGATTGACCCCAAAAAAAAAAAAAATTTGAACCCAAAACAGGAGTACACCAAAATTTGAGAGGAAAACAGGTTGAGTCGGTCCTACTGTTGACGTGGTCGTGGCGGTTGGTGGAAAATTTAAAGACTGGCAGTTTCAGCCCAATTATGCATGGAGGTCCCATTTGGTGGGCGCACTTTTTTATTGTTCATTTTGAAGATGGCGACTTGTGCATGGAGTCCTTCTCTAACTCTTGAATATTGAGAGAGAGAGAGAGAGTGATGCAGGACAGAATTATGAATCAAGAATAAACGAGCAATAAGGATAATCACAAACGGGATAGATATAGAGAAACTCTCCCTAGACAATTTGTCAATTAATAGTAATCAAAAAACCGTCCAGCCCTAAGGCTTACAACTCCTTAAATACGAAACAAACCCTAGCTCTACTAGGAAAAGGAAAAAATACCAATTTCGGAAAGTTCCGAAATTATTACATATTCTGAAAATATAAGGAAAAATAAAACTTCTCCAGCAAGAACGAACGTTATTGGATTTTCCTATCAAAAGTTATAAGCGAAAAGATTATTTCCTAAAACGACAAATTTGGCCTTTCGGAGCCTTAAACGGCCGAAAAAGGCTAAAAAACACGCGGCACATAGCCAAAGGCAATGTGTCCTGACTGTTGGGCCGTTTTGGATCGAATCCAAGTGGGCCCAAAACCAAAGGCCTCGGTCAATTATTTACGAAAATACCGGCTAGTAGGAATGGATTTTAGGTGGCACTCCTCCTCTAAGCGCATTGCATCAGAGAGAGATAGATAGAGAGAGAGAGAGAGAGAGAGAGAGGAATATCTCACCCAGAGAGTGAGACGGACCCACTTGTGGGCTTACGGGGGCCGCTGCTTCCGCGTTGTTTTGGAGTTTTTTTTTATAAAATTGAAATATTATTTTTAGTTTTTTTTTTTGTTAAGAATTATTTGGATGACTTCTTATAAGCATTACTCCCATAACAAACTATTGGAACTCCATGGTTCCACATGTAACGCCCCGACTTTTCGGGAGTAGAATAAAATAATTTTCTTAAGAAAAATTGCTAAATAAATATAATTTCCTAAAATAAAGTTTAGATATTACAAACTCAAGATAGATTTAATGATTCAAAATACATTGACTCCAGAGCTGACTCTAATCTTGATACGATTTCAAGCATTCTCGATCTTCGCTCTTGGCTTTCCTCCTGTCTTAAAACTGCTCCACCATTGAATCCTGCACTCGCTGGCAAATTGATCGCCGAAGCAAACGATTTGCCAGGATACAGATGTACCCGTGAGTGATAAAATCACCCAGTAGAATAATCCAACCCAACTACCCCTCTTACTTTACAGTTAGCAAGCAGCAAGATAAAACGATACGAAGAAGTAAAATAGAGATTTTTCACATGAGCCAGTTCATTACTATCCATCATCCTATCGTGTAATATTAATCTAAGATCTCCTAGGCGGGATCTTTCCTCCCCAACCGCTAGCCATGATCGGTCTCATGAGGTCACTTTCCTTTGCTGTCGTAGATGCACCTAAGTTATGTACCGAGTGTGTACCCCAATAACTACAACAAGGGGTAAGCTTATCATGCCTGAATCATGACTAGGGTTCACTTATAAATCTAAGATCTCCTCCGCGGGATCTTTCCTCCCCAACCGCTAGCCATGCTCGGTCCCATGAGGTCACTTTCCTTTGCTGTCGCAGATGCACCTAAGTTATGTACCGAGTGTGCATCCCAATAACTACAACAAGGGGAAAGCTTATCATGCCTGAATCACAACTAGGGTTCACCTATCTTATATACCACTTCCACAATCATCACTGGACTCTCGCCAGTTTCAATCTCATCACAAATCTCATCACATCTCCAATTCTCGCCTGCAGGCATTTTAAAAATAAAACTTTCCAAATTCATCCATTACCTAATATTGTCTAGCTGAATTCTATTCGCATACCACCCCATGTCTCTAGGGTCCAATCTAGCATTCAAATCAAGTATAGGTGAAATATACGATTAAATTAAATAATAATTTAAACAAATAACCAGTAATGCAATCACACAACCTTTTATGAATGGGTCGTTGCCCTTATTCTCGTATGGCCACAATGTCATTCATGAAGTAGAAACTTTATAAAAATTTAATAAAATATTTTCTAGGCTTTTATTAATTATTTCTAATTAATTAGATTAATTAAAAGCTAATTAAATACATTAATTAGATAAAAATATTTGAATAATTAATCATGACCTAATAAGAGTCCTAAAAGTCCCATACAATCAGTTGAATGTCAAAAGTTGGGTTCGGAGGGTCGAAGAATTAATTTACATGAAAACGTTAATTAAAGTGTCCGAAAGTGAAGTAAATAGACAACAAATAGTTAATTAAAAAAATAAATATTGAGACTAACATAATTTCATCTTTGGACAGTAAGGAGTCTAAATAAAATTACTCGGGTATTAATAACAATGTTTATAAGTCGTAAAGTAATTTTGATTGGAATTACTTTAAAATAATAATAAATAGTGAATTAAATAAAAAAAATATTTAATTTAACAAGTTACTGTAATTGAGATTCAAGAAGTCTAAAAAAAATTAGTTGAGTGTTAAAACGTTGATTGGAAGATCGTAATTAATTTTCGTTTGTAAACGTTGAACGATAACTAATAAATAATTTAATAAATAGATAATTAAATAAAAAAATATGACCTTAACAAGTTATGATCTTTGAGGTGTGAAAAGTTTAGGAAAAATAGTTCGGGGGTCGAAAAATAAGTTTAGAAGGTCGCAAAACATTTTCGAACCAAAATAGTCGAAACCGCAAGGTTTGACCGAGTCAACCTTGCGGCTGAGCCTCCTGCCGCTAACTCAGCTCTGGTTCTTGCGGCCCGCAGGTTGTGGCTGCAAGGTTTGGGGCAGATTCGGTTTTTTTGGTTTTTCGTGATGGTTTCGATGCATGGGTTCGTTCGGGGCATAGGGTTAAGCATAAAAATAATAAATATACTTAGAGAAGTGTTTGGATGGGATTATAATACCTAGATTGGATCGAATTGATCCACAAACCGAAACTTGAATTTTTTGGATGGAGACTTCGGTTTCTTCGATCGGGAGACCTTGGGTCCGAATCGGATGATGTTTAGGGATGCTTGGGGTTGGGAAAGAATTGTGGAATGCTCAATTTGGGTTTTGGTTGGGCGTTGATATAAAACCCACTTTTTTCTCTCTCACTTTCTCTCTCTAAAACTCCATGGATTGGAATTTCGATTTCTTCGTTTTTCTCTTCTTTTCTGGTCGGCGGAGGGTAGGAAGTATCGTGGTATGCTCGTGGGTCAATGGGTTGGGGTATTTATAGGTGAATTTTGGTACAGTAAGATAAGAACGAATTTAATGGAATTGGGTTTTAAAAGGGACGAATTGGGACTGTTTTTGGGTTAAGGAGGAAGTAGAGATTGAGTAGGAGAGGGAGAGATGAAAGGAGTTTGCATGCATGCAAAGTAAGAAGGAAAAAGAAAAATTAAATTAAAAAGGATAAGATAGATAATTATATTAAAAAAAAGAATTAAATAATACTGATAATACTTTTTAATGATAGTATTAATAATAAAAATTATGGGTTGTTACAAGTTTGTAACGCCCCGAAAATTCGGAGACATTAAAAATATTTTAAAACAAATTTATTTTTTCACAAAAGAAATTCACAAATTTACTACATCACCATTTCAAAAGCATATGTCATTATATTACAACCATTTCGAATAAATCAAAATATTACATTTTCCAAATAACTTAGAAACTTCCAAAATAAAATCGACTTAAAATTAATCAGAGCAACTATGCGCACGAAAACCAAGATTTTCAGCGTCTTCCTCAATAGGATTGAACTCGATCGAATCGTACGACACTTCTGTTCCATCTTCGATACCTGGCGTTCGAGTTACCAGGGCAACATAGTACCGTGAGCGATGACGCTCAGTAGCCAAAACCCACTCGAACCCATAACTTACAAACAATAAGAATATAATTAACATGCATTAGAAATAACATAAAAAGAGAATAATCAACTTTTCTTTCATTACTATCCTTTAACCTATGTGAAATCTCGGACCTTGTCCACGGATCCGTTCCTACCCATAACCTCTGGCACAAACACTGGTGTGGTCTGACTCCCCTTTTCCAGATCCGGATGAAAGATACCTAAGTTTTATACCCGGTAACCCATCCGTGACCATAAGTTCGGATAAAACTTCACCGGATGCGCACGCGAGCACATTCGAGCCCGGGTTGTGACACAAGCACAATACCTCCCTTATGACCCGTCCCAATATCCGAGAGCCGATCATCACCATGCCGTACCCAGGGTTTCGTAAACCAACAATTCTCAATTTCACCACCAATCAATACATCACCACGGGGTTCCAAGCCCGGAATCCAAATCTCAGCCTCACTTTATGATCTTTTCCATTAATCCTATATCCACGTCTAATAAGTTAAATCCGCACATCGCAACCAATCCCGGGGGCGTATTTGTCCATTCTATCAATACAACAACATAACACACATTTTAACATTTCAACTGAAAATACTAACATGCTATCAACACATAATCATGCAATATAATTAATCATGCCATAGAATTTATCATGTGATTAAATTAACATTGAACCGAAAATATTTAACTTAAGGACTCACATTATTGTTTTATATTCTCTATGGTGGTTTTAAAAGCTATTCTAACTTAAGGATTAAACAGTAATTATTCTTAAACTTTTCAATCTTTCCAGCAGCTGTCTTTCTTTCCTTTTCTTTAAAACAATGGCTTATGATTTTCGGAAAAGAAACAGTGGGTTTCGGCCGGTTCGGCTAGCGGCGTCACGATCGAAAACTAATTAACCTCGGGGCTTAATATTAACTTTTACCACTCAAGAGTTAGATTTATAATCTCTTAAATCACAAGGGGCTAAATTGTAATTAATACAACTAATTTATCAACTACGGAGTAATAAGTTTTCCAGAGCTACTGTTTCGTTTCAGAAAAACAGAGGATCTCGGCCGAGCTCGACCAGCGACGTCGGGTTTGACTATTTTCATACCGAAACACAAAACTATCAATACGGAACATAATATATATTTAGGGAGGTGAGTTCGGACTACCTCTCGTCCAGCGAAACGGGTTTCGGAGTGATTTGGTGGCGGGTTGGGGCAGCGGCGGAGTTCGGTTGGTGGTGACCCGGTTAATGGAGATGACGATGTACGGTGGTGATGGGAATGTACGGTGGCGGTGAGGGTGGCTCCGGTGGTGATTAGAAGTGGCGGGGAGCTCGGCGGTGAGTATCGAAATGGCTGATTTTCAGGGCAGTTCCAGGGCTGCTTTTGGAACCTAAATGGGGTTGGAAATGGTAGGTGATGGGTAGGAGGAAATGGGATATACATAATGGTGATTGTATAGATAAAATAAAAAGAATGGGAAGGTGGTGTGATGATCTCGGCTAGAACTAAGACAAAGAAGATGGTTTTGTTCTCTCTCTGACTTCTCTCTCTTGCTGCTCTGTCTCTCTCCTCTGCCGAAATGTTGGTTGGGAAAATAACAAAAGGGTGCAATGGTGTGGGATACAAAGGTGGGTTTTGGATTTTTGCCTGAGGAGTATTAGCCTATGGTTAATATGGTGTTGTCACATTGGGAGGATTTCAAGGAGTAAAAATGGGGATTTTGTTTGCTCCCTCTCTGCCGTAAAAGAAATATGGAGGGGGGAAAATGATCCGGTGCAACGCACACACACACTAGAAAATATTACTCGCTGGATACGTGTGCACACGATCGATTATGGAATTTAAAATTTGGTGCGACGACATGAAAAATTTTCGCATTAAATAAACTAACGAGAAAAATAATATTTTTGTTTTCATAATAATTATTATTTATAAAATATATTGGGTCTTTACAAAGTTGAATTAAAATTTTACTAAACTAATTTTGGTCATGAAAAATTAATCTAGATTTTGTTTTAATCTAATAATACTTTTAAATAATTAATCAATTACTATAGACTTATTTGATTAAAATTCAATTTCTTTATTCGAAAAAAATAGGGCAAAAATCCGGGTCGTTACACCACAGGTGGGTTTTGGCGAGAGAAACGAGTAGAATAATTGTTTTTCCCCCAAAATGTATATTGGTTTCCCTCCAAATGGCCAGATGCATGCCATTTCAACATTTCCATATGTTTTTAGATGGAAAGTTAACAGCGGTTGAAAAATTGATGGATTTTTAAATAGGTCAGTTGCCTATACATGATTTGTATAAAATGTCAGATGCTATTTTGAAATTTTCCTAGTAGATATATAAGAGATGAATGCGTGCAGGGTCATGCTATTGGGCAAGACATTTGAGAATTTTTGATACATGATTACCAAAAAAAGGTTCCAAATGCATGACAGTATTCCTAACAGACCTTAAGCATGAACATCGAAATGTGGTAACTTACCTCCAGAAATGGGAAACAAAAAACATGTGCCAACTCCTTATTCCATCTAAAACCCCTAATTCCTTCCCTACCTTAGACTAACTCTACCCGTTTGGCTCGTTTTGTTTGTTTGCTTACTTTCCGGGAATTTCTTGTTTTATGTGAATTTTTCTAAATTTTTTAATCAAAAATTTTACATACGTATTCATTTTGACAAGAAATTTTTTTCGGTCATGTTTGAAAAAAACAACAATAAACAATTTTCGGTGAGACAAATCCAAAAAGTAAAAGTTCTCTTTGTCAATAATGAAAAAAAGTTTAGAATAATCAAGAATGTTGAGAAAATGGAAAAAGACTCTACCACTGCTGAATCTGTATGGAAAGGTCTAGATCATTGTGGGAATATGGAGAAGTGCACAGATTTTATTGGGAGAATTTGGAAGGAGAATGAGAGCCATTGGATTAACGTAATCCTAGCCGTTCACTAAGAAGGTGAATGCATATACAAGGTAGAATCAACAACTAGAAACTTATTAATAATTTTGATACAAGTTAGAATCAACAACTAGAAACTTGTTAATAATTTGGAGTCTAAATAAGAATTTCCATGAAAATTGCAAGTAAATGAAGCACATAAATCAAAAGTAGAATATGTGCCTCCCATTTGGCGTTAGATAGTTCCAGTGCCTCAATTGTTGTTGCGGGTTTTCCTTCGGCTTTAACATATCAGTCATATTCTCTATCACACGCTCGCGCGCGCGCGCACACACACACACACACACACTTCTCTGTAGTTTCTCCAGAACGGGGTAGTCTTCCTCTGAACACACGCCAACCGTGAGAAGATAGATAAAGGTACAGACCCTCCTGGCCATAGAACCGTAATGGTTATACAGGAGCATTGGGGGATGTAGACACTCGACAGCCATGGTCTCCTGAGCAGAGAGACCAAATGCAGAAACTCCACTCAAGGCATATTGAAGTGCGCTAGAGTCTAAACTGGAAAGCAACGTGCAAATAGCTAGAAAAAAAAATATTGACAGTCATACTAGTAAGTAGAATTAGTTTTCAAGAATTGCGCCTCCGATCGAACACAGGAGTCAACAACCGATGATTAGCCCAATTAAAATTGACTGCAATTATACAAAAAAGTTCTAAGGTTTGTCGCAAGCTTGAATTAATGAAAGAGATTCAAGAATTTTGTACGCCTCCAATTGAGAACAATCTGTGTACTGACTCGATAAACCGTGAATGGAAATAGTTGGAATCTCTCCCATCCGATTTTGAGTCCAATCAACATAAATAAGATGACTCATATCTGTCAACTGGAGTCCCTGTAAACCATACAGAAACTTTTTTGTGTACCGGTATACCAACAACTTGGTATCCTCCTTCACAAATATTGCGACATGTGGCAAGACAAACCATGCCGAGGAAGAGTAAGTATAAATTAAATATGAAGACTTAACTGTAATTTATTCCTTCCCAAATCAGTATTGGCACTAAAACACTTCCTCCACAATTTTTTCCCACGCAAACGTTTTACTTACATCCAACTGTTTTATCCTGCACAAATGTTTTACGTACAATTCCTCCGGTATTGGCGCTAACCTCTTTGCTTTCTTTCTTCTCATCCAATTGTTATACATATCTAGACCCACATCATAATTTTAATTACCAACAGGTAACAACACATTTCAAGGGATTTTTTAGATTTTTAATACAATACGTACTCATTATTATGTTAAATGTTACTCATGATCTCTTGATTTCTATTCATTAATCACACTGAATTTCCTTGCTAATCAGGTTTAATGGATGCCGCATATTATAAAAATGGGAGCAAAGAAGCCACTTTAATAAAAAAAAAATATTCTAATGAGTGCATTGGGGAACTCAAAGTGGGAATGAAAGTCTTTTGGAAAGATTAAGCTTACAACCTCTACAATGACTATGCCTTGAGTAAGGGTTTTAGCATTCGTGAAAGGAAATTAAGTGTTCAGATTTGAATGGAACCTTACGACTGCGAAAGATCAGCAGATGAAGTTTTTTTTTCATGAAAAAAAAAGTGTTTATTTTTTTGGAATTGTTTACGTCTTCAAGATTTGGGGGAAATCGACAATACTGATTTGGAAAGGAAGAAATTACAGTTAAAGTCCTCATATTTTATCTTTTCTCTTTTCTTGGCAAGGTTTGCCACGTGTCACAATTTTTATGAATGAGGATTTGGGTGGTATACCCATTACACAAAAAAATTTCTCTACAAAAAAAGGAGTAAAACTTTAAACTTCAACAACGCAAGGACTCGGAAAAGGGAGACTGCAAAAAACATTTTGAAAGTCTAGATGGGAAAGGGTCTGCAGCTCACTCTAAAGTTTTGCGAGATGGGGTGACTAGACGGAATGGCATAAAAGCTCCACATTGTGAGATCCATTAACAATTATCACAACCCCAGAATTAATGAACATATATTCTCCATACAAATACATGTACTTCAGTGAACAGTAACATAATCTAAACAGAGACTAAACTCAGCAGAAAAACTCTTAGAACATATATGCTTACGATACAATAGTAGAGACTTGTCAAGACCATGCAAAATTTAGGGCATTACAGTCAAGTTTAGGGCCACAACAAAAGCAGAAATGCAATATTCGGAAACATAGCTAACCAGACACTAGATTGAGTCCTATTAATCCTAAAATATTACACAAAATCCGAATTATGAAGTACAGAAAATTTCCTCATACGATCCAGGACCGTGCTTGATATTTTCCACCGGCTGGCGTAGAAGCCAGGGACGTAAAAGGTTGGTAAATTGGTCTCGATTTCAGCCAGTCCTTGTATTTCTCACTCCATCTGTCATACACGATCTTTTGATCCTAGTATCCTACACATCGGCCAAAAAGCAATGAAAAAATGCGATATGCGTTACTTGACCAGCGGTAAAAAAGGTGAGCTTTTGCCCAGGCAGAGAGCTCCACAACGGACACCAGAATGACTCCTTGAACGAGCGAGCGTTCCATGTCCGTTCTGGGCATTTAAAATCAAGTATTGCACGGTTAGAGAAAACCTACACGAAAAACTTTTTTCAGCTTCTATGGCAAATGTATGAAAGGGGCTTAACATTACAAATCCGAGTTTTTGTCGAAAATACAGGAAAAACAAGGGGGCGACTATTCGCAGCCTCGTATTTTCTCCCTTAACCCACTACATTTTGGTAAATAGTTATTGAAAATTATATATAACATTTCGGTAAATAGCTGTTAAAAACAAGATTATATTTCGGTAACTATATGTCGAAAATATGTTCAACCTTTAGTAAACAACAGCCGAACATACATTTTCGGTAAATATCTGTTGAAAAAATATTATATTTTGGTAATTGTAAGTTGAAAATGTATCTCAATTTCGGTAACTAACTGTCGAGTATAATTGAAATTTTTTAACGGGTAAAGGGAGAAAATACGGGGCTGCGAATAGCCGCCCCCAAAAACAAATATGAACCTTGTTATCAAGATTACATAGAGGAAGAACACCAAATAAAATAAAGGTTAAAGTACACGAAGAGTTTCTCAACTATTATTTTTTTTTTTTCGCAGAGACCCCATAACGTTTAAAATCTCCCATATAGACCCCTTTAACTATAATCGTTAACCAATCAGCCCCTTCTATTAAAAAGACCATTAAGATGAAGGGATCAATGTGGACATTATTTTTTTATAGATGAGGGGGTCAGTATGGACGATTTTTAATGGATAAAATTGTCATTTCAATCATTCCATTAACAGAGTTAGCTAATTTTTGATTTCATATAGTTGAGGGGGTCTGTATGGTCGGTTTTAAATGTTATGGAGTCTCCGTAAAAAAAAGTGATAGTTGAGGAGGTCTCTGTGTACTTTTATCTAAAATAAGTAATTACGACAAACAAAATTGAACAATTTTGAGAAAGTACAATTGACATCATAGCTGAGAGGTTGCAAGTATGCAGACCACGAACCAGTAATCTTATTCCCAACAAAGGGAAAATGAGCTCTACATTCCTAATAGAGAGTAGAAACATGAAGTCCAATTGATGCCCTATAGCCAAATAGGTGTAAAAATAAGTTTGTATACCGTTGAGATTTATTAGGGCAATAGGGCATAGCCTGTTCGTATAGTCTCAATTGATCTATTAGGGCAATATAACCTGTTTGTCGATTAACAAACCAGTTATGAGATGTAGTAGTAGAAAACATGAAGTCCAATTGGAATCGGCTAAGTTTGTATAGTCAACGGTTATGAGATTTATACCTTTCTCTGCAAACGGTCATGACTTAGTTGATGCTGGGAAATTCTGTATCCACCCACATCTGTTCTCGTTACCATACTTTTAAAAATCGGCTGCTAAGCCTACGAACCGTTTCAGCTGGTTCGATGCAATTTTTTGAGCGTCTGGTTTGGAGATAGACCGGTATAGCGCAGGGAGCCAAAATCGCAGAAAAATTCAGCACAACTTTATCACTAGCAACTGTAGAAAAATTTTAAGGTTTCTTTCCCTCCCAACAAAGTAAACAGTAGCAGCCAAAGAACATTTCAAGATTAAAAGCTGTACCACCAAACAAAACAAAGCCCAACTGCATAAGCTTCTCCCTGTCCTTGAAAGCTTGATGATCCAAGAAAGTACGTGCCTCAATCAAACGTTCCAGATATTTAGTTGCATAATTGTTGGAGATTTTCTGCTATGAAGTTGCTTTGGGAATAAACTACACGTACCATCTTAGGTTTCGCTTGCTCTAAACTAGTGCTTCCCTCGTGTCATTGTACACAACCCTTCTGGATTCTTGGACCTTCTTCGGCTCGCAGAATGACCTGATCCAGATACCAAGATGCATTTACATCTTCTTGTTAGATTGAGCCCCTGGTAATGTTGTTATATTTAAGTTTCTGACATGTGAGGATTATTCCTCATTGACAATTTGTTCTTTCAACGGATAATACATTAATTTACCCGGCTTGTGGATGTGGTGTTTTAAAAAATTAGTATTCCAGTTTTCTTTGGTACCCTTTCTGTTTTCAACTTTCAAATATTGAAAGCAGATGACAATAACCTTTGTTTGGTAAATGTAGATTTTAAAGTTTGTTTGCACAGATAAAAGGCCACGGATCATGCGAATAGTTGAAAGTTGATTCGAACTGCTCAAATTTTGAAAACTAGTAATTTTTATTAGTTTGTGTAAGAAAAAAATCATATCAATCGGATATCGGTAAGAGTTTTTTCAGAATTTCTAGAACAAAATTGATTGTTTTGCTCTACGAATTCTTAAAAAACTTTTATTGATATTCGATTGAACTGAATTTTTACAGGAATCCACATAAAAATTATTATAAGAAAAATGAATGGCTTGAATTATTTTTGCGAGATCCAAGGTGGGGCCCACAAAAACATGATATGTGGCCTTGTATCGGTGCACATAGCACCCCTGATTTTTATATCAGGTTGACCAAAGTTCACTTTTTCGTTCCAAGAGAAGCTTCTATCTTAGTAGAAGAATTCACTCACCTTTGTCAAATGTCACCTTCCTTCTTGTTTCTATGTGATGATGACATACTAAGAAAAGACCAAATCAATTCAACTGCACACCCTGTTTAAGTTTGACATTTATTCACACCCATTAGGAATTTCGGTATAGTCTCAGCTTTGGGTGGAGTCTCCCGAAAAGATGCATTCCCAATCTCCTACATGTTCGTTGCGATCGCAGTGCTAATCCTGGCATCTTTAGCGCAGGGCAACGAGCAATACCTGAACTGCCACCAGCTATTCCAATGTGGGAACATCCATGGAATCGGTTACCCTTTCTGAGGAGGAAGCAGGTCAGGGTCCTGCGGCCACCCGAGTTTCCAACTGGACTGCACGGGCGAAGCCCCAGTACTCACCATCGAGTCGCGGCCTTAATTACCGAGTCCTATCCATCGACAACGAAATGTACTCTCTCACAGTAGTCAGACAGGAATTCTGGAACGACATTTGCCCCCAGTACCTCCACAACGCCACTCTGGACCCGGACCACTTCAACTTCGCGGCTGATACAGACGAGCTAGTCCTTCACTACGGGTGCACGACACTTCAGCCCGGCAACACGACACTTCGGAATCAGTTTTCATGCCTCGCAAATGGGACCGAGGGAACTTTCGGTATTTACACATCGAGTGGTCTGACGATCGACTTTTTTAGTACTGTCAATTGCGGTGCAAGCGTGAGAGTCTGGGTGAATTCGACGGAGGGGCAGTCTTTGGCGAATAATACTGCTTCTCCAGGAAACGTGACTCGAGTGCTTGATAGTGGTGTTGGGTTGGTGTGGGAAGCCAACAATACTAACTGTCAGCAGTGTGTCGCCTCGGGTGGGGCATGCGGGTCAAATTCCTCGAATCCTGGTTCGTTCGCTTGTTATTGCTCGGATGGGGACAACGCTGCAAGCTGCGGATCAAGTCAACCCGGAACAGGTGCGTTACCCTTTGATCTTGTTAGTTCCGGTTTCTTTTGTTTACTAGTTTGTATGATATGTTTCTTTAGGAAGGTGAAATCTTTCGAGGATCGCTTGATCTTCTGTGGGTTTTTGACTCCTCTGAATTGGAGATTTGAATTTGAAGCGGAGGAATGGGATGTGGTGAAAACTTTTTTTGAAAGAATTAAGATAAGGATGGAGTTTCTTTCCCTTCAGGCGTGGATAGGAGTTAACCGTGGTGCGGTGGAAAAATTAATAGAAAAGCATGGTGGAGCATCTTTGTGCAATAGTCCATTCGACGAAGTAAGGAGTCTATTAATATTGAAATTAAAAATTAAAAAAAAATCCGGAAACAACGCCCCCATAAGCCCTCACTTGGATCTGTCCTTACCTCCGTCCCATTTTGATAGTCCCATACGAAAAAATGTGTAATTTTCAGATAAAAAAAATAGAAATGTACATGATTTTTCGAGTTTCTTCAAACCAAATTGAAGGTCTCGACAAGTTCTTTGATTTGGTGAGAAAAAATTCAAAAAATGATGAACGAAAGTACTTTATTTTTAATCCGGGGACTGTCAAAATAGATAGAGGTTATACAATATATCGGTTTGAGAAAGAGTGATATAGGCGCATATAGCAAGTATTTATAACCTAGATAAAATCAAGGCGAATTAGGCTTCACAGAACCAACAAGAACAAGTTAAAACGTGATAAAGCATCTCAAAAGGAGTTCTGGAGATGTCAACTGAAGAGGGCATTGTATTAGTAGTAAAATGGAACGTACACTTTTGCAACTTTGAGGCAATTAATAAATCAATGCCCTTAGACCTAATCTTCCGCCATCCAAAATTCTGATATCATTATCATATAATCTGAATTGTTCTTGATTTTAGCTTTTATTTGTTTTTAGATAAGAACAAAGTGCACCGTTCATTTGTCAATTTTAGAGTCCCACTATTGTAAAACAAAAAAAATAAAAATAAAAATAATATCTAGGACTGCAACAGATAACTATGCAATGAGCTTATTGCTTACATATTTTACTTTAAACCCAAGAACCTAATCTGAGAAATTAACAATTAGCTTTGGAATTTACTGTAAGATGAATCTGAAAGAAGGCAACCATGATCCAACAAGTCAAATGTAACATAAAAATGAAAGGAAACTTTCTAGTATGCTTAATCCTCAATGTTTGAAATTGTGTCATTATACACCTCAGCCTTTTTAACATCCCAATTCTTATTCTGGTTAACCAAATCTATCCGAATGGGCCTGCATTTCTTGATCAAATGAAAACTTTTTTCCTTGTGAGAATTTATTTCCTCATTAGAATCCTCTCGGTAGGGTCAGTTAAATCCCCAAATAGGAGATATGAAGCCTGCATGCCTTAAAACTGCAGAGCTGGTCGATGGAAATATAGATTTCTGTGGATACCCAGGATTCAACGTTTATTGTGAAGGAGATAAGCCTATATATACAAGTTATTGCGGTAATGACTTACTTGAAGACATCTTTTACTCAAACTACTCCTTTCAGCTAGTAAACCTCGAGGTGTTGAATTCCCAGTGCCCTGCTCCTTTGCGTTTTTTCGTCTTTGATCGATCATCCTTGGAATTCGGGCCCAACTTTGCTAATCCCTACTTGTTCTATAACTGCACCACCTCATTTCCTGGTAATTACAGTGATTATCCCCTTACACGTGCCTTTTCCAATTCTACCTATCACTCTTTTACTTATTTGCTTACCGGAGGAGACTCCATCAATGGTGCTGCTATCACTCTTTTACTTGTGGGTCATGCTGCACCTGTGGAAGTAGAGGGAGGGCAGAATGGTCAACGAGAAGAGAGTAAGGACTATGCAGAGTTGCTGACAAATGGATTTACGTTGGAATGGTCCATAACAAGTTGTACTGAGTGTGTAAACAATTCTGGAGGCAATTCTGGATCTAGCGATGGCAATCGTGTGTCTTTCTGCCCTTATGGGCCTCATTAGTCATTCCAAACACCGCAATGACGGTATGAGTACTACACTCCTGCTTTTAACTTGGCACTCATTTTTCTTCCCAACATAAAGGCCTTTAGAGATTCCCCTCTGCTGCTTAAACAACCCTATGCTCTTTCACTGGTACTTTTTTCACTGAATCGTTTAGTAGTATCTTTTAGCTTTTTACTCTTCTTACTGGTACTTTATGCTGACCAACAGTGATATCTTTCAATTTTCATTTTGTGTTGAAACAAAAACTAAACCTGTCGCCTCACCTTATGTCAAGGGAAGGAAACAAAACCATCAAAAGTATTTATATCTGTGGCGGTTGTATTTCGAGGTTGAAAGCTCCACATGGTCCTTATTTTCATATATTTTTTCTTGTCATTTTATACTTCTTCACTCGCTTCAACATAACACAAGATCCCAAATTGACCAAATTCCTTCTTCCATCTATACTTAAAATACTTTTACCATCTCCCTTTCAATCCTGAGTCCAATGGAATGGATGGCATTTCCGTTGGATGGCTGAATGAATTCACATCACACAGAAATCATTAATGGACTTAGAATCATTCTTGGCAAGTCGAGGGAAGATATTGACCGAGGGTCACTTCCACAACTTTGATGCTATCCGGACCATTCAAAATGGATACTTGAGTAAGGGTGCGAGATATGTGCCCGATAGTTTCCCTGTTGCACCTACATACATAACACTCCCCCTCTATACATGAAACGAAAAATGGCACCTCGTAACCAAATTTACCTTAGGAAACAACTAACAAGGAGGCTATTGTAGGCCCCAATCCTTAGACATCAGAATCAGATGTCTGACATAGGGTTGGCCTAGGGGTAAGCCCAGCAAGTCCTCGGGCTTAGGCAACCCAGAAAAAAAAATTTAAATATAAAAAAGTATCCCATAATAGACAAACCATTTGTTTGGTGCTGTGGTCACCGGATGCTGGCAAAGTTCCATGATAGCTGGGTCCGATTCTCAGCCCCTTTTAGGCCCATGTTTCTTTTGTTTCTCTATTTTTGTTTTGGCTCTTTCTGTTTTCCTCCCAATCCACCATATTACAAAAAATAATTAATAAATTACTTGGTTGGAAAAAAAAACTCATAGTTAAAATAAATTGAGCAAGCTAACACGAATTTTTTTTTTCCCACTCAAATCATAGTTGAAATGTGAAGCAAACTTTCTTATTTTTTTAAAAAAGAAACTTTTACAATCATATTCTCTTTACCTTTATTTAAGTTAAAGTTGATAAAAACTTACCTTCGAACTACCATGTAGCGAGAGAGATTAAGACTCCGTTTGTTTAGGTGTAAAATATTTTTCGGTAAAATATTTTACACATTTTCCGGTGTTTGGTTGTAAAATATTTTCCATTAATTGGATGAAAAGGATTTACCCTTAAATCTTTCGTAAGTTATTTTCCAAAATGAATCCGCTCCTTTCTACTACAATTCTAAGCGCCCCCATCCCCCGCCCACACCCCCCCCCCCCCCCCCCCCCCCCCCCAAAAAAAAAAAAAAAAAAAAACTATTTTGGTGCCGTTCAATTAAGAGCATTTTTTTAGTTTTTGGGGCTTTTTGTATTTTTGCGCTTTTCGTTTTTTGTGCTTTTCGAGACACTTCATTCTTCTCGCATATGTTAACCAAAAAGCCAGAAAATCAACAGGTAGCGGAATGGACCCCGAGTTCTTGGATAATTAAAGTATGATGACTCAATTAAAAATTTGCTTTAAAAAAATGCAAGGAGAATTTTTTTTTTCTTTGAACCGGATCGTGCTAATCAGAAATCACTATAATGGGGGTTACATTTTGATGTTATTCAAGCTAAAAGAATAAGGGCAAATTTCACTCAGACCCCCTGAGGTATTTGACAATGACAAAACGTACCCCTCAGTTTTCAAAAATGACAAAAACCTCCCCTATTTCACAGTTTGGGTTTCATTCCGTTAGTTCCGTTAGTGAAATGGACGGAAAATGTATGAAAAATGAAATCTTCAATTTTATTTAGTTCTACAACTATCTTAGGGCTCTTAATGAAAGTCCTAGAGCAAAAAATTAATTATGACCCTTTAGGATAAAATGATCAAAAAATAAGATTTTCGCACCGATTCAAACAGATTAAATATTGGAGCACTTAAGTATCTTCTCTTCATTTGGTTCTATGGCTCTCTCAGGGCTCTCATTAAAAGCCTTGTGGCCAAAAATTAACTATGACCATTTAGGATAAAATGATAAAAAATAAAAATCTTCGCACCGATTCAAACGAATTAAAAATTGAAGCACTTAAGTATCTGCTCTTCATTTGGTTCTATGATTTTCTTAAGGCTCTCATTGAAAGCCGTAGAGCGAAAAATTAATTATGACTCTTTAGGATAAAATAATCAGAAAAATAAGATTCGCACTGATTCAAATGGATTGAAAATTTGAGCACTTAAGTATCTCCTCTTCGTTTAGTTTTACGTCTATCTTAGGGCTCTCATTGAAAATCTTAGAATCAAAAATTAATTATTGCACTTTAGGATAAAATAATTAAAAAAATAAGATCTTTACACCGATTCAAATGGATTAAAAATTTGAGCACTTAAGTATTTTCTTTTCATTGAGCCCTCAAACCAAATGAAGAGAAAAATTTTAAATGCTCCAAATTTTAATTCGTTTGAATCAGTGCAAAGATTTTATTTTTTTAATCATTTTATCCTAAATGATCATAATTAATTTTTGGCTCTAGGACTTTCAATGAGAGCCCTAAAATAGCTGTAGAATTAAATAAAATTAAAGATTTCATTTTTCGTATATTTTCCGTCCATTTCACTAACGGGACTAAAGGAATGACCCCCAAACTATGAAATATGGGAGATTTCTGTTATTTTTGAAAACTGATGGGTACGTTCTGTCATTGTCAGATACCTTAGGAGGTCTGATTGAAAATTTCCCAAAGAATAATGTAACTTTGAATTTTTTTTTTTTTTTTTTGTACTTGTAGTAAGCGGGCAACAAAGCATGGGGTCGGATTTGGACAACCCAAACATCGGGGCCAACCCTGATTCTGACACTTACAGATTCCCATAACCAATGCATGTGTCATGAGTCTACGTAACATAGGAGGCTATTACTAAATACCTCAAATCAATACTTCTCAGACCTCTTTCTCTCTTCTATTCCAAATTACAATGCCATACAATCAAACTGATTCCCGATGTTAATTCTGCATATGCTCTGATTTATTTCTCAGTTCTAGAATCCATCAACAAAGGTACAATAATCAAGTACCGAGGACTGCAGCAGATGAATATGCAATGAGCTTTCAATTTTGGTTGCTTATATATTTTAGTATTTTCCAAATTGCAACATCCAGATTTGAGAGATAAACTATTAGCTTAACCTACTAAGATGAAACTGAAAGGCAGCAAACCGCGTCAAAAATTTGTATTCTTACCAAAATAGTCAAACTTGATAAATCTAGCAAAATGGGCCTGCATCTCTTGCTCAATATGAAAGTTGGTCCACAAAGATATCTACAAGTGAGAAAGTGAACTTCATCAGTATTTCATTGACTAATTTGAGTACGAACATAGTGCCTCATTTACATGCCAAACCAGAACTTAAAAACCCAAGATATCAAACAAAATCACTAACAGAAATAACAGCTGCAACAAACTTGATGACAGTTGTACACAATCTTGATAACAAATAAAAAATCACGATTCGAGAATCATGAAATCCAAATCCAATTTTATGCCCGGGGGCTTCTTAAAGTCATGAGGACTTCTTGGGGAAGCAAGGTCAACTTAACATCAGGAGGGCTTCTCATAAAATCAAGGGCAGTTTGGCACGTTCCTTTGTGACTATTTGCTTACCAAAACTTATTTACCATCCAATGTCTTACCATTACATTGGAATATTGACATTTGTTACTCTGCTTGTGTAAGTCATCTTATAAGAGTATTTCAAGTCAACTGGAGTGCTAAGCAAAGAAATTATTCTTCGAGGATGGCTCAATTGTAACACTTTTATCTAGCATTTATCGTTTCAGTTCAGTTGTCATAATTCTTTTGTTATGTTGCAGAGAGCAAAAGGAACTTGGGAAAAAAACTTGGAATAGGTGATCCATTTTCCCACTTAATTACCAATGCAGTTTTACATTAGCCTTGAACAGTTCATTCTAACTGCTATTATTACTACTGGTAATGTTGCAATTCTTTCAAAATCAAGCTCTATAGAGCTTCAAACTAAGTTTTGAAAGACCAAGGGACTTAGACTTCCACAACCCACACAACACCCACCCCACCTACCCATCCCCCCCCCCCCCCCCCCCCCCCCCCCCCCCCCCCCCTCCCTTACATGACTTTCCTATGCTGTTACAGGGATTGGAAGCGTTTTGGTCGTTGGGGTAGTGACAACACTAGCCCTGCTCTGCTACTTTTGGCGAAATTCCTCTGGTAAATCCTTCATTTTCCGGAATAATGAAAATGAAGTTTCTGCAAATTTTGATGCCATTCTAAAAAACTGCGGGTCCCTTGCTCCAAAAAAATACAGTTATTCAGAAGTGAAGAAAATGACCAACTCCTTCAAGGAGAAATTGGGTCAAGGAGGATATGGCCTAGTATACAAAGGTGAGTTGAAAAATGGCAGCCTCATTGCAGTGAAGGTCCTAAAGGAATCAAAAGGCAATGGGGAAGAATATATTAATGAGGTTGCAAGCATCAGCAGGACAGCTCACATTAATGTAGTCACTCTTCTGGGTTATTGTTTCGAGCGTCGCAAAAGAGCTCTCATCTACGAGTTCATGCCTAATGGGTCACTGGACAAGTTCATATCTGACAAAAATTTGTCAGTAGAGCATCAATTAGGGTGGGGAACACTCTACCAAATTGCAATTGGAATTGCTAGAGGGTTAGAGTACTTGCACCGTGGTTGTAAAACAAGAATTTTGCACTTTGACATAAAGCCACATAACATTCTTCTAGATGAAGGCTTCTGCCCAAAGATCTCTGACTTTGGCCTCGCCAAACTATGCCCTAAGAAAGACAGTATCATATCAATGTCAGACCTAAGAGGTACAGCTGGCTATATTGCTCCAGAAGTATTTTCTAGGATCTACGGAGGGGTCTCTCACAAGTCGGATGTCTATAGCTATGGAATGATGATTATAGATATGGTTGGAGGGAGAAAGAATCTTGATCTTGGAGTTGACCATACCACTGAATATTTTCCTGATTGGTTATACAGGCATCTTGAACTGGCTGAGGAAATTGGACAGCATGGTAACATGAACGAAGCAGAAACAGAAATATCAAGAAAGATGACGACAGTTGGCTTGTGGTGCATACAAACATATCCTTCTAGTCGACCGGCTATGAGTAAGGTGGTGGAGATGTTAGAAGGGAGCCTAGCATCCTTGCAAATCCCACCTAAGCCTTTCTTGGCTTCTCCCCAAAGAGCACCGGCAGAATCTTCATCCACAGATAATCTAGAGTCGTGCTCCTCTAACGTATGATTATTCTGTCCCAACGGCCACAGTAATACGGAGGATGCAGTTGTTATCCGGAGTGATTGGGCTGTCTATTCCTCTAAATTAGCTACTCTGTGTAATAGAGTGAATTAGCATAATGGCTTGTGGATGCCTATTATTCTCAAAAGCAATCATAATATGATCATTTAAAATAACAGGTTTGATAGCTAACTCATTATATTAGCCATTTACTAATTGCTGCAGCTCTAAATTGTCTGCCTGTTTGCCATTATTAGTTACATTTTAAGCCAACAGCTATCTGAGAAATTCATATATGGGAACAAATACCAAGTGCAGCAGTGGTTCCATCTTATGTGGTATCAAACACCAGCCAATAGAAACCGCAAATGAAATTGGGTGGACATGCCTTGAGTCTGTCACTAACCCAACCATGCAACCCTGGCCACCTCAATTTGAGCTTTCTCCGAATCTCCTTTGCTTGTGAAACCGCCATATTGTAAATCGTTATACCAAATATTTAGTCGTAATCTGGAGGGTGCATCCTACTAAACGTGGTTGTTAGGCAATCATAAATTTGCTTCAAAGGTTTATATCAAAACTGTATGCTTTTGCTCTTTAGCCACCTACTCACAAACAAACTGACTTTAGATCTAGTGCAATGAGAGAATCATACACAAAAGAAGATAGGTTTCTACTCAGAGATACTCATAAATTACATACAAAAAGATATGTATCACAACAGACTATTGCTACAAGATACTGATTGACATACAAGGATTTTTCCAATCAAACGAAAAGTCAATCTCAATACGAATCTCAAGTGAAATACAAAGTCAATTCAGGGTTAAACCAAAAAAAAAAAAAAAACTCAATTACATCCCAAACGAATAAACAATCACAATGTATCATCAGGTAAAAGTTTAGAGGTTTTTTCTTAAATACATCATATTCGAGCAAAGGTCGAAAGGGTAAAAGTGAGAAGGTTGACATACCAGTGAATCTCTGACGTAGAAAAACCAAGACTTTCTTGCTCTTTCTTGCTGCGTATCAAAGAGAGCATTCAGAGGTTATCTGGAGAGATAAAAGTGTAGAAAGAGAATGAGAGATAGAATAATTACTAGTACTATACATCTAACTAGAGTGATGGATTAAAGGGAGGCATAGGGGTGATTCTACACCCAAACGCTAGGCCTGCAGCCAAGCATTCTAACATCACAAAACAAAAATTCCTAGAACTAGACATGATTTCCCTTGAATTTCCCCTCCTTTTCCTGCATTTTTTTGTCTCCTGTTCGTCCCATACTCAGCAACCATGTCACTGCAGTCCTCTCGCTGATTGCACAGCTTCTCCCCCTCCGCCTCCCTTGCTTCCTCATACTTTGCAGGCAAAGCATTTTCCATTACTTCAACTCTTCTGGTTGTAATGTGACATCAACCCCATCTGATTTCTGACCTTTGGCAGCAGTCTTGTCTCGAGAGCCAGAGCCAATTTCCTTTTTCTCAAGTACTCGATAAAAATACTTCTCTGGATCCTTTCTTGGCCGCTTGCGAAGATCAATAACATCCGGAGTCCCAACGCCAGTACTAGGAGTGCTTGAAACACTGTCAAAAGATTGAATGTCGGCCTCGTCTTCCTCTTCCTCGGTCTGTTCTTCTACCTCTGCTTCCTCTTTTTCCTCCAAATCACCCCAATGCTTGGTATTACCAACTAGTTCTTCCTCATGGTTGGACTGTTGAACTCCAAATACATCCCCATACAGAGGGCGGGCATACTCATCAACAGGAGCTTTGCCCCAACCCCCAGGATGATAACCAAAATTAGCTCCTGGAGGAATAGGAGCATTCACCCCAGGAATTTTCAACTGTGGATAAGAAGGTGGTGGACCGTGTCTCTGCATACTGATGAGCCATGGGGGAGGAGGAGCTCCTTCTGGCATACCAAGAGCTTCTTTTAATAGCTCTGATAACATCCCAGGCTTCATCTCTCTATCTAGTTCTACCTCGAACTCTTTCCCTTCGTAATAGCCATCACCAAATGCCGTCAGCTTAGGCTTAGTTTGATACTTGAAAAACGCATCTTCGAGAACCCGATAATTGATATCAATGCTCCCCATCTTTGGATGTATCCGCTTCCCCCGTTGCTTCTGTTTAAGCTTCTTATTACTTTTATCCTCTTTCTCAATGTAAGCCTCTCTGATTTTCTTGATCCCCGTAGCAGCAATGAACTCAGGAAGCCGAAAATGTTGTTTCTCAATACCAACCTTCCCCTGCAAAAAATTTCTTTTATGGCACCAATGTCTTGGCACTGGCACAGAATTCCGATAAGACTTGAGAGATATCAATAGCTCAGGGTGGGCTGCAGTCGCATCCCATACCTCAACTACATCACCAGGCCTCATCTTCTGCTTCAATTTTGCAATTTTCATCCGCTGCTGCTGAAGCTTTCTCGTCTTATTTGAGAGGCGGCCGCCATCAATATCATTCTTCCTCTTCTTCTTGTTCAAAGAGGTGGCAGCAACAACAGCGTCATTGGCAAAAGCCTCATAGTCATCCTTTCGAGTATCATTAACACACCCCGTAGTTTCCTTAATTGGGCTGCTGAATTGCGCAAAGACATTGTTGAATTCGTTATACAAGTTTCCAAATAATTCCATCTTCTCAACTACATTCTCAACTTCAACTTTCTCCTCCTCCATCTCTCGAAAAGAAAAGAAATATTGTTACTGAAAGAAACAAAGGCCTGTGATTCTGAGGCTATGAGAAGACCACAAGTCCAAATTTATAGGTAGAAGCAAACCTAACTCCAACTCCGCAAATTACCCGCCATGACAAAAAATAATATATCTTTGGATTCGGGTAGCTGCTGGAATTTGTAGTTTCTCCTTCTTCTTCTTCTTTTTTTCTTTTTTGATTTTTCAACTAAGAGATACAACTGAAGAGTGAAAGGAAATACTTAGTACAAAGTACAACAAAACAACACAAAGATCAGAGGAAAATTGAAAAAGATTGGTTTCGTACCACACAAGGCGAATGAGATTTGCTGATGAAATTCTTGCGGTGAGCGTGCGGGTTTTGACTTTATTGTACTCTGTTGCTTAGCTTTCTCGCTCTCACCACCTCATAGAAAGCTTTGGCAACAGTGGGAATCTGCTGAAAGAGTTTGGGAATGTTCAGATCAGAGCAGGGCGGGCAGATACAAACAAGCCGCGTTTGAGATGACCGCCGCGTCTGATGTCCAGGGCTACGACCCTGTTGGGTTTGGTTTAAGTGGGAGGTTTGTAATGAGCGTGGAGAAAGATTCAAAAAAAAAAATTATTAAAAATTATGCGCACGAATTTGGAGAGCCAAAAGCAACAAGCCCAATTAGCTGATGATTTTAGTCCTGTGATTCTGTGAACAAACGAGCCGGGTCTGAGATGATCACCCGGCCCACCCCGATATTTTAAGGGCTTGGGAGTTGGGATTGGTACTCTGGTCCAAAGAGCCTGGTTGGGCTTGGAATGTTGTTTGTTGCCCGGCCGGCCCAACCTATTTTGATCACGCATTTGATTTATTTTACACTCTCTATTAAATTTATTCAAAAAAGAAAGAAAGTAGCACAAGTTAAGGCTATATTTGGATGACCAGAATTTTCAGTAGGAATGGAATTATGATTACTAAGAATCAAATTCATAAGAATTTTCTTAAATAAGAATAGGAATATAATTACTAGGAATTTAACTCCTATAAATATAATATCTTAAGTAATTTTACTCTAGTGTTTAAACAAATTCAATAATCTTATGCATTAAATGACTATTTTGGAAATTCATCAGTGTCAACATTTCCTTTTTTGTTTTTTTATTGATTGAGTCAGGAATCGATATATGATTATCACGGGATAAGAGAGTGATCAGATTCCTATTCAATCTGGGAATGTGATTTCTAGTTGGATGTGTCATCAGAAATTACGTTCATATTCTTGTCTCTTCCAAGCGTGGGAATCACAAAAATATGACATCACATTCCTATTGTTGTCTCTTCCAAACGTTGGAATTATAAAAGTATGGAATCACATTCTCATTCCTCCTCAAGATTTCCGCCAACCAAACTAAGCCTTAAGGTTGTTTAAAATAAATTAACCAAAAAAACAAATATATGACCTAAGTGGACATGCTTGAGTTTTGAAATTTGTTCTGAAAATCGTGTTAGCTTCGAAAAGGCCAGGACCGCACTCCCCTTTTGTCTTTTAGCTACGTAGCTACGTAAAAATATAATATTGTTCTTAAATGTGTCAAAAAGTAAGATCATTAAAGGGTAATGTTATAACTTCACATGAATAAAAACAAAAAAGAAGAATGTGATTATAAAAAAGGTAAGTGCCAAAATCATTCCCTCTTTGAAAATCATGTAAGGTCGTAGTTATGGCCTTTTGGTTCACACAAATGTGTAGCAAAAAGATGGGTTGGGGCAAGTTTGATTTGCTTATGGTATGTTACTGTACTTCAGTGTGGATTCAGCTATATCAAACTATCGTTATTTGTTAGTACCTAATTGCTTGTATTTACGAGTGATAGTAATCCCTTCCCCCTCCCTATTTAGGCCGGGTTTCAACTTTTGCAATGACACTCTCGCAATGTTGGCTCATGGGGTAAACTGAGGAAACAACTGCTTACGGCCCCACATTTCAAGTCCAGAAATGCTAGAGGCACATCGGTGTGGCTGAGTTCAGCCACACCCCTCTCACAAGCAGGGGGGACCCACTAAAACGGGTCCCACCTGTATGTGAGGGGGGTGTGGCTGAACTCAGCCACGCCAATGTGTCCCTAGCAGTGTCCAAGTCTGGATAATCATTACTTCCCAACATGACATATATGAGCTCCACAATTCTGGCGCCCTTGGTTGGACTTCAAGGGCCTCAGAATTGTGGAGCTCATATATGTTATGTTGGGAAGTAATGATTATCCAATATTCGCCCACCGAAGTGTAAAGCCCAACTTCAGAAACAAAAGAGCCATCTTGCATTTCTTACACGTAGGCATGCAAGATCCACCAAATGCAAGGGATAGAGTCTTCTTTCTTACACAGCTCAAATGGGATAGAAACAAATGTAAACAGTAAAGCAAACTTATCGTCTTCACTAGCTTGGCTGGTATAAAAAAACAGAAAAAGAAACCTTTTCTGGAATGAATGTAGTTTAGATTTCTTTGCTTGGAGATTGTATTAGACAACCCTTTTATCATTAAGAAGTGCAAAAGTGCAGTTTTTTAAGAGAGATGTGTGGATACCTTTAGTTTGAACTTTGGAATTGTAAGGGGTACTCCATAGCAATTATATATATTTTTAATTTGTTTCGAATTTGCTAATTTGATTTTTCTTAATAGAAAAATACATAAAGGTCTCATTTTCGGAATGCGCTTCCAACCCCGCTGAAAGTTTTGAGCCGACCCTGTATTTTCATTCTAAAAAAATAAAAAATAAAAAGCCGGAGCACTAGCATGTGCTCCATAGGTACCGGTTTAACTCTGGCCAAAGTAGAGCAATTTTGACAAGCTTGTTTTTACATAATAAAATTCATGCCTAACAACGATTTCTCGATTTAGTACAGGCTAGTGATACTAAGATCACTCAACTGTTTCCTTTTTCTATTTTAATTATCACTGTAACACTAAACCGCCAACCACCTCCTTAATTTAACCGAATACTACATGGACCCGTGACTTGGTTGTGTTTCTTTAACTCCTCCACCTGAAAATCGAAAGGTGGTTGTTCAATTGAATTCCCAAAATAATTAGCCAAGAGAAAACCAGTAGATTGTTCCAACTTCCAAAAGGCTTTTCCAAAATTGGCTTCATCAATTCTTTTCTTCTTTTTTTTTTTTCCTTCTATTTTTTATAACTCAGGTGTCAATGTTATCGATTTTTTGTAAGCTTCAGTAATGCGGGCAAATTGACTTGAGTTAATAAAATGATTCAGAATGATGATAGTACAATATCGTATTGCTACAAATATATGATGATGTTCAGAAAATGTGAATAAGATGCAGAAAACTCCACGTAGTTTCTTTTCCCAGTGGCAACTAAATGACTAGCTAGAACATGAGTGATTTCAGTATCTTTCAGCAATTAACAATGGAGCTACGTGGAGTTTTTAGTATTACTTTCTGCTCCCAATTATGTGATTAAGTATTAATTCACGATAAGCTAATGAACGAAAGTTCTATGGCTTCTGCTTCTGGGTGTAGATGTAGTCAATGTGAGCAGCCAGAGTCCTCCTCATCAAGCACTCTTCATCTCCTACTCCTTCACAGCTCTCTTCCACTTCCACCTCTGTTTTCTGAGCTTCAACACCCTAATCAAAATAACAACAACAACAACAAAAACACATGTAAGAACCAATTAACCCATGAGCAAAACCCATGAGCAAAACCAATATCTAAGATTGAATTTCAACAAATTGAACCTACCCCATGTTGGGTTTTCACGAGATAGTGCTCCATAGGGTTTGGCATGGGGCGGGCGGCGTAGGATAGCGTGGAGCAGAGGAGGAGGAGGACTAACGTGAACAGGGTGATAAGTTTTGTGGACATCTTTTGTTCTTTGATAGGCAGCAAATGGTTTAAGGTTGGGACTTGAGATCGGTTGGTTAACTTATGGCTTGTACACAGAAGGGACTTGTGGTGATATTGGTATTTATAGAAGAGGAAAAGAAGAGAGGACCATAGAATTTAAGAGCGTGTGAACTTGAGAGAGTGGAAGGGCGACTTTAGTCTGGTAACGTTAGATTACATTTGTACGTTTAGAAAATATGCCGACATATAGTCTGGTACAGTGGAACTCAAGGGGCCTTTTAAAAGTAGACTGGACGATCCAGAAATTCACCAACGACCGAGCAAATAGAGCTCATTATTCTCTCCGCGCTTATTTGTTGGTCACATATGTTACTTTTGGTTGTCTCAACAAGATAGTTTTGGTTCAAAAATAATGGGCAAAAGTCAATGATGAAGTTGTGTTTGATTCACATTTTAGTTTAGTTTTTCAATCATGATCCTATTTTTTTCTCCAATCATTACCTTATTTCTTCAATTATTAATTTCTCATCTCTCTCTATCTCTATCCAATCATTACACATCTCTTCAATCATTACTCTCTCTCTCTCCACCTACTACTAAAATTAAACTAAACTAAAATGTCAACCAAACAAAGCCGGCCCTTTCTTTTTGAAATTAGCTACCAGTAACAAGAAAAGGTAACGATGATGCCCCTAAAAGACTTGAAGGGTAAAAAAAGAAAATGCAAATACGAGGAACTCGACTAGTAAGACTTTGTCCAAATTTCTTGGCAAAATGAACTAAGAAATCCCACTTTTTCGGTTTCCTGCTTCCTTACCAGAAATGCAGCCTTGCACATCCAATGGACATGAACTGTAATGAGACTGTAGGTGGTTTATCAACTCAACGTTAATGACTTGCCGAAAATGTGGCCGTCAATTCATTGATTTGCAAGGCTTAAGTCATGGCCTCAACTTTTATTACTGTTGAAGCTTGATCCATACATACAGATATTGTTATAATTAAAGCAAAAAGTGTTTTCTTCATTGTAATAATAGAAGACAGAGTTTAAATTCTGTCCGCCGCAGGTGGAAACCCTATAGTTCCCACCACCACCATTTGTGGGTGTCACCGTGTGTTTATTATATTAATCTAAATCGTTCGCTTCGTACGTAGAGCCCGCTGAATAGTCATGCAAGAAAATCAGTTTAATTGAACATTGATAGGTTTATAAAAACTTGGATTTTAGTTTATAAAATGGACGGTTTGATTTTGTCTGGCTATAATTTTAAAGTTAAATTAACGATCTAGACGAACAGTTTAGATTATTGTAATGGAAACACAATGAGTCAATGAGACTCATAATGGGTGGTGGAAACGGTGGGGTTTCCACGGATCTGGAAAGAATTTAAACACTGCGTTAGTGTGAGCGGTAACCATCAGCTTGTTATAATAACTGCTATGCAAAATGAACGAAGGAATTAATACAACTATATCACGTACCGATCATGCAGATATCATATACTATTGTTAGTTTATTAGAATTTTTTTTTCCGGCTTCAATCAATAAGGCGGCTGCTATGTACATATTGGTAATGCTAATCATATCCTATACGTACATCTTTCTTTCTTTCTTAGCCGAAAGCATAACTTTGACCCCGAAGTCAATGTCATGATTATCAGAATGTAAAGCACTCAAAGTAGTACTAGTAGTTCTTAGTTACAGAAAATAGTTATATGTATAGTTTATTTGTGATTACAAAAGTTGGCAAATAGAAGGATTATTCAAAGACAGGCCCGGATTCTGGGTAGTTATTAACATATTAGTATATCATTGAATTTGTGCTACTCTATCGCAGTTTTAAAATGTGTCAAGATTCTCTTCGGCCTCTTTTTCAGACCGATCCTATTGATCGATTGCGTTTTTTGACCGTTTCTGAGCTCACTTTAATAGGAGTATTAAATACTTTACATGTAACGAGCCCGCTCCAGCTGATCAGCCGTTACAAATATTTCACATCCTTTTCCACTTTTTTTCCCGATGTGGGACTACTAGGCGGGTTTTCACACTACATATAGCAGATCTCGCCAAGAATAGCAACCCTGTCAAGAATCACGTTGGTTGGATATATCTATCCATGCATGATAGAAAGGTAGAAATATCAATCAGGTCTGGTTGATTGATGATGAACCGATGATTGTGTACTTTGAGTTCTGATGATTAGAAGAAGACTACAAACCGTTGAATCATTGATTACCCGAGCTTGGAGAATGACTATGAATTGTTGATCAGGGCTGGCATTGATTGATTGATGATGGACCGTTGATTGTGTATAATAGATATTCACAAGTATTTGGATGCAGACAAAATGCAGGTTGGTGAATAGCAAATCAGTGAACAAGAATATATCGATCTCTGTTTTGATAAGGTTGATTGACTTTGTAAGGGTGAATTGAGAAATTAGAAAAAGGATATATATATATATATATATATATATATATATATATATAAACAAAACAAAACATAAAAGGGGAAGATTTGAGCAATCTAGTCCAGTTGGCAGTTGGAAAAAACACAGGGCTAGGAATCAATCATGTTTATCTTCTGGGGATTTGTATGTTTTACTAAAATAGTAGTAATTGAAACCAAAACTTTTTGAACGAGTCAAAACTCAAAAGCTTCACCATCCTGGGAGCCTTTCGGCATTGATTCATGACTTGTGTTGTGTCCACGGGAAAAAGTTAAAATCAGGAATAATTAAGAAAGATTTTTGCATGCGCAAAATCTCCCTCCCTCTTTCTCTCCCTGTGTGGGGAAATATGAAGAGAAAAAAGTGAAGGCAAGAAACATCCATTTGTCTTCAGCATGGAATATATTTAATATTTGTCGTCATTTTATTTCTCTCATAATGAAATATATTTTATTGATGCAGAAAGAGGAGGTGGAGGCCAAGGTAAGGGGCCGATTATTCGCAATCTCTTATTTTCTCCATTAGCCCATTAAATTTTTTTTTTAAATTACAACATGAGTCCCCAATGCAAAATGTCCTATTTACCCTTCTAACTTTTTAGACACAATCCATCGGTAACTAACTGTCGATATATATATATATATATATATATATATATATATATATATATATATATATTCCGGTAACTAATTATTGATATATATATATATATAATTTGGTAATTAACTGCCGAATTCTGGTATATACTTCGTTATTAGGTTATCGAAAATTTATTTGACAATATTATATTACTGAAGATTAGAAAAGTCCTATATATATATATATATATATATATATATACATTTCGGTAATTGACTGCCGAAAATATATAAACATTTCGTTAACTAACTGTCGAAATTATTTAAATATTATGGTATTCAAATGTCGAAAACATTACATTTTTTTGGACCTGAAACGCCGGAAATCTGGTTCAAAAAATTGAAAATCTTGCGTCGAAAAAATACAATGCTCAATCAGCTCCCAAGTGGGTTTTGTTTTGAGAGAGAGAGTAACCTTGAAGAGAGGAGGGTAGGGAGTGGTGGTGGTGGGGCAGTGGCTTTGGTGGTGGTGGCTATGGAGATTTGGTGTTTTGGGAGGAGAGGGGTATAGTAGGAAGATTTGGAAAAATTAATGGGTTATATGGAGCAAATGAAAGAAGTGGGCTAATGGAGAAAATAAATGGTTACGAATAGTCGCCCCAAGGTAAAAGGGCAACTAGGTAAAGTAACAAAAAACATATTTTAACTAGTTGTTTTGCCTAGAATTGCTGCACTTGCTCTAAGGTCTACTATGGCACTATTACTAGTATCCAAGTAGATGGGTCATAGACATTACTGTGAAGACAAAAATTAAATAAAATTGTTCGGAATATCCATACATGCACATGGAATTTCTCCTTCTTTGTTATTACTATGTGCTCTGGGAGGAGACATGCACTCAGGATTCATATGTAGATCGATAAGGATGATCATGTTCATGGACTGATTACTATATCACAATGAGATAATATGAATTCAAAAGTAATACTAACACATGCCAGTGCCTAAAGGCACGACTCGAAAAATCAGTACATGCAAATATATACTGAACTCTTATGCAAATATATCAACCCCCTCCAACAATTTCAACTATGCGAAAAACTATCAAAGAAATATGAATGTGTAAGCATACAACTTTTTAATAAATTCCATTTGCTGGAAAATACAGTTCCAACAAACCACTTATTAGTAACGCCCAAAAAATTGAGAATGCAAAATGTGGCGATGATGCAATGGAGTGGCGACAGCTCTAATTTGTGTTGCAAATTGCTTATACCTGGAAAAAAAACAAATCAAAACTTTGTTCCGTGTAAGACATGCATGAGGATGTGAAGTTGGTGCATTAGATAAATTAGCAAAGCCCTACATCATATGCACAAAGTATCAAGGTGTTCATGTAACGCCAAGGAGTCACTTAGGGGGCGTTCTAGCTAAGCGTAACATCAAGGTGTTTGAGTTATACCAAACCACTGCAATCGCTTACATTAATAACTCACCTTACATGTAAACATCCCAACCTCTCTTTCAACTTCAGCTTGAGCCTTTTCTTCCTTCTCTTAGACTCTTGTGCTTTGTAAGACAACCTCTCCCGATTTTACCTTTGAAAGAAAACCTTCTTTCCATTGTATCACACAAGGGCATGGTATCTTTCCATAAAAAACCTAAAGTCACCCCAAACACACCAGTGCCAACTATGAAAATACATTTGTCATTCCAAAGGTTCCTTACTCTTTTCAACAATTATCACAAAAATATCGAATGGAAATTCACATATCCAAAATCCTTTGAATCCATACTCCTCGAGTTCAAAAATATAAGCAAGACTAACATTTCACAAGGAAGTTAAGGAAAGGCGCATAATCGATATACATGAACTCTCCAGTCACTTCCCTTTAGGAAGAACCCCGTGAGTTTAACTACTTCATATTTTCCCTTTTAAATTTTCCCTCTCTGTTATGCCCAAAAAAACTTGATGTGAACCCATCAAATAAGCCAAGATTATAAACCTTCTAAATATTTGCATTATGGAAGGTTCATTGGTGAGTGTACAAGTGTCCAAAGCGAAAGAAATAAGTTTATAACAATGCATAAAATCATAATTACCAATACTATCACAACGAGAAATAAAAGAAGTTGAACAAAAATATACCGGCGGTAAGTTTGGTTTAGGACGGCAAGAGATAACCTTTATCTTATCCTTAGGGATTCCAACATAAACAAGAGCTTGGAAGTGTATAGGAGCAGCAGCATTAGCATTGGCCTCAAAGGTAATGTAATGATTACAACCAGAGACTGACATAGAGTTTAACTTGATGACCCTCAGAAACCGGTATTCTGTATTCTACGATACAAGAAAGAAGTTGAACAACAGTAATGCCGAATTAGAGGACCTAATAAATAGGCAATGATGGAAGGAAGAGGAAAAAACAAAAGAAGGAAAATCGTACATGTTCCCATAGTTGTTAAAACTTACAATACACGATAAGTATCTTACGATTTGTATCTTCTCCTTCGGGGAAGGATACGTATCCCATCATTTATCCATTTTGTATAAAAATCCTACGATTTATACGCGTATCCTAATTTTGTACGTATCCTACGAGTAGTTATTCGAAAAAAGTCAGACCTTATTTCAAGAAGCAGAACCCTAAATGCATTAATCTAAGCTGTTTGATCTAAATATGAAATCTTTCAAATCCTTTGATAGAAATTCAATCTCAATGTAGGTCTTGTATAAAAGAAAAAACTATACTTGGATTTTATTTTGTCTACTTTCTTTTCCTTACAAAGGGAACATAAAGTCTTAATGTAACAGGCCCCAGTTGAGAGACTTCAAATTTGGCATCTTAATTTTATTTAAATGTAAGCATAATTTGTTGGTGTTATTAGGTGTATCTACTTCTTAATTATATTTTAATTATGATTAATGTTGTTGAAACATACAATAAATTTAGTATTTTGACAAATCTCCAGTTGACAAAACCCAAATATGATAGATATTATCGAAAAATATATAAATATCTACTCCCTCCGTCCCTTTTTAAGTGTCCTGCTTTGTAATTCCAACTTATTAAAAAAATATCATCATTATACCTTTTACATCAACTTTTTCCTTCACTTCCCCTACTTACCCATCATCATTACACTTTTACTCACTAACTTTTTAAAATGGAATATACTTTTAGGGGTAAAATAGACAATGCATCAACTTTTACCCACTAACTTTACAAAATGGACACTTATTAAGAGACAGTCCAAAATGGAATACTGAACTCTAAAAAAGGGACGGAGGGAGTAGTTTTTAGAAACTCTAATATATCTAGTTCTAGAAGCTCTAGAATATTCTTGTGAAATATCTAAAAAAAAATTGTGAGAATTAGTCTCATGTGTAATTCCAGAATTACCTCAAAATTTATCTTGTATGAAAATATCTTTGTACTAAAATCTTCCATGAAGTAGTATAAATAGGGATAGGTTCTAACCATGTTGACCATGATGTACCAAGCCAAAAAAAAGTTTGAGTTCAAGTGTAATACAAATATTCTCCTCTTCCACGATTGTCTTTAGTATTCTCCCTCTTCCAAAAATATTGTCCAACTACGCAATAGAAAACGATACACGATACGTAATACACAATACGTATTCCGATTTGAAAACTGTAAAGTCCATATTTTGGCAAATTCCATGACAAAATCTTTTTTGATTTGTATCCCATTAATTGTGTTGTATCTTATTGTTCTAGAGCACCTGTTTTAGGAAAGATTTTCAATTATATTATGTAATTGATAAATAGAGGATGTCAAAGGAAAGTTGATTTGTAAGGAAATCAATTTGACAAGGAATCGGCATCGTAGCAGCTGTCAAAGGAAAGTGCATCTCGGAATCAAAGGAGGGAAATAAGGGAACGTGGAATTACTTCAGTGCTTGAGCAATCCTAAAAGGGTTATCACTATGCTTGAGCAATTGGACAGTTGTTGGCTCTATCTATTTATATATGGTTGGCTGGGATTTCTATTAAAAACCGAAGATTTGAGAGCAATTGACCTTGGTCTCCAATACCAAACAATATCAAATGGTGCCCGGTTCTTATCACTTGGAGTTACCCATGATTTAATGATCACGAACCTTTCCACATAAACTTGAAGTGATCTTTTTCAACCATTATATTGTTCCTACTACTTGAAACCTTCTTCCGGTGGATTCTGGAAGTATATTGGAGGACTTGTGGATTCAAGGCGTGCGGCAATCAACCACTTGGTGCGGTGTACGTGGATTCGACAAATCGATCTTTGGTCAGTTGGTGAGGATTCACAAATTGTTTAATTAAGATCGTTTGTAACTGCACAATGATTACTTTTAGTGGTTCGATTTCCTCCCGTGGTTTTTACCCTTTTTAAGGGGTTTTCCACGTATATTCTTGTGTTCACCCATTATTGCTTTTCGTTCCTTTATTACGTTGTTTTTGAGTATTTGATAGCGAAAAAGGAATTTCAATTGGTATCAGAGCGGGTCGCTCATTTTTTTTGGATTTCGTCCTAGAGCGGATCTGTAGCAATAATGAATATGAATACTAACATGAATCATCCGTCGAGTCGCACACCTATTTTGGATAGTGAAAATTTTGATTACTGGAAATCTAGAATAAAGGCTATCATGAGGTCTGTGGATGAGGAAATTTGGAATTCTTGCATTAATGGATATAGTTGTCCTATGAAAACAGTAGAAGGAAAACAGGTCCCCAAAGCTACTTCTGAATTAAGTGCCACGGAAAAAGCTCCTTTACAAGCTAATAATCGTGCCTTAGACATATTATTTAGTGCTGTTGATGTTAATGAACATCGTAAGATAGCAAATTGCGAGATTGCTAAAGAGGCATGGGACATTCTAGTAACTTGTCATGAAGGAACACATGTGGTTAAACAATCTAAGTTGCAAAGACTCACTACTGAATTCGAGATAATTAGGATGCAAGAAGATGAGACGTTTAATCAATTTTACTCTAAATTGATCGCTATTGTCAATAGTTGCGAAACCCTCGGTGAGCCTATTCCTCCATTTAGGGTGATTAAAAAGATTTTGAGATCCTTGCCAGAAAGATTTAAAATGAAGGTCACGATGCTTGAGGGTAAGCGTAAGCTAAATGAAAAATCTGTTGAAGAAGTGGTAGGCATCCTCCAAACATATGAGGCTGATATGTTACAACCTGAGTCCCAAAAATCTAAAATTAAACCTTCCGCTAAGTCGATTGCTTTTTCAAGCTCTCAAAGTGAGTCTAGGGATTCTGATTGTGATGGTGAATATGATCTTGAAGCTATGGCGCTGTTTACCAAAAATTTCAAACAATTTTTCAAGAAGAAAGTGACTGATAGTGATGGGAATAAGAAATTCGGAAATAGAGGAAAAAATGAGTTTTCGAGTGCTAAAGAAAAGAAAGGGATAAAAGGTCCTCCTACAGGCCCTAAATGTTATGAGTGTCAAGGTTATGGTCATGTTGCTCATGAATGCATAAATAAATTAAAGAAAAAGACTAACTTCAAGGCCAACATAACCTGGGATGACGATAGTGAGTCTGATAACTCCGAAGAAGAACAAGTTGATCACACTAACTTTATGGCGTTTGGAGCTTCTTTAAAGTCGAATCTTAGTGATCATGAATCCTCAGACGATAGTGAGAATGAGGGAAGGGATGAGGAGTTTAGTTTCGATGAGTTGAAACAATCCTACAACATGCTATTTAAGGAGAGTATTAAAATTAATGAGGCTAATTTGAAAATGGCAGAGAATTGTAATAAGTCTAACATGGAGTTAGTGACTTGTAAAACTCAAATGGAAGAATTAAAAGGATTGTTGAACAATGTCACGTGTGAAAAGAATAGTTTGTGTCAGGAAGTTAAGAGTCTTCAAGATAAAAATAGAGTCCTGGCGGAGTTAAATACTGCCTCAGAAGGAAAAATAATTATGCTAAAAGCTGAGGTTGACAAAGCTAATAGTCTATTTGAGCGTTTGAATACAGGGTCAAAGACATTGGACGAGATTCTGAGTATACAAAGACCAGTAAGTGACAAAACAGGGCTTGGTTTTTATGAAGCTTCGTCCTCAAAAACATTCGGAGGTATTGCAGATGAGTCGGAATCAAAGAAGGTAAAGCTCAAACCCCATAGTACGGATAATGCAAAAAATATGTTTGGAAAGACTCATGACATTAAAAAGGGCATGTTTACTAGATTCATTCCCACTTGTCATTTCTGCCAAGTCAAAGGGCACATTAAACCAAAATGTTTTCAATTGTATGGGTATCCTCAAGTTTTTCGTCCCTTTAAAAATGCTACCAAGAATGGCAATATAAATGGTATGTCTAGTCATGATAAACATAAAAGGGTAAGGAGTTTGCAGTCAAAACCATTGTTTGAAAATCAAAAGAACTTGAGTAAAATTCAAACTAGACAGATCTGGGTTAGAAAAAGAGATTTGAGTTGTATGTTTGTTCACACTGTGTTTAAGGCTCGTAATTCTCATGTGTGGTATCTTGATAGTGGTTGTTCTCGTCATATGTCTGGAGACAAGTCCGTGTTTATAAATTTTGAAAATTATAACGGAGGTATAGTGACTTTTGGTGATGGAAACACTTCGAAAGTTGTTGGTAAAGGAACCATACAAGCTCCTGGAATAACTCGCCTTGAGAATGTACTATATGTGGACGGATTAAAAGCTAATTTGCTTAGTATAAGCCAAATGTGTGATTCTCATCATGAAGTTCGATTTTCCAAAAATGATTGCTATATTTTGGATAAAGAAGGAAATAGTGTTATGCATGGTACTCGTACTGATGATAATTGTTATGGTATACTTCCTTCTAATGAGATAACGTGTCACTCTACTGCATTAAGTGACACTGAACTTTGGCACCAACGTCTTGGTCACATTAATTATAAGGATTTATCTATGTTGACTAAACGTGAATTGATTAGAGGTGTGCCGAAACTCAGCAAACCAAAAAATCATGTCTGTGGTCCTTGCCAACTCGGTAAACAAACCAGGGCAGTTCACAAAAAGACCACTGGGATAGCTACCAAGAGGCCCCTTGAACTCCTTCACATGGACTTGATGGGTCCTTCTAGAGTTGAAAGCATTGCAGGTAAAAAATATATTTTTGTGGTTGTAGATGATTTTTCTCGTTTCACTTGGGTAAGGTTTCTTCGTGAAAAATCCGAGGCGATATCTATGTTCAAAGTTCTTGTTAAACATATTCAGAATGAGAAAGGAATGAAAATTGGTTGTATTTCACGTATTCGTTCAGATCATGGAAAAGAGTTTGAAAATTCAGAATATGCTAATTTTTGTGATGAACTCGGTATTCGTCATGAGTTTTCTGCTCCTAAAACCCCACAACAAAATGGTGTGGTTGAGAGGAAAAATCGTGTGATACAGGAAATGGCACGAGTAATGCTACATGCTAAGAAAATTGCTCGTAGGTTTTGGGCTGAAGCAGTTCATACTGCTTGCTATGTGATCAATCGTGTTTATCTTAGACCAGGTACTATGAACACACCTTATGAGCTATGGAAAGGTAGAAAACCAAATGTTAAGTACTTTAAAACTTTTGGTAGCAAGTGTTTTATCATGAGAGACAGGGAACAATTAGGTAAGTTCGACTCTAGAAGTGATGAAGGAATTTTCCTAGGCTATTGCACAGACAGCAGAGCATTTAGAGTTTATAATAACCGTACTCGAAGTGTTATGGAGTCCATAAATGTAGTTGTTGATGAAAGTCCATTAAATGAAGCAGATTTTATCTCTAATGATGTATATGAGACTTTAAGTGATCAGGACACAGGTGATGCGGTAGAGGAAAATTCAAGTGATGCAGATACAAATATTTCAAAAGAAGAAGAGCGCAAAGATGATGAACAAGATTATGAAAGCCACGAAGAGCCATTAAACCCAACAGCTCGAGTAAAGCTCAATCATCCCACGAGTCAGGTAATTGGAAATGTTGCAGACCCGATGAAAACTCGCAAACAGCTCAGGGATGAGGTATCGTATGTTTGTTATGTTTCATTAGTTGAGCCAAAAAATATTAAAGAAGCCTTAATTGATGAGTGCTGGGTCGATGCTATGCATGAAGAGTTAAATCAATTTGAGCGTAATAATGTTTGGGAATTAGTTCCAAGACCTCCGCACACTAACATTATTGGTACAAAATGGATTTTTAAAAACAAATCTAACGAACAGGGTATTGTTGTTAGAAATAAAGCCCGTCTAGTAGCTCAGGGATACACACAGGTTGAGGGAATTGATTTTGATGAAACATTTGCGCCTGTAGCTAGGCTAGAGTCTATCCGTATTATGCTAGCTGTTGCATGTTTTTTGGGCTTTAAATTATTTCAAATGGACGTTAAGAGTGCTTTTCTCAATGGTGTCATAAAAGAAGAAGTCTATGTTTCTCAACCTAAAGGGTTCGAAGACCCACACAAAACTGATCATGTATATCATTTAAACAAAGCTCTCTATGGCTTAAAACAAGCTCCCCGAGCTTGGTATGAGAGGTTGACAACTTTTCTGTTAAGTAAAGACTTTGTTAGAGGAAGTGTCGATAAAACGCTCTTTGTCCAACATAAGGGAAAACATTTACTTGTAGTTCAAATTTACGTGGATGATATTATTTTTGGGTCCACATCTCCTGCTCTTGTAAATGAATTTTCTGAGTTTATGCAAAGTGAGTTCGAGATGAGCATGATGGGCGAGCTTATTTTTTTTCTTGGGTTACAGGTACGTCAATTTGAACATGGGATTTTTGTATCTCAAACTAAGTATGCCTCAAACTTAGTTAAGAAATTTGGTCTTGAATCTGCTAAACACTCGCGCACACCGATGAGCACTACTACAAAATTGTCAAAAGATTTAGATGGCATATCTATAGATCAGACTCTTTATCGTAGCATGATTGGTAGTCTCCTCTATTTGACTGCAAGTAGGCCTGATATTGCATTTAGTGTTGGAGTCTGTGCTCGTTACCAAGCCAATCCTAAAGAGTCTCATCTTACAGCAGTTAAGCGTGTTATTAAATACATTAGCGGAACCATGGGTTATGGTATTTGGTTATCTAAAGATACTAATTCGAACTTAGCCGGTTTTTCTGATGCCGACTGGGCTGGGTGCGCTGATGACCGTAAAAGTACTTCTGGGGGATGTTTTTACATTGGGAATAATCTTGTAGCGTGGTTAAGTAAGAAACAAAACTCTATTTCCCTCTCTACCGCCGAAGCGGAGTACATCGCGGCGGGTAGTGCGTGTACACAACTTCTATGGATGAAACAAATGTTGGACGACTACGGGTTACCTCAAGAATGCATTACTCTTTACTGTGACAACACAAGTGCTATTAACATCTCAAAAAATCCTGTGCAACACTCTCGCACAAAGCACATTGATATTCGTCACCATTTCATCCGAGATCTCGTAGAAGATGGTACGGTCACACTTGAATACCTTGACACTACTCATCAAAAAGCTGATCTTTTCACAAAACCCCTTGACTTCCATCGCTTTGATTATCTCCGCAAGTCGGTTGGGGTATGTCTCCTTGATTGAGTTGGTCCTTCCGTCTCTATTCTTGCTCTTTGTTTTTCTTTTACAGTCAAGAAGTTTAGTGTGTGTGTGTGTTTTTTTTATGTTTCGTTGTTAATTTATTTTGATCCTCATTTCTTTGTTTTACCTTTTTATCTTTAAAAAAAAAAAAAAAAACTACTCAAACACGTGTATTAGGACATGTGGTTTCAGTTGTGAGTAAAACACGTGTACTAAAATTCTGTGTTGGATGTAGCATGTGGTTTCAGTTGTGCGTAATCATCCATGGGTTTCACATAAAAGCACTATTTTTTTTCCTTTCAACTGCATGCGTACTTCTTGTTGTTCTCCACTTATGAGCTCTATTAGGACATTAATTGCATCATGCCTTATGCCTCTATGATCCCCACATTTCCACGTCAGGATTAGAGAGATTATTTAGATTGGATAGTTGGTTCTCATGTCCATTGGAATGCCTCATTTTGTTTCTTCGGCGATTGACCTTTTGGCATCTTGGTTGGATACGTTGCTCTCTTAGTTTTGTCTTAACAAAAAAAAAAAACAAGGGGACAGTTTACGTATGAGATCTTAATGCTTATCCGGGCGTTCATCGAGTACCGGACATTTGGGGTGAGGCACTCTCCCTCTGAGTGTTCGTGTCACAAAATGAATAGACTTTGTGAAAGTTTCCGTGTTGGACCACTCGCTTAGTAACCGGGGATTGGGTATGAGGTATTCTTATTTCCAATATTCGTGTCAAAAGGCAGTGGGGTAAAACTACTAAAACACGTGTATTTATTTGGAAGATTCATTAAAAATTGATATGGCAAAATACTCATTGGTTGAGGGGGAGTATTTACTTGTTGAGAGGGAGTTTGTTAGGCCTTGGGATGTCATTCGTATCATCATGTCTGGTTTGACTTCGTGGGAGAAAAGGCGGTTGCCATTCTCATGGAACACGAGAAACCTTGTATCCGAAATGGTGATCTTAATATTTCTGACGTGTCACACACCCACCATTGTCATAGATGCATATTGCATGTAGCACTTAATTCCAGATTTATTCATGCTTGGAAAACCTACAAGTTCATTCATGCATTTCCAAAATTTGAAGTGCTTTTTATTGATTCTCATGGTTGGGTATTCATCTCTCTGATTTATGTGCTTGTCTTGCTCATTTTTTTTCACAGAGTATTTTTGGTCAGCTGTTGCTAGAGCTTTTAAAACTAAAATACAATAAAATCCCTCGGTTGCATATTGTCTTTGCATAGCTCCACTATCACGTGCTATAATTCCCTATTTTTTTTTTTTCTTTTTCTTATCTCGTGCGTATCGTCTCTGGTTTGGGGATTCGGGAAATCATATTTCTCTCGCTTAGCTTTCCTTGTTTTTACCGATCTCTTCCTCTTCTATGGCAACCCACAGTTTCCTTACTCCATCTTTTTTCATTGTTCCCAAATTAAAACCCACGCTCTCTCTATAAGAATTACTCACTCCGTTCCGATTTCTCAACACTCCAGACTCATCCTTTCCTTCCTCACATTCCGAGAACAGTAAGTCTGCTTGCTTTGTGTTTCTGGTTCTCCGACACGAGGGGTTTTTAGTTTCTTTGAAACTTCTTTCATGTTTACTCATGTCATTTCTACCTGGGTTTATTTTTGCAGCACTTCAATGGCGACTCGTGCCTCTCGTCGTAGCCCCATTCGTCGGTTTCCCTCCTCCGAGTTCGAAGAAAAGTTTGAGTTATTTTGCAATCGACCCATTGCCCTCGAGCGTCAGTTAGATGTCGTCTCCTTAGGTAATCACGAAGTTGTTACTTGGATTAAAAAACAGGAGTGGGAAAACTTAGCTATGATCGAGGCCAATGTTAATTTAACCATGGTTCGAGAATTTTTTTGTAATATCACCTCTGTTGATTATAGTACTGAAACGATTACTTCTTTTGTGCGTGGCGAGTCGATTACCCTTACTCCATCAGCACTTGGTACAATTGTCAATTTGACTCCACTATCTGAGTATTTCTACCCTCGTGACTCGCGCACTGTGTCTCCAGCCATTCGGGACTCTATTGCTTATACTTTGACTGGGACATCTCGTAATTGGGAGAAGAATGCTATTTTACAGGGTGTTCTTTATAGTTCATATCGTCTCCTCAATCTGTTCTTTTGTGCAACTGTCGAGCCCTGTAGTCACACTTCCTCCATCCATGCTTATAGGGGTCTCGCTCTTCAGTTTATTGGATTGGGTCGTAACGTTGATTAGTGTCGTATTGCTTTTTCTGAGATTGCTAAGTTTGGTTCTCCTCGTAATCCTCCGAAAGGAAAGCTCCCGTATGGGGTTGTCTTGTCTATCTTTCTTACCAAAATTTGTCACTGTCCGGGTATCACTGGAGATCAATATAAGTTATCCACTGAAAAACGTAAACCTTTTAATCTCCACTCCATCTCTATTAGTGCTGCCCATGCTTCAGAACTTAGTGATGAAGATGACACTAGTGTCCATGTGAATGATACGGCTGAAGGGGACAACTCTTTCACCACAGATATGCTAGTTGATCTGCAGGTTGACAATTGGCGTTTACGAGAGGAGTTGGCTGACCAAGGAAAACGTCTTGCGGTGATGCGCAAAGAACAAATGCGCCAAGGTGTTCTTCTTTTCGAGCTTCAAGAGGCCCAAACCAAACATGCAGCACAGTTTTCTACCTTCATGGCCGAGATGAGGAGTCTCCTCACTTCCACCCGCTCTTCTCCGTAGTTCCCTATTTGCAGTTCTGTTCACTTATGTTCTAATCATTGCCCGATGTGGCTCCCTCTAGACTCATGTTTTTATGGTGTTGCTTTCTTGTTTTCTTTAGTCTGACTTACATGGTTTCAATTTTTCAATGGCTATTATTATCTATCACTTCCGTGTTTTAATTAGGTGCTTCTTTCTATATGCTTTACCTTTGTCATTTCGTGACAAAAAGGGGGAGTAATTTCTTAACAATTAACCAATTATCCTTTCCAGATTTGTGTTTGCAGCTCCTCACAATTGTGCTCCATCTATTAAGGGATAGGTTAATCGTGCTTTGTTTTTTTGTCATGAAAGTGCCAAAGGGGGAGATTGTAAAGTCCATATTTTGGCAAATTCCATGACAAAATCTTTTTTGATTTGTATCCCATTAATTGTGTTGTATCTTATTGTTCTAGAGCACCTGTTTTAGGAAAGATTTTCAATTATATTATGTAATTGATAAATAGAGGATGTCAAAGGAAAGTTGATTTGTAAGGAAATCAATTTGACAAGGAATCGGCATCGTAGCAGCTGTCAAAGGAAAGTGCATCTCGGAATCAAAGGAGGGAAATAAGGGAACGTGGAATTACTTCAGTGCTTGAGCAATCCTAAAAGGGTTATCACTATGCTTGAGCAATTGGACAGTTGTTGGCTCTATCTATTTATATATGGTTGGCTGGGATTTCTATTAAAAACCGAAGATTTGAGAGCAATTGACCTTGGTCTCCAATACCAAACAATATCAAATGGTGCCCGGTTCTTATCACTTGGAGTTACCCATGATTTAATGATCACGAACCTTTCCACATAAACTTGAAGTGATCTTTTTCAACCATTATATTGTTCCTACTACTTGAAACCTTCTTCCGGTGGATTCTGGAAGTATATTGGAGGACTTGTGGATTCAAGGCGTGCGGCAATCAACCACTTGGTGCGGTGTACGTGGATTCGACAAATCGATCTTTGGTCAGTTGGTGAGGATTCACAAATTGTTTAATTAAGATCGTTTGTAACTGCACAATGATTACTTTTAGTGGTTCGATTTCCTCCCGTGGTTTTTACCCTTTTTAAGGGGTTTTCCACGTATATTCTTGTGTTCACCCATTATTGCTTTTCGTTCCTTTATTACGTTGTTTTTGAGTATTTGATAGCGAAAAAGGAATTTCAAAAACATTGCATGTTCCTTGTTATAGATGTCAATTGCCTTGCTTGCACATCGATTGACCTCCTCAAACACACATGGATTCCTTTCAAAGTTTGGGCACGGGTAAATTAAACCGCAATTACCCACACCGGGGGAAGAACGACATCAAACCCCTGTACATTGCAAATAGAAAGTTAAATTTCTTCTCTCCATCATCACTGTGATAATACCATTGGTTACCATAAAAAGTACTGCGGGCATAATGGCACAAACTCTGACTTTCGAGATTACAATATTGCCCTAACGAGTGGAGATGCTCAATCCGATACGATACAGGTAATAACGGTTTGAAATTCCGATAGATATTCAAAGCTATTAACTAATATAAGTTTGTGAATTATATACATACCCCCGTCTTCAGGACCTCTTTACGGTAGTACTCAAACTCGGCAGGGGTCATTGAGCGGTACTGCTGCTGTTGTTGGCTACGACCGCCGCCCAACACAAGCCCTAAGTGTCTAGGATCCCTCACTTCAATCGCAATTAGCCAAAAAACTAGCCCTAGGAGGGAGAGAATATTGGGAACGAACGACGAACAACTCTTCTATCCATCTGTCAATTCTAATAGGGTAAATTTCAATGAACTTCCTCATGTTTTCAAATAATTGCAGAGACCTCCCTAAAGTTTTTGAAATGTCTCCGCAGCTTTTTTTTTGTTAATAATGATTCCAAGTTTCCAAAAGGGGTCTGGAGACCCTGTAGTGGTGCAGCATCTCAGTTGTCTAAGGTGTTTTTAATTTTTTAACTTTACAAATGACTCTTCAAAAAGATTAGATTTTAAACTCAGGCCTTTATGCCTTGTTCCCTTCGCGATTCAAAAAGAATTTTTCAAAAAATTCCCCTAGATTCCTCCTACTTTCCACCTTTTTCTCTCTATCTCTCTCCACTCATTACCCCTACTATTTTTCAAAAATATTTTTCAAATCTCAATCCAAACAAAGCATATATAATTGGTAAGATTGATAGCTAGGATGGTCCACTACACTCATAGTACGCTTCTGCACTATAAAATTGTTGGGACCTTCCAACACATCCTTGTATAGAAAACTTTTGTTTTAATAGTTTTCAAAGTAATAAAAATTATTTATTAGAAATACAAAGTAATTTTCCAAAAAAAAATTTCAAAATTATTTTCAGAAAAAAAAAATTTTAAAAATTTTTTTTTTGAAAATAATAATTTTTTTGAAAACTTTTTTTGGGTAACAAAAGATTTTTAAAAAAAAATACTCCCTCCGTCCTATTTTTATAGTCCATTTTCGTTTTTCGTGTCGATCTTTCAACGCTTATATCTCCCAATCTACAATGTTTTTCATAATTTTGAAAACTTTGTATTATAGATCTAATCGAGAACTATCAAACAAGATTCATATTGCATATTTTTGGAGATTCATATTGGAAGATATAAGTGTTAAAAGAACAGCACGAAAAACGAAAATGGACTATAAAAATGGGACAGAGGGAGTATTTTTTAAAATAAATATGTGACAATATGTTTGAGAGAGAGAGAGAAGATATTAATTTTTTTTTGTAATGATAGTGTACTTGATTAAAAAGATTTGGGGTTCACTAAATTTGATTATTGACAAAAGATTTACTAGTTTTGATTATTCAAGGAGCAAAATTTGATCTGTTGTTGAGAGATTGTTATTCCAATGCGAGCACTTTTTTTGAGCAAACATTAATAACCTTAGCAAAATTTTAAATTTGATTAATCCACTGTGGATGCTCTTATTATTAGAATAGATTTGGCAACAATGGGAAGTCGATGAAGCCCAAAAGAGTTTGGGAATGTTTTGAGCAAGAGTGGGCAGATACAAACAAGCCAGGTCTGAGAATCTGAGATGAGTCAGATGATCGCCCGGCCCACCCCGAAATTTTAAGGATAAAATGACAGTCCAAGACGTGTTTTGATCATTAATATCTGCCAATGACATGCTGAGAACATTTATTAATACTGAAAATACCATTGACGGGTATTAATTATCAAAACATGTTCTAGGCCGTTATTTTCACATATTATTTTAAGGGCTTGGGAGTTGGGATTGCTACTCTGGTCCAAAGAGCCTGGTTGGGCTTAAATGAGTTGGGCTTGGGATGTTGATTGTTGCCCGGCCTGGCCCAATCTATTTTGATTATAATTTTAATTTATTTTACGCTATTTATGAAATTTATTCAAAAAGGAAAGAAACGAACAATTTAAGGCTTTGTTTGGATGACCTGAATATTTTCAGCAGGAATAAGAAATGATTTACAAGGAATCGAATTCCTAAGAATTTTCTTGAGTAGGAATAAAAATATGATTACCAGGAATTTAATTCCTAAAAATATAATAATATCTTAAGTAATTTTACTGTGGTGTTTGAATTAATTCAGTAATCTAATGCAATAAATAACTATTTTGAAAATTTATGAGAGTCAACATTTTCTTTGCTCTTTTATTGATTGAACTAGGAATCTATGATTATCATGGGGTAAGAGAGTGACCAGATTCCTACTCAATCTGGGAATATGATTTCTGGTTGGATGTGTCATCGGGAATTATATTCATATTCTTGTCTCTTCCAAGCATGGAAATCACGAAAGTATGGCATCACATTCATATTGTTGTCTCTTCCGAACATTGGAATTATGAAAGTATAACATCATATTCTCATTCCTTCTCAAAATTCCCGCCATCAAATTTGAGCCTTAAGGTTGTTAAAAATAAATTAACAAAAAAACAAATTCTGTATATGACCTAAGTGGACATGCTTGGGTTTTGAAATTTGTTTTGATTAGGCTCAATGTGAACCGGATTTGGGCTTATGCATATCCCATTACTATACGGTTCTAGTTACTCTGGAAATCGTGTTAGTAGTTTTGAAAAGGAGCGCACTCCCATTTCGTCTTTTAACTATGTAAAAATATAATATTGTCCTTAAGTCAAAAGTGAAATCATTAAAGAGCAATACTGTAACATCACATAAGTAAAAGACAAAAAAGAAAAGTGCGATTATAAAAAAAGGAAGTGCTAAAATCACTCCCTTTTTAAAAATCATGTAAGTTATAACCTTTTGACTCACACAAATATGTAGTAAAAAGATGGGTTGGGGCACTTGCTTGAAATCCAGTTTGATTTGCTTATGGTACATTACTATAGTTCAGTGCGGATTCAGCCCTATCAAACTATCGTTACTGCTTAATTTCTTGTATTTACGGGTGATAGAGATCCCTTCCCCCCCTCCCCATTTAGACCGGGTTTCAACTTTTGGAATGATAATCTGGTTTCGTTCTAGTAAATAAAGAAAGTCGGAGCACTAGCATGTGCCTACATAGATACTGGTTAAACCCTGGCCAAAGTTCAGCAATTTTTAAAAGCTTGTTTTATACATGCTACTAAAATTCATGCCGAACAATGATTTCTCGATTTTAGTAGAGACTAGTAATACTAAGATCACTCAACTGTTTCCTTTTTTCTATTTTAATAATTATCACTGTAACACTCAACGGTCGACCATCTTCTTAATTCAACCGAATATGGACCCGTGACTTGGTTTTGTTTCTTTAACTACCCCACCTGAAAATCGAACGGCGGTTGTTCCATTGAATTCCCAAAATAATTAGCCTGAGAAAAGCAGTAGATTGTTCCAACTTCCAATAGGCTTTTCCAAAAATGGATTCATCATTTTTTTTCCCTCTTCTGTTTTTAATAACTCAGGGGTCTCTGGCCATCGATTCTTTATAAGCTTCAATAATCTTTAATATATATTCAACATTCAGAATGATGAGAGTACAATATAGTATTGCTACATATGATGATGATGTTCGGAATATGTAAATAAGAAGCAGAAAACTCCACGTAGCAATTAAAAACGGAGCTACGTGGAGTTTTAGTAATACTTTCGGTCCTAAACTATGTGTTCTACTATTAATTCGCGATAAGAAGCTAATGAGCAAAAGTTCTATGGCTTCTGCTTCTGGGTGTAGATGTAGTCAACATGAGCAGCCAGAGTCCTCCTCATCAAGCACTCTTCATCTCCTATTCCTTCACAGCTCTCTTCCACTACCACCTCTGTTTTCTGAGCTTCAACACCAACACCCTAATCAAAACAACAACAACAACAACAACAACAACAAAAACACATGTAAGAACCAATTAACCCAAACCTCAAAACCCATGAGCAAAACCAATATCTAAGACTGAATTTCAACAAATTGAACCTACCCCATGTTGGGTTTTCACGAGATAGTGCTCCAGAGGGTTTGGCGCGGGGCGGGCAGCGTAGGATAGCGTGGAGCAGAGGAGGAGGAGGACTAACGTGAACAGGGTGATAAGTTTTGTGGACATCTTTTGTTCTTTGATAGGCAGCAATTAAATGGTTAAGGTTGGGACTTGAGATCAGTTGGTTAACTTATGGCTTGTACAGAGAGGGGACTGTGGTGATATTGGTATTTATAGAAGAGGATAAGAAGAGAGGACCATAGAATTTAAGAGCGTGTGAACTTGAGAGAGTGAAAGGAAGACTTTAGTCTGGTAACGCGCGTTAGATTACATATTTACGTTTAGAAAATAATATGCCGACATATAGTCTGGTCTGGTACAGTGGGACTCAAGGGGCCTTTCAGAATCAGAGGGGCCGATCCAAAAATTCACCAACAACCAGGGACGGACCCACCATAGGACATGTGTGGTCACGTGCCCTCACGCGTTAAAAAAAAAATTTTTTTTTTGATTTTATATATATATTATTTATGTTGAATAAATTTAAAGTGGTGGTAGTTGGTCCGGTGGTAGAGTGTTCTTTTGCTTACCAAGAGGTGGCGAGTCCGACTCTGCCCATGCTCCTCCCCTGTTGGTACTTTCTCCCTTTTGGCCAAAAGGCAGAGTTGAAAATGTATTTTTTTTTTCAAAAGACAATAGAAAAATCTGCCTTTTTCTTAAAAGGCAGAGTAGAAAATAATTTTATTTTTTTCCTACATAGCAATAGAAAATAGTAGTGCGTACCTTAATTATTTTTATGTTATTCATGAGTTCGAGTCTATCCTCATATTGCATTTGTATACTTTTTGTCCCCAAAACTGTAATGGTAGAGTTAGTAATAAAAAAATAGATGATATGAACATGTGATAATGCATATAGTCAAGGTGCGCAAGTTTGCCCAAGTAACTAATTATTAAAATACATATATACTTTAAAATTGTTAATTTATCATGAATGCTAAAATTATTTTGGAATAATGTGCTTAACTGTAACTCATATATTACGGTTACAAAAAAAATTGGTGCCCCCGCTATGTCAAATTCCTGGGTCCGCCACTGCCAATAAACGACCAAATAGATCATTATTCTCGCTGCCTCTATTTGTTGGTCACATATGTTACTTTTGGCGGTCTCAACAAAATAGTTTCGGTTCAAAAATAATGGGTAAAAGTCGATGAATTTACTATTCTATGATGATATCAATAGCACTTACAATATAGGCTATATAGCACAATCGACTAGTAAGAGCATCCACAGTGGAATAATAAAAAATAGATAATCAAAAGTTGTTACATCATCTTTTATTATTCATTTAAGAAGTTTCTAAGGTTAGCAATATAGATGTCTATAATGGCATAATCAAAACTTGCAACATCACATTTTCAACCTATACAAATCTAAAAATTGTCACCATATAAAATAATTTTTAAAAAAAATAGTTTTCAAACTAATAAAAATAGGTTATTAGAAATAGAAAATAATTTTTTGAAAAATTTTATTTTGAAAAAAACACTTTTCGGAAAAAGTTTTAAAAAACAGTTTTTGAAAAAAATACATTTTTTTTAAAATAACAGTTTTTGAAAAAAAAAAGACAGTTTTAAAAATATTAGTTTTTAAGGTCTTTGACCAATTGGGTCTCGGGTAGCTGTGAAAATTAAGTAATTTTCAATTTCCCTTGTCCTTTTAATCTTTGTAATTTTTGAATTCAGAAATTAATAAAATCTTTTTGCTGATAAAAAAATAGTTTATGTTTTTGCAAAAAAAAAAATATATCTTTTAAAAATATGAGAGAGAGAGAGAGAGAGAGAGAAGAGAGGGAAGGTTTTTGTGCAGTGATGGATGTACTTGATTCAGAAAATGTGAATATCACTAAATTTGATTATTGGCAAAAAGTTATTAATTCAAAATTTGATGAGTTAGTAAGAGGTTGTTAAATTTGGTTATGCTACTGTAAGTCTGTAAGCACTTTTTTGAAAAAACATTTCTAACTTTAACAACCCTATGATTTTTGTTATTGCACTGTGATGCTCTAAGACTTTGTCCAAATTTCTTAGCACCATGAACCAAGAAACCCCACTTTTTCGGTTTCCTGCTTCCTTACCAGAAATGCAGCCTTGCACATCCAATGGACATCAACTGAACTGATTGTAGGTGGTTTATCTACTCAACATTAATTACTTACCGAAAATGTGGCTGTCAATTCTTCGATTTGCAAGGTTCAGTCATGGCCACAACTTTGATTAATGGTGAAGCTTGATTCATACACACAGATATTGTCATAATGAAAGCAAAAAGTCATGATTTATTCATTATGATAACAACATGTGATACGACAAAGTTTAAATTTTGTCCGCCACGGATGGAAACCTTAATATGTCCACCACCACCATTTGTTGGCTTTACTATGCGTTTATTGCATTAATCTAAATTGTTCGTCTCGTAGAGCCCGCTAAATAGTATATTCACACAAAAAAAATCAACTTAATCAGACATTGATAGGTGTATAAAAAATTAAATTTTGATTTGTAAAATGAATGATCTGATTCTGTCTAGCTATAATTTTAAAGTTAAACTATCCAAGTGAATAGTTTAGATTACAACAATTGAAACACAATGGAACCCATTATAAGCGGTGGAAACGGTGGGGTTTCCGAAAGAATTTAAACACTGTGTCAATGTGAGCAGTAAGTCGGTAACCATCAGAAACTGCTATGCAAAATGAATGAAGGAATACAACTATATCACGTAGTCATGCAGATATCGTATACTAGTGTTAATTTATTAGATTTTTTTTTTTCCAGCTTCAATCAATAAGGCGGCTGCTAGGTACATACTGGTAATGCGAATCATATCCTATACATCTATTATTCTTTCTTGGCCGAAAGCATAACTGTGACCCTGAAGTTAATGTCATGATTATCAGAATGTAAAGCAGTACTCAAAGTAGTACTAGCAGTTCTTAGTTACAGAATAGTATATGTATAGTTTATTTGTGATTACAAAAGTTGGCAAATAGAAGGATTATTCAAAGACCGGCCCGGATTCTGGGTAGTTAGAGTAACATATTAGTATATTATTTAATTTGTGCTACTCTATCTTAGTTTTAAAACGTGTCTAGATTCTCTTCAGCCTTTTTTTGGGACCGATCCTATTGATCGATTGCGTTTTTGGACCGTTTCTGAGCTCACTTTGATAGGAGTATTTGTAACGACCCAGATTTTTGTCTTATTTTTTTTAAATAAAGAAATTATTTTTTTAATCAAATAGTCTATAGTAATCGATTAATTATTTAAAAGTGTAATTAGATTAAACTAGAATCTAGATTAATTTTTGGTGATTAAAATTAGTTTACCTTATACATTATTAATTAGCTTGTAACTATGTATAAGTGTGTCTATATATCTATAAAATAGATAATAGTAACCATCCCACAATTTATGGGATTTGGATATCCATCCCTCACCTATCTCTCTCTCTATCTCTATCTTTTCACTTATTCACTCTCCTTCCAACTCTTACTAAACTATATCTCTCTCTAATCTCCATATCATCACACTCTCCCACTCTTCTCCACTACCCCTCCTATATTACTCTATGTCTACTAGAAAACCAAATCCATCTCCCCATCCTTTTCGGCTGACAGAGAGATGCGAGTAACATAATTTTATCACATGCACTCACATCATCAAATCTTTAATCGTATAATCTCCATTCTGGTCCATATCACGTACCTCTGTTCACGGCCTATTTCCTCCTAGTTGATGACGTTTTTAGGCTTGAGTTTCTTCACGAATGTTGTAGAGGGTGTCGAGAGCTTCGATTTCAACCCAAGAATCGCCCAAAACGGTCAAGATTTGATAGAGTTATTGCCATCCAAAATTCAGTGAAATTTTTGAATTTCTATTTCCAGACAGCACACAGGACTTATGAAAACCCCCACTTTTCTCCTAACTCCAATGGTTTTTGGGCTTAGAATTCTTCACGAAAGTTGTAAAGCGTTTCAAGATCTTCGCATTAGACACAAGAATCGTCCAAAACGGAAAATGTTTGGTCAAGTTATTCCAGTCCAAAGTTGCTGCTAGAATATCGATCTTTCACTACCAAACGAAAACCCACCGGACTCCACCGAATCACTTTGTCCTGATTAAAGGTAGTATAATCACTCCCCTACCTTCTCCTAAGTATATTGAGTAATTGCGTATTAATCTTATGACCCGAATTGAAAGAAATCGATCTCGACGTCGCGTGGTCTAGACCGGCCGTCTCCTCTGTCTATTTATTTATTTATTTTTCTTCAGTTGTGAACAGTGAATCCCACGAGATGGATATTGAATTATTATTATTTTTTGATAAAATAACACTTTGATCCTCCTAAATTATTTAGTGTACTAATTTTGGTCCAAATGTATGATATCATATTATAATTAGCCCCTTAGTTTATTAAAGTTCATGTTTTGGCGCCATAACATGTTCTTTTATTATGACTTAAGTTTTATAATCCTATCTATCTCTTCTCAAAGTATATTAAGTGTTTACAAGTTGGATTCTATGTTCCAAAATGAAAAGGAATCGAATTGGTTGTCGCACGGTCAAAAATGTGGCCATACAAGACTAAGAGCAATGGCTCGTTCATAAAAAAAAAGTTGTGTGATTGCATTGCTTATTATTTGTTTTAATTATTATTTGATTAATTGTATATTGCACCGATATTTGATTTGAATACTAGATTGGACCCTGGAGACATGGGGTGGTATGCGAATAGAATTCACCTAGACGATGCTAGGTAATTGATAAAATGGAAAGTTTTATTTTTAGATTGCCTGCAGGTGGGATTTTGAGATGTGATGAGTTAGATATGATGATTTGACACTGAAAAAGTAAGCCCAGTGATGATTGATGAATTGAAACTGGCGGGAGTCCAGTGATGATTGTGATGAATGTGACGTGGTATATAAGATAAGCGAACTCTAGTCATGATTCATGCATGATAAGTTTACCCCTTTGTTGTAGTTATTGGGATGCACACTCGGTATATAACCTAGGGGTATCTGCGACAGCAAAAGGAAGTGATCTCATGGGACCGAGCATGGCTAGCGGTTGGGGAGGAAAGATCTCGTGAATGAGATCTTAGATCACACGATAAGTTAATGGATAGTAATGAACTGTAAAGTAAGAGAGGGTAGTTGGACTGGATTATTCTATTGGGTGATTTATCACTCACGGATACGTCTGTATCCTGGCAAATCGTTTGCTTCGGCGATCAATTTGTCAGCGGGTGCAGGATTCAATGGTGGAGCAGTTTTGAGACAGGAGGAAAACCAAGAGCGAAGATCAAGTATGTTTGGAATCCATATCAAGCCTAGAGTCGGCTCTGAAGTTAATGTATTTTGAATCAGTAAATCTATCTTGGGATTGTAATAGTTAAACCTCTATTTTTTTTGGAAAATTATATTTATTTAGCGAAATTATCTTAAGATATTATTTTCTTTTGCTCTCGAAAAATCGGGGCGTTACACTATTAAATACTTGTAATGATCCCGCTCCAGCTGATCGGCCTTTGCTTATATTCTACATCCTTTTCCACATTTTTTCCCGATGTGGGATTACTAGGTGGGTCCTCACACTATATATAGTGGATTTCGTTAATAATAGCGACCCTGCCAAAAATCATGTTGGTTGGATGTATCTATCCATGCGTGATAGAAAGGTAGAAATATATTTGTCTTGAGATAAATAGGCTCCTATTATCATACAATGCGACATGATTTTGGACAGAAGTTAGGTTTTGCGTAAAATCTCAAATATGAAAGAGTTCCCATAATCAAATTGATACTAAAAAGGGCATGAAATACTTCAAACAGGACCGTCCGAGTGGAAACTGAGACGATCCTCATCCTCCAAATGTTCCTTCTAGATTCTAGTTTACATCGCTTTGAAATATTTTTAGCCCACCTGCAACAAGAACTACATTGAAAAATACCCAAAGAAGATTAGCAAATTATATCCATAGAACTAAAAGAATTTTGGAGGTATGAAACAAAAACTTAATTTTGAGCGAATTAGTTTCCAGTCTATTGTAGGGAATCAGTCCAAAGTATAATCAACAATTCGTAGTCATTCTCCAAGCCCGGGTAATCAATAGTTCAATGGTTCATAGTCTTCTTCTAATCATTAGAACACAAAGTACACAATCAACGGCTCATCATCAATCAATCAATGCCAGCCCTGATTGATGATGAACTGATGATTGTAGGGTTAAGCTCCTATCTAGTCTACCTTATGGTCCAATTTTGGCCAGTCAGCCTTTTTTCAATGAACGTCGGTTAATTTCAATGATCGAATACGTTCATCTTTTAGATCTCGTCAAGACGCATAGGCATGGAAAAAATCATGTCCATCTTATATCATTAAATACAAGATTGGAATACATTTATTTTGAACAAGTGGTGAGAGGGGTACCAATCTAGTGTGGGTATGTATTTTTTCCAACATAAACGGATTACAATCGTGTATTAAATGATATCCGATGGACATGATTTACTCAATTGTTATGCGTCTCGACGAGATCTACAAGATGAACGGACCCAACCATTGAAAGTAACAGACATTTGCCGGAAAAAAGCTAACTGGCCGGAATTGGACCATAAGGTAGATTGGACAGGAGCTTAACCCATGATTGTGTACTTTGAGTTCTGATGATCAGAAGAAGACTACGAAATGTTGAACCATTGATTACCCGAGATTGGAGAATGACTATGAATTGTTGATCAGGGCTTGCATTGATTGATTGATTGACGATGGACCGTTGATCGTGTATAATAGATATTCACAAGTTTCTGGATGCAGACAAAATACAGGTTGGTAAATATCAAATCAGTGAACAAGAATATCGATCTCTGTGTTTGATACGGTTGACTGACTTTATAAAGTTGAATTGAGAAATTAGAAAAAGGGATATATATAAAGAAAACAAAGAAAAAAAAGAAGGAAGATTTGAGCAATCTAGTCCAGTTGGAAAAAACACGGGGCGAGGAATCAATCATGTTTATCTTCTGGGGATTTGTTTGTTTTACTAAAATACTTCCTCCGTTCCAAATTAATAGTCCGGTTCGGTCTCCAAGACAACTTTTAAAATGTTAATATCTTTCAATCTACAATATTTTTAAAAATTTTAAAATTTTTGTATAATAGAACTAATTGAGATCTATCATATGAGATCCATATTAAACATAAAATTCATTATAAATTAAAAGATATTAATAATTTAAAAAATGTATTGGAGACCGAAATGGACTATTAATTTGGAACGGAGGGAGTAGTAGTAATTGAAACCAAAACTTTTTGAACGAGTCAAAAACTCAAAAGCTTCACTATCCAGCTGGGAGCCTTTCGGCATTGATTCGTGCCCCGTGTTGTGTCCACGGGAAAAAGATAAAATCAGGAATAATTAGGAATGATTTTTGCATGCGCAAAATCTCTCTTCCTCTGTGGGGAAAAAAGGTTGAAAGGGAAAAAAGTGAAGGCAACAAACATCCATTTGACACCATCAGGGTGGTAGTCCAGCTAGCACAGGTGATGGGGCTTAAGTGCCTCTCCCTCCCATGCACTCGGTTCGAGTCCCTCCAGTTGCAAAAACAACATATGAGCTGGAGGGACGTGTGGAGGGCCCTGTGCCAGTTGTGCGCCTAGGTGGTGCTGTGGTGACGGCCTGTCCTCACGGACAGTAGCTATGGCTCGAACCGGACATTCCATTGCGGGTTAGGAAGCCCCTATGGTCACGCCCAATGGAGGTTACTACGCCGGTCGCCCCCTCCTGCCCTTTTTAAGGTTCAAAAAAAAAAAACGAACATCCATTTGACTTCAACATGGAATATAATTTAATTTTTGTCGTCATTTCCTGTCTCTCTCATAATGATATACTTTCTCCGTCCCTTTTTAAATGTCCTGCTTCGTAACTTCATCTTATTAAAAGACATCATCATTATACCTTTTACATCAACTTTTTCCTCCACCTTCTCTACTTACTCATTATCATTACACTTTTACTCATTTATTTTTCAAAATGTAATCTACTTTTAGGGACAAAATAGACAATTCACCAACTTTTACCTACTAACTTTACAAAATGGATACTTATTTAGGGACAATTCAAAATAGAATACCGGACTATAAATAAGGAACGGAGGGAGTATATTTTATTGATGCAGAAAGCGGTTGGTGGAGGCCAGGTAAAAGGGCAACTAGTTAAAGTAACAAAAAAACACTTTTAGACTGGTTGTTTTGCCTTACAATTGCTGCACTTACTCTAAGGTCCACTCTGGCACTATTACTATTATCCAAGTAGATTGGCAATAGATATTATTGTGGAGACTAAAATTACATAAAATTCATGTGTTCGGAATATCCATACATGCACATGGAATTCTTTCTTCTTTTTTAGTACTATGTGCTTCGGGAGGAGTCATGCACGCAGGATTCACATATAGATCGATAGGGATGATTATGTTCATAGACTGATCGTTATATCACAATGAGGTCATACGTTATTTCAAAATTCATATGATTGATGCTTCTGTGAACCTAAAAGATTGCCTTGTTCGCGGATAAGAGGTTGGACACAAAATTAATCAACAATAATGACATATCCTAATAATTTTCTCTAGTTAATTCGCAGGTCCAGTCATGGGCTCTACATGGAAAGGCAAATGCGTGGAGTATAGAATTCCACATAAAGTAGCCAAAGAAGAGTAGACCATATGATCATCATATAATTAAACACTCAGGCGCATACAACAAGAATGCATCTTAATTGTCTTGACAATTACCATTTCCCCAATTCCCGGGTATCTATGTCACCTATAATAGCCAATAAAGATGATGAAACGTAGTTATCAAAATAAAAAAACAGATGATGAAACGTGTACAGTTTTAGATCACGCACGATGATGCTATAGTTACCACACAAAAAAATGGCTGTGATATATTGTATTCGATATTTCATTTTAGTTTGTCATATTAGGTGACGTTGAATACATATGATACGTTAATTTGAGACTAGCTATTTGAGATTCAAGTTTGGTTGCTATATATAGCCCGAGTATGTGGAGGAAAGTGCTCCCATTAAGGGCCCGTTTGTATGCGGGAAAAGAATTGAGGATATTAGTTAAGAATAAGGATAAGATAGAAGAAAGTATTATGTAAGAAAGGTTGGACCACATTGATGTGACGGAGGTTAAAAAAGTAGTTGGTTTGGATGAGATATTACAGAAGATAATTAAATTATAGTTGAAATGAAAGAAGAGAGAGTATTATATGGGGGTATTATTTAATACCACCCAAAACCTCCCCATAAATAACCCCCGCCTGGGGCATTAAGGGTCCGTTTGGATGGGGGCATAGCAAGGGGATTAAGTTATATGCTTGGATAAGGAAAGGAGGATAAGTTTTTCCCTGGTTTGGATGCATTTTTGGCGGGGGATGAGTTAAGATGGTGTCCCATTTTTGTAAAAAAGGAAGTTTTAAAATATGAAGGTAATTTTATGCTAAAAAATATGTGTTTATGTAAATAATTTTTCTAGAAATATATATCTTGTTTGATAGATCTCATTGAGATCTTTAAAATGGTACAAAAAAATTTTTTTTTAAAATTTCATTTTCATTATATTTGAGCTTGAAATTACCTTATTTTTGAAAAAGAAGTTTTAAAAAGAAAGCGGAACGGCACTTAATACTGGGCATAGCTAATCATGGTAAGGGGGGATGAGGGGGATAAATTATGGATGACTTTTGAGCTGTCCATAAGTTTTCCAGCTGGAATTTTTACCATTTCACCCCTCCTAATTCCCCTCCCCCAACGGTTCTTTCTCCCTCACACAAAAACAGATCACCATCGAGAATACTGGCACGAAAAATTAATTAAGAATGCTTTTGTGTTCACACAGTCTTGAAAAATAAAGTGCTCCAATTTTCAATTTGTTTGAACCTATACGAAGATTTTATTTTTCTGATCATTTTATCTTAAAGGGTTATATTTAATTTATGGCTCTAGGGCTATCTTATAAGAGCCCTAAAGATTGCGTTCACACTTATCTCTCTTAGGACTAACTTACGAGAGTCCCAGACCTAAAAATTAATTATGACTCTTTAGGATAAAATGATCAGAAAAATAAGATATTCGCATCGGTTTAAACGAATTGAAAATATGAGCACTTAATTTTTTAAATATATTTTTAAATATTAAGTGTTGTGGGAAAAGTTCCGTCCAATCCAAACCCCTTTTAATAAATTAATCTAAACACAACAAAAAGCAGTTAAATGCAATTATATACTTAATGTAATGCATAATGAATTTTAATTTTTTTTATAATTATTAAATTAATTAATATATTAAATTATTATTGAGTAATTGTGAAAAAATAATTAATTTTATTGAATTTTGCAATTATATATTTAATATAATGAATAATCTAATTTGGAACTGCACAGGGGTAAAAGAGTCATTTGATAGATTTTTATATTATCCATCTTTCTTTATCCAAACTAAGTAATAACTTAGTTTGGATAACTTATCCCCTCATCTCATTCGTCATCCAAACTAAGTAATAACTTATCCCCCCTTTTCAATATCCCTACATTTTTTTCATCCAAACCCTCTTATCTTATCTCCCTCTGTAACTAATACCTCATCTTATCTTATTTCCTTTCATAATCAATATTCCCAAAACTAATTTTACATTCTAACGGGCCCTAAAGGGTATAAGAGAAGATGAGCTTAAGCTAATACCCTCATTTTTTTGTTCCCAAACCATGGCTTAAGTGATGGGCCGGAATATATATGAGGGGTATTGTGAAGGAGGGTTGTGATATCCCCTTTTAATCTCTGTGCCCTAGCCGAAGACCCCGTTTGGCATTCCAAAATAGAGGGGTATTCTCTTTACCCCGTCTTCCACTACACCTGTTAATACCGGCTGAGGGGGTGTTAGCGATGGGTAGGATTCGACCAGTTGTTGTGGAAACCCCCCAAATTCCCTTGTATTTCGGATGATTCTACCTCTTGTAATCCCCTTTCCCACCCCAAGGTACCCCTTTCCTGTCGCAACTCTTCGCTGCACAGGTTCTTCGAAGGGACGAGCAAGAAAAATTAAGTATTCCAAATTTTAATCCGTTTGAACCGGTAAAAAGATTTTAGTTTTCTGATCATTTTATCCTAAATGATCATAATTAAATTTTGACTCTACAACTCTCATTGATTAGCCCTAAAAAAGCCGTACAACCAAGTATCTCTTATGCCTAATCAACGAGAGTCCTAGAGTCAAAATTTAATTATGACCATTTAAGATAAAATGATCAGAAAACTAAAATCTTTCTATCAGTTCAAACGGATTGAAATTTGAAACACTTAATTTTTCAACCTACAGTTTATATATTAAAAAATATGATTAAAAAATTAAGTGCTCTAATTTTCAATCTGTTTGAATCCGTACAAATATCCTATTTCTTTGATTATTTTATCCTAAAGGGTCATAATTAATTTTTATTTTAGGATCTCTCATTGGTTAGCGCTAAGAGATATTTAGTTGTACGACTTTCTTAGGGCTAATCAATGAGAGTACTAGAGTCAAAATTTAATTATGATACTTTAGAATTAAATGATCAGAAAAATAAAATATTCTCACCCATTTAAACATATTAAAATTTGGAACACTTAATTTTTTTTTGCTAAACTTTCCCCAAACCAAGTTGAGCAGCTTTTTTTTTTGAGCTGTCTTTTTTCTCTGTCCCTTGCGGCTAAAAAAAAAAACACGTATTTATTTTAATTATAATGAAACTAAAAAATTTTGTCATAAAACATTGCATAAGGGCAAAAAAGTCATTTAACAGCTTTTTACATCAATCATCATTCCTTATACCTCCGATTAATCCTTCATCCAAACTAAGGCCCCGTTCCAGAACACATTCTTAACAAATACGTACTTATTTTACATTTTCAAACTCAAAAATAATGTAAATGAAAAATAATTTTTTTAATTTTTTTGCATCGTATTAAAGATGTTAATGAGATCTATCAAATAAGATCCATATTGATAGGAAAATAATTTGCGTAAACACATGATTTTTTAGTTTGAAATTGCCTTTATAAAAAATAAGTACTTATTTTGCTTTCCGAAACGGAGCCTAAGTACTATTTTAACTCCCCTTTCTAATAACTCATCTAAATCAAGTACTATTTAATACCCCTTCATAAAAGGTGGCGATAATGCCACGAGCTTATTTTCTAGTGCCACGAATTTGGATGTTGGTTGACTATTATGCCCTTAATGGAGAAAAGTTAGAGCCCGTTCCAGAATACCTTCTTAAAAAGTAGTACTTATTTAACATTTTCAAACTCAAAAATAATGTAAATGAAAAATAACTTTTAAATCTTTTTTCACAGTATTAAAGATCTTTCAAACAAGATCCATATTGCATATTTTTAGATTTCAATAAGCCCATTATTTTTAAGCTTGAAATTACATTCTTAAAAAATAAATACTTATTTTGCGTTCCGAAATAAGGCCTTGGCCTCCTCGCTTGTCTTCCTATTCTCTCCCATTTACAGAGAAACCCAAAGACTTCTCTCTCTCTCTCTCTCTCCAATCACCAACACTGTAGTTTATCTCCTCCTCCCTTCTCCCCCCCCTACTCCGCCACAAACTTGGTTTGAAATGAGTTACAGACAATCCACCGCTCCTTCCAATTTTCTTCGATTTTTGCCATCCTCTGTAACCCATGCGAAATAGTACATCTCTAAAGCCAGAACAGTGTTTGTCCATAAATCTAGATCATTGACAGAGAGCAATAACTATTTCAGCTATTAAAACAACATGAAAACCTCCACCAATTTTTTTGATTTTTGTTTCCCTTCCAATTGATCGGCCCCCTCATCATGTGTTAAAATAATGTAGAATATGGGCCTTCTTGTTCTAAGATCAAACAACAGCTACCACCGTCAACAATCTAGAACTGTTGGGTCCTTGAAATGGGTTGGGTGAGTTTTTGTCGTTATCAAAAACGGAATTTTCTAAGATCTCTGGCTCTTTTTCAGATTTTCTCGACAATACTTAAGTAAATCGCTACCAAGAATAGGAAGAACTGTCAGATTGGGATATGAGAGAAGACAAGAAGAAGAAGAAAGAGGAGGGGTGCAGATCCAGTCCAGTCTTCAAAAGAGCAGTTTGGTCCAGTTAACGGCTAAGATTAATTGTACAAAATTCAATGCTTCACATGCTGCCACGTCAAGTCTTACTTTTTGCTCTAAAAAAAGGAACGGAACGGAATTCATGCCAGAGTTAACTCTCCAAAATGAAACTGAGACTCGTGACACTGAGCCGCATTAGGTCAAAATTTTAATGTTTTTAAATGCAAGTTCGATTATTCAACAAATAATTTTTATTTTAACTCCAAAGTTAGTCCGGTTAGTTAGTGGGTTTGCCTAACAAGAGTTCGATTCTTGAGGTCAGGCTGAACAAAAATTTACAATCTTTTGTGAATTTTTTTGTCCCGGCGTGGATGACCTACCTTTGACGAAAAATTAGTTGAGATGAGCATAAATTTGCCCAGACATCTCTGGCTATTTAACAAAAAAAAAATACTCCTCCCATCCCAAATTGCCTACTCTCTATGAAAAATCGTGTAGTTTTTCAATTGAAAAATAAAATACTTTCGATCATCATTTTTTAAGTTTCTTTATACCAAATTAAAGTACTTCACGATCTCTTTAATATGCATGGTACCAAAAAAATTCTAAAATTATGTCCGAAAGTACTTCATTTTTTAATCTCACAATGAAACATCTTTTCAGAAGAGTCCAGCGACAAAGGTATGTGATAGATAATCTAATCAAGCATATCAACAAACCAACCGAACTAGCCTGGGGCTAAAACAAAAATTGCGTATATGCTACGTAATCAAACTTGCATTTAGGGATATTGTCTGATAGATCTCATTAAGATTTTTTACATGGTGCAAAAAATATTGAAAAAATATTTTTTATTTTCATTATATTTGAATTTGAAATTACATCCGTTTGAAAAAAAAAGTACTTTTTAAAAAGTGGAACACCACCTCACTGTCATTTATCGAAGCGGCGAGCACGTGGTGTGGTGACACGTGACTTGGGTGGAGTTTTGCATTTTCAGAGTTAACTCTGGCATAAAATCCGTTCCGTGCCTTTTTTAGAGCAAAAACGTAAGACTTGACGTGGCAGCATGTGAAGCATTGGATTTTGTACAATCATCCCAGCCGTTAACTGGACCAAACTGGTCTATTGAAGACTGGACTGGATCTGCACCCGAGGAGGAGGAGGAAGAAATGGATTTGTCTATGTCATCAGAGAGAAGGGAAATGAAATTTGACCCAAAAAACACAAAAACAGAAGAAAGAGACAACAAAAAAGGTCAAGGGCATAATTGTGACTCTAGATTGCAGAATCGTGGAACTAACAAAATGACTCGTGACATTATCAGCCACCTTTCATAAATGTGGATCATCCCTTATTAACCAATACCCCATATTATTCAATTCTCATTTCTTGCATAATATCTCAAACCTAATCTCCATCCAAACGAGCCCTTGGGGGCTACAACATACAGTAATTATTTTGAGACGAGTACATTAGCACTCGTACAAGGACCTAAGGGCCCGTTCCAAAAAGTGAATAAGAACTTGTTTTTTATTTAATAATAAAGCTTGTTCCTGAAAAAAAAAAAAAAGAAGGTACTTATTTTTTTAGAATTTATATAGGTTCCACTGGGCGCCGGGAGGGAGATCGTACTGACTGCCGCGCTGGGCTGTCTTTGGCCACCGGAAGGCCAATCCGAGCCGTCTAAAAATTCTATAAAAAAAAACCGAGGGGGCTTACGTAGGAATCAAAAGGCATCCGAGGTGTGTAGGATGTTTGATCTGAACACTCCTTTTTCGTGTATATGATTTCACTCAAAAAAGAGGGTGCTCGGATCAAGCACCCTACACACCTCGGATGCCGTTAATTTCAGCGTTGACCACTTCGATTTTTTTTAGAATTTTTGGACGCCTCGGATCGGCCGTCCGGTGGCCGGAGACTGCCCGGCGCGGCCGTCGGTATGATTTCCCTCCTCGGCGCCCATTACTCATACCACAACTCCTTATTTTTTAAGAAGGCAATATCAAGCTAAAAAATTATGTGGTTACACAAATACTTTTCTTATCAATATGGATCTTATTTGATAGATCTCATTGAGATCTTTAGGCCCCGTTCCAGAACGAGTTTAAGTTCTTATTTTTTGTCTAATAAGAAGGGTTGTTCTACAAAAGGATGAACAATAACTTATTTTTTAAAAAGACAATTTCAAGCTCAAAAATCATGTTCTTACGCAAATACTTTTCCTATAAACATAGATCTTGTTTGATAGATCTCATTGAGATTTTTAATACGGTACAAAAAAATTGAAAAATTATTTTTCATTTACGTTATTTTTGAGTTTAAAAATGTGAAATAAGTTGCTTATTAGGATTTTGTGGAACAATTCTTCTTATTTTTCTTTGAGAAGTTCCAAAATAAGTACTTATTTTTTAAGAAGGTTTCTGGAACGGAGCCTTAAAAAGGTGCAAAAAAAAATTGAATTTTTTTTTCATTTATATGATTTTTGAATTTAAAAATGTGAAATAAACTTTTTATTTAAATTTTATGAAATGACCCTTATTATTATTTTTTTGAAATTTTTTAAAATAAATACTTATTTTTTTAAAAAAATTTCTGGAACGGGTTAAACCAATTGACTGGTGACCAATAGCTGTAAAGCGTGTTATCAGGCTTTTGCAGCGTACTGGGAGTGGAGTATTTACTTTGCACTTTGCAGAGACAACTCATGGCTGACAGTTGTCTGTTCACTATGTCCAAAAAACAAGGGTTCTTCCCTACTTCGCCTATGAGACTATGGGCGTGAGTTCCATGAAAAACGGACAGTACTTTTTACAATGTCAGGAAAAAAGCTGAAGACTTCAACTAAGAAAGAAAGTAAATGATCAAAATAGCCCTCCAACTTTACCCTGTATGAACCTCCTTTTCAGTTGTTCACCTCTGCTTTTTGCTCTTACATGTTCACGGCTACAATTTTTTTTATTTTAAATATTCACGGCTACTTTTTGTTTTTTATTTTTTATGGGTCCTTTTATTCTAAGCCCGGTGTGTTGCCGCTAAGAGACATTTTTTTATTGATCCATCTATAAAAATATTTTAACAATGATTAGTAATTCGAATAATTTTTGTGGGATCAAAGGTAGACCCTAAAAAATTCATATCTACATAGTATTCACATTGCATATGTACTCATAGCAGTGCTCATACCAAATATTCAAATCATTGTGTGGAAATTATTCCGGAGTATTGTATTATAAATAATTGGAGTTGCTCAATTTTGTTAAAAATATTTTTTCTAAGAAAACCTGTAAAAAAATCAGTTTAGATGGACCTCGTTAAGCGCTTGATTAATTCTCCGCTTAATTTTGTCTTTATTTGAATTTTTCGCATTTATTAGTTTTGGGCAAAACTTTTGTGGAATATTGATTCGTCTCGACAAGACGAATCAGAAGAGAAAAAAGATTTTACTTTTACCCAAGTATTTTGCTTTCATTTGTTAGTTTTGCGCTAATTTTTTTTGAATTATCGATCCATCTTGACGAGAGGAATCGAATAAATAATTTTTTTTACTTTTATCTAAATATTTTACAAAATAATCATTTTTTAGTAGAAATAATTTTTTTTACTCTTCCAATTTCTCTCATCGATACAAATCAATAATGCACAAAAATTTGGTGTAAAACTAACAAATGCGAAGAAAATTTAAATAAGGACAAATCAACTAATTTTCTTAAACATTAGGAGAACTCACCCAAGTAGCTATTTTTAAAAATGTTAATAAGTGTACTATTAAAAAAGAGAAATGGTAATATCAAAACTGTTTTTGTTGAGGTCAAAATTCTAGTGCACAAAAAGTATGTATCATGTGTAGTGTAGAAGACATTTATGTGCAGGAATTTTGACACCAACAAAACAGTTTTTATAATATCACTACCCTTAAAAAAACGTTAACAAGTGTACTGTATTGCACAAGGGATTTTAAGCCTGAGGCTCCGTTCCAAAATCTTCTTAAAAAATAAGCAGCTTATTTCACATTTTTCAACTCAAAAATAATGTAAATGAAAATTTTTTTTTGAATTTTTTTTTGCATCGTATAAAAGATATTGATGAGATCATTCAAACAAGATTCATATTGCATATTTTTAGATTTCAATAAATCTATAATTTTTAAGCTTAAAATTGTCTTTTTAAAAAATAAGAACTTTTTCTTCGTTCCGGAACGGGGCGTGAGAGTTATGGGGTGTAAACGAGCCGGACCTGTTCGTTGAAGAAAGAAAAAAAAAAAAAAAGACTTTTTTTTGAACTTCAGAAGAAAAAGACTTGGATAGGTTGGTTTCGTTAGTACAAAAGGATAAAGGGTTAGTTTTGTCCAATTGAATATGGGAAATGATATTGCCACACCATTTTTTATAATGCCACACCCTGCAAGTATTTTTTTGCACCAAAAATTATACTTACAGAGTGTGACATTATCAAAAAATAGTGTGGCAAAATCACTACTCTTGAATACTCCAGTATATGCTTTGTATCAGCTCACTTGCATTTGATGTTTGACAGAAATGGAAAAAGCTGGTTGGGGGCCCACTTTATTCAAGAAAACAGAAAGGCAGACGCTCACCAATGGAAGCGTGAATACTATTGTCAGTCTTATGGGTTAACAGTAGCATTCTCCAAAACACGAACCACAAAAAAAAAAGAAAAAAGAAAAAGAAAGAGTGAATGCTGTGGATGCCCCCTTTAAACCAATTCGAGTGGAGCTTTGAATTCCGTTCGTACAAAATTAAATGGCAAAAAACCCTTTCAACATCACCCCCACCAACCCCAAAAAAAAAGTTTGTAGTAGTAATTTATAACCAAACACATTTACAAATATAAATACACAAACTCCTCTCATAAGAGGGATGAGGCCCACATATACTTTGTGTGTGCAGTGTGTGTCGGCCCCACTTGTCTTGTGAGAAGAGTTTATGTATTTGGGTGTGCAAGTGTGTGTGGTTGAAAAGCCACTGCAGAAGAAAAAAAACTAATGTAAAAGCAAAACCATACCTATTTCAATTTGGTTTTAAAAGTCAAATTGTAACTTATTTTTTGTATTTCAAAAAAAATTGTATTGTTATATTTGCGTCAAATTTTTATGACTTATTTATTCGCCTTGGCGAGAAGAATCGGAAAAGTATAAAATTTTGATAGAAACTCATAACTTTTTTAAAAAGACCAAAAAAAGGTTGATTTTCTTACATCAAATTTTTTTCTTTTTCGATTCTTTTCGTCGAAACAAATCAGTAAGTCATAAAACAAAGAAATGTAAAAAATTTAAATAAAAACAAAAAAAAAGTTAATAAAAGTAATTTATTGCATTTGTTTGTTAAATTTTTAAATAAAAACAAAAAAAATAAATTTTTTTACATTTGTTTGTTTTGCGTTAAACTTTTGAAACTCATAATTTTTTGAACAAAAACAAAAACAAGTCAATAAAACAACTTGTTTTACTTATTCTTGCCTTTATGAAAAAAATTAAGAGTTTTGATCAAAAAATTTAATTTTTTCGATTTCTTTTGTCGAGACGAATCAAAAAATCACAAAATTTTTAGGAAAATCTAATAAAGGAACAAAAATTTTAAGTAAAGACCAAAATAAGTTACAATTCCACTGTAAATCCAAATCAGCCCCCCTCTTGCAGAATGATTCCCTCCCTCCCCGATATTTCTGCAGATTGCTTCTCTCTCCCTCTCCATTAGATGTATTTGTTTGTTTTGCAGGTTGGGTAGGTAGATAAATTGGAGGATAGATGAAAGTAGGTGATTTTGTCACTCCCCTATTGTTAATGTCACTTTCCTTTTTATTTTTATTAGGATAAATTTTACTAAACACCATTGCATTTGAAAAACCCGAAAAAGTTGGCATCATAATGTAAAGTCCTGGTATTTTTTTAAATAATAATAATTACAAAAAAATTATTTTTATTTGAAAAATTATTTATATCGTCACACCTAATTTTATTCCAAAATCGATTTTGTTTGCGCCTATCCAGCGAGTTAACTTTCTTTTGTTTTTCGCCAGAGAGGGAGAGGGCAGAATCCCTTATATTCCTCCTCATTTCCTTCCAAAATCCATTTTTATATCCTTCCATCCCTTTTCATTTTGTTCCCAGCAACCTTTCGGCAGAGAGAGAGAGAGAGAGGGCAGCCGGCCACCACCTCCTCCTCCATCTCCCATCACCACCTCCCAACCGGACATCCTCCTCTCGCCCCCTCTCCACCTCCACCACCAGCCGGGTACCACCACCACTCCTCCATTCTCCAACCCCAGCCGTGAAACCACCATCACCGGATCTCCTCCTCCATAACCACCACCATCGGAGATCACCATCACCACGTCCTCCAGCAGAGCTCCGCCGTCGCTCCGACCCGCCGTCGTCTCTTTCCAAACCACTCCGAAAACCGATTCGCCTGACTCGAGGTAGTTCGGAACTCACCTCCCTACAAATTTATATAACGTTACCGTAACGATTTTAGTGTTTCGGTGTGTTAATTTTCGAACCCGACATTGCCGGTCGAGTCCGGCCGTACCTCTGTTTCGTAGTTCCATTTTGTGCAGCCTCTTAGATTTGAAAATAAGTTTAGAAGAATTACAGTTTAGTCCCTGGTTTATAGTTAGTTTGTAAATCCACCATATCATACGAAGAAATGATATTTTTAGCCGCAAAGTTAATAAGTTCCGGTCCGATCCTAGATTTGTCGCAAATATGAATTTTACTAATACCGTCAACACTCTGAAATGATATAGAATAGATATAGATGACATTGAAAAAAATTAGAAAGTCGAAGTATTTTTATACCAAAATTGAAAGGTGAAAGACCAAAAATTCAAATTGGTCAAAATCGAAAGGATATAAAAGAAATTTTCTAAATAAATTTTATTGCTCGATTAAACATTATTAGCAAGTTAGCTTGTATTGTGAAAATGTGGACTGCGTGATATGTTGTTGTAATGATAGATTGGACAAATAGGTTCCCGGGGTTGGTTACGATGTGCAGATTAACTTATTAGACGTGAATATAGGATTAATGGAAAAGATAATAAAGGGAGAGGCTGAGATTTAAATTCTGGGCTTAGAACCCGCAGTGATGTTTCGATTAGAGATTGATTGGTGGTGGATTTGTGAATTGTTGATTTTCGAAACCCTGGGTGCGGCATGGTGGTGATAGACTCTCGGATGTTGGGATGAGACATAAGGGTGGCACTGTGCTTGCGTCACAACCCGGGTTAGACGGCACTTGTTCGTTGTTGGTGAAGTTTTTATCCAAACTTATAGTCGCGGATGGGATACCCGAGTACATAGCTTAGATATTTTTCATCCGAATTTGGAAAAGGGGAGTCTTGTGCCAAAGGTTAAGGGTAGGAACGGACTTGTGGATAAGATCCGAGAATTCACATAGGTTGAAGAATAATAATGAAATAATTGATTGTTCTCTTTTTATGTTATGTCAAAGCATTTCAATTTTATTTTCTTGCTGCTTGTAAGTTATTGGTTCAAGTGAGTTTTGGCTATTGAGTTTCATCGCTCACAGTACTATATTGTCCTGGTAACTCGATCGCCGGTCATTGAAGACGAAACAGAAGGGCCGTAGGCAAAGAATAATTTGACGACGAACAATGAAGAGATTGTGGACTCTAAATGCCGTCATTTAGTTGCTTTGACTAATTTAAATCGACCTTATTTTGAGAGCTTTCTGGTTTATTGAGAATTGTAATATTTTGATAAATTCTAAAACTTAAATTACATTCGATGTGGTTATAATATGGCGACACGGGCTTTTGGAATAATAACGTAGTAAATTTATGGATTTCTCTTGAAAAAATTGTCTTTGGAAAATTTAAAGTCTAGGAAAAGAAATTTTTTATTGAAAATCATTTTTTAATATTTTTTTAATGTCTTCAAATTTTTGGAGCATTATACATAAAGAGTAAAAATATTTTAGTAAATTCATCAAAATTAAAATTAAAAAAATGAGTGACAAAATCATTAGCGATAATGAACTCAATCTCAAGCTCCTCTGTGACCAATCTGGATTGCTTCTCCACCCCCCCCCCCCCCCCCCCCAGTCTGTCTTTACTGCTCTCTATCCCTCTCTCTCTCTCTCACTACAAAATTAGCCGTTCAAACCTCAACAAAAATTTTCAGCTGGCGTTTCAGTAAATCAGAATTGAAGCAGATGGGAATTTTAATTTTCTCTCTGCAGCTCTAGTCTCCAATATGTACTCCCCTCTACCGTGTACGTAAATAATTGGCTTTACTCCTCTCTCTCTCTCAATACAGAATTAACGTTCAACCCTCAACCAAAATTTCCATTTGGTGTTTCAGCAAATCAGAATTAAAGCAGATGGAAATGGAAATGCTCTCTCTCTCTCTCTCTCTCAATACAAACTTTTAGAATTCTGAATTTTCACTTTTGCATGCAGGTCCTTTCCCTTCAGAACAAAAAGACTACAATGGAAATGCTTTTGTTTTTGGTACTTTCTCGGCATTAAAGCAAATTCGAAAATGAGGCAGATGAAGATTTGAGCACAGAAGCCCTATTTGAGGTATGCAATAGTTTTTTTTTTGAGTTCGAATCTAAATAGTTGCAAGAACACTTTTTTCGAACCTATAAATAACAGCACTTAAGATATTCTAAACTCACATGCAGCTCAAGTCTTTACTCTTGACATCTCTGTTTTTTTTTTATTTTACTTTAACTCAAAATAGTTTCTAACTTTCGAGCAAAATGACTACCGGTAACGATCAATTATTTAGGTCCATGGATCCCAACCATGAGAAGTCATAGTACCTAGCTAAGGACCGTTACTTCCTATTTTTTAGACCCATTTTTGAAACAATATTTAAAAAACTCTACGTGGTTATCTTCACCTTGCTTTCGATGGTCCCCATTCTCGTTGACTTGTTCGAAAAAGAGGGAAGCCCAGTGCTTGCCTCTTGTGGAGCTACAACAGTGTTTATTGAGATTGTTGTTATGTTGTTCATCATTGAAACGGCTTTCTATGTGTCTATTCCTATCCACAGGGGTTTTAGAACTATTCACTATTCTTGGATTAATATAACTTTTTGGGTTGCTGAATTAACCCATCACACCCTGCACATTGTCACCCTAACCCATACGTTTAGGGCTACTCTTACAAGAGAGTTAATATCACATTCCTGTGTCACTCTTCTTCAAGCAGCAATGTGGTTTACTCTATTTTTTCTCATCTTTAAATTTTTTTTCTAGATTTACAGAGGCTACTCATTGAAAGTTTCGCGTGGTTGTCTTGAGATAGAAGTTGTAATGCATGCATTGGCGGAAAAGAGGCTTCAAGATACTATTGTTGAGGATCATGAAGCCTACAGGAAAGCTTTCCTTCTGTCGGAGCATCGTAGAATCCTCTCCAGTCGTTACGGTGCTGAGATGGATAGGTATTTGACGGTGATGAATACTACCTTCATTGATCATTTCAGAGTGTTACTGTCAAGAAATCTGACCGAGACCGTAGATATAATGCCTGATGCTTTAGAGACTTCAATCCTTTTCTGTCACTTTTTGTTCTTATTTGGAAGGAGTTGTTTATTTTAAGTAGGGTCCTTTCGTAACTTTTTCTTTCTTTTTCTTCCCAAGAAAGAAAAAAACTCCTCTCAAACCACTCCACTAGATCTACTTGGGAAGAAAAAGTTACGAAAAGACACTACTTAAGATAAACAACTCCTCTCAAACAAGAACAGAAAGTGACAGAAAGATTATTGAAGTCTCTAAAGCATCATATATCCACAATTTTGGTCAGGTTTCTTGATAGTAATGTTCTGAAATGATCAATGAAGGTAGTTTTCATCGCCATCAAATACACATCCATCTCAGCACTGGAACGACTGTAGAGGGTTGTACGATGCTCCGACAGAGGGGGAGTTTTTCTGTTGACTTCATGATACTCAACAATAGTATCTTGAAGCTTATTTCTCGCCGATGCATGCATTACCACTTTTATCTCAGGACGACCACACGAAACTTTCAATGAGTAGCATCTGTAAAGAAAGAAATTTTAAAGATGAGTAAAAATAGAGTAAATTGCATTGCTGCTTGAAGAAGAGTGACACAGGAATGTGATATTGGCTCTCTTGTAAGAGCAATCCTAAACGTGTAAATTAGGGTGACAAGGTGTGATGGGTTAATTCAGCAACCCCAAAAGTTATATTAATCTAAAGGTAGTGAATAATTCTAAAACCCTCGTGGATAGAAATAGACATATAAAAAGTCATTTCAATGATGAACAATATAAAAGCAGTCCCAATAAACATTATTGTGGCTCCACAAGAGGCAAGTACCGTTCTTTCCTCTTTTTCGAACAAGTCAACAAGAATGTGAACCATCGAAAGCAAGGTGAACATGGCCACGTAAAGCTTTGGAAATATTGTTTCAAAAGTGGTTCTAAAAAATAGGAGGTAACGGTCTTTAGATAGATACTATGACTTCCCATAGGTTGGGATCCATGGACCTAAACAATTGATCATTAGTAGTAGTCATTTTGCAAGTTTGGAATTGTTTTGAGTTAAAGTCAAAAAAAACAGAGAGGTCAAGAGAGAAGACTTAAGCTGCATGTGAGTGTAGAATATCTAAGTGTTGTTATTTGTAGGTGTGAAAAAAGCATTCTTGCAACTATTAAGATTCAAACTCAAAAAGAATTATTGCATACCTCAAATAGGACTTCTGTGCTCAAATCTTCATTTGCCTCATTTTCGGATTTGTTTTAATACCGAGAAAGGACCAAAAACAAAGCATTTCCATTTTAGTTTGTTAAAACTGTGGTTCATATGTTAAGTATGAAGAGATATCAAGAAATTCTAGAAAGAAGGCCAGATGCCGGAACGAGTGGAGCCCCCCTAGTATGGTACGGTTTGTACATGAGTATTTTTTGGATACAGATCAAATACCAGATTAGGGTTAGAATAGAGTTGGCATAAATACTTTATGTTGTAAACCCTATTTCATACTGTAATAACAAATGAACAGCAGCCGCTCCCGGGACAAACCTGGTATGGGGGAACCACGTATATGTCTGTGTTAATTCCTTACTGTTTTATACTCGTAAATCGTGTGCATGTGTGTGACGATCCTAACATAGTTTTTCTGTTCCGAAGGAAGAGGACCTCTATGCAAAAGTGAAAATTTAGAATTCTAATGTTGCACTTGGATCCTCTTTTTTCCCCTTTTCAATAACTTTCTCAAATTTTTTTTGAAAACTGATCCAGCCTTGTCCCCACTTCTCCGGGTCCCCAAATTATCAAAAAACAATCAGGTCCCTAAAATACATGCAAGACTAAATTTTAATTTAATCATTGTAGTGACCCACATATTTTATGACACATTGATTATGAATTTAATAGAATTCCCCATATTTTTATTTTACTTTATAGGTCAAATAGAGAAGTTTCCTAAATAGGGGTGGTGAGTCCTTGCCGTGCCTTTTTCTCGTTGCCATTTGCAGCGCCCCAAAACCACACCAAGCTCACATACTTTTACCTTTTGCTCATCTTTCTCGCCTGTATGATTGTTTGAGACTCGTTTCAAGATTTCATACAAATGATCAAAGCTGTTGAATAATTCTGAAATGATTTTTTAAGTGACATTGTAACAAATCAACTCAGTTAAATATTTATAAATAAATCATCCAAGTTTTTGAATTTTTCATCCAAATTTTTGAATTTTTCATTCAGATTTTAGGATCTTGAATACTGAATGAATACTACAGAAATGTTAGACAATTGTGTGCTCGGTATACTTATGATCTGAACCGTTGATGTTGTAAAGATTGTTAAAAGGAGCCTTAATTACAAAATTTATCTTGACCGGACATCAATAGGCATCGAAACAATTCATATTTTTTAAATAATCTTTGCTTTTTGATACTTCACGATATCCAATTAATATAATTTTTTTATTGAATAATTTTCTCAACAATTTTTACAATATCAACAATTCAGATTACTAGCATACCGAGCACACAATTGTCTAACATTTCTTTAGTATTCATTGAGGATCCTAAAATTTGAATGAAAAATTCAAAGATTAGATGAATTATTTATAAATATTTAACCGAGTTGATTTTTTACAAGGTCACTTAAAAAAATTATTTTAGAATAATTCAACGGCTTGAATCATTTGTATGAAATTCCGAAATGAGTTCCAAACAATCGTACGTGCGAGAGAGATGATCAAAAGGTAAAAGCATGTGATTTTGGGGCGCTGCAAATGGCAACGAGAAAAAGGCACGGTAGAGACTCGGCACCCCTATTTAGGAAACAATTTCTCTATTTGACCTATAGAATAAAATAAAGATATGGAAAATCCTATTAAATTCATAATCAATATGTGTCATAAAATATGTAGGCCACCACACAATAACTAAATTAAAATTTAGTCTTACATGTAAATTAAAATTTAGTCTTACACAAAAATATCCAACTAAGTTGATTTTTTACAAGGACACTTGAAAAATTATTTTAGAATTATTCAACGGCTCAGATTATTTGTGTGAGATCCCGAAGTGAGCCCCAAACAAGCATACCTGTGAGAGAAAAATAGGGCTAGTTTTTTAAAGTGTGAAAACAAGGACGAATTCAGACGGAAATAAAGCCCCTTTTCGTAGTCTCATTCCCTCGTTAATACAAAGTGGAATAGACAATAACGGCCAAAAGGATCCTTTGGGTTCGAATTTCGCCAACTGTTTTGTGGGGTTTATATATAATTATAATTTGCCTTTATTTGTCATCGTCCGCCACCAGCCACATTAATCAACAGGCTCCGACGGGGAAACATCGAAGATCAATCAAGAAAGTTTGAGTGAGATTCTGGTTGAAAAATTTGAGCTCACAATTTTAAGAATCAAGGGTATCCCGTTCTTGATTTCGAAAGAGAAAAACGTGAATCTCGCGTCTAAGTTTAGATGGTTGTGGCTCTATCAAATCCCTTTGTAAGTGTTGTAACAACGGTTCGTTTGAAGGGAATTTCACATGTTCAATTGGGTGCTAACAGTTGCACGAAATACGTCCCAGTGCATTTGGTTCGGCATTTTCGAAGATAAATAGCAGTACAACAGGGCTAATTAGGCAATCCATTCCACGACGAGGATATTTGTAGTGATGAAACAGGAAATCGTGACATGAGAAAACAGAGCATTCACAAAAAAAAAAAAAAAATTAAAAGAATTTGTGGGGATTGGCTACCATGAAAAATTATCCACTACGAATAATTGGATTGGACGTAGCGGGCAGAGTGCTAACCGGATATGAGCATCCAACAAATTTTATTCGAGATGACGCTCACAACAAAATTGAAACAAAATGAACTTCGCTCGCACAGATATATCATCAAATTAGGTTTTGGATTCCCAAATGGGTGTAGGATAATAGGTAAAAGATGTATTGATTTTCGAGAAATGTGTATTGATATTTATGAAAATATATTAATATCCGTAAGATATGTATTAATATCTAAACTTGTTTGAAATTATTGGCATATTATTCTCCGGCTAGTGAGCGGAGGTTAGTAAGACCGTTTTTTGTTAATGCATCGTCAAAGTAAGTTTGCCCATACGTGGATGTTTATGTTAAGGAATACGATTTCACCTTTTTTAGGTATGGAACACAAACGGACGTGTAACGCCCCGAAAATTCGGAGACATTTAAAAATATTTTTTTTAAAAAAAAATTATTTTCACAAAAGAAATTCACAAATTTACTACGTCACTATTTCAAAAGCATATGTCATTATATTACAATCATTTCGAATAAATCAAAATATTACATTTTCCAAATAAATTTAGAAGCTTCCAAAATAAAATCGACTTAAATTAATCAGAGCAACTATGCGCACGGAAACCAAGGTTTTCAACTTCTTCCTCAATAGGATTGAACTCGATCGAATCGTACGACACTTCTGTTCCATCTTCGGTACCTGGCGTTCGAGTTACCAGGGCAACATAGTACCGTGAGCGATGACGCTCAGTAGCCAAAACCCACCCGAACCCATAACTTACAAACAATAGGAATATAATCAACATGCATTAGAAATAACATAAAAAGAGAACAATCAACTTTTCTTTCATTACTATCATTTAACCTATGTGAAATCTCGGACCTTATCCACAGATCCGTTCCTACCCATAACCTCTGGCACAACACTGGTGTGGTCAGACTCCCCTTTTCCAGATCCGGATGAAAGATACCTAAGTTATATACCCGGTATCCCATCCGCGACCATAAGTTCGGATAAAACTTCACCGGCAACGCTCGAACGCCGTCCAGCCCGGGTTGAAATTCACCGGCAACGTTCAAGCGCCGTCTAGCCCGGGTTGTGACGTAAGCACAATGCCACCCTTATGTCCCGTCCCAATATCCGAGAGCCGACCTCCACCATGCCGTACCCAGGGTTTCGTAAATCCAACTTTCAACAAATCACCACCAAACAAACTCCAACAATTCAATCCCCGGATTCCTTGTCCGGAATCCCAATCACAGTCTCTCACTTTATTCTCTTTCCATTAATCCTATTTTCACGTCTAATATGTTAAATCCGCACATCGCAACCAACCCCGGGAACCTATTTGTCCATTCTATCAACACAACAACATAGCACACATTTTAACATTTCAACTAAAAATACTAACATGCTAACAACACATAATCATGCAACATCATTAATCATGCCATAGAATTTATCATGTGATTAAATTAACATTGAACCGAAAATATTTAACTTAAGGACTTATATTATTATTTCATATTCTCTAGGGTGATTTTAAAAGCTATTCAAACTTAAGGATTAAACAGTAATTATTCCCTAACTTTTCAACCTTCCCAGCGGCTGTCTTTCCTTTTTTTTTCCTTAAAACAGTGGCTTATATTTTTTTGGAAAAGAACCAGTGATTTTTCCGCCGGTGGCGTCGGAATCGAAAACTAATTAACCTGAGGACTTGATATTAACTTTTACTACTCAAGAGCTAGATTTATAATCTCTTAAATTGTGAGGGGCTAAGCTGTAATTTATCCAAAAACTTTCAAAAGAACAGAAGCATAAAACAGTCGGTCAAAAACAGGGGAGCCGATTCCGGCTGGGTTTCGACCGGTGTCGTCGGATTCGAATACAATCATGCCATACACAAAAATTAATATAGACACGACATATATTTAGGGAGGTGAGTTCCAAACTACCTCTCGTCTGGCGAAACGGTTCCGGAGATTAGGTAGCGGGTCGGGGCAGCGGCGGAGATGGCTCCGGTGGTGGTGATGGCCGGTGATGATGACTGCTCCGTTGGTGAGAGAATGTACGGCGGTAGTCGGCTATGTTTGTGGCTGCTTTCCGGACTGTTTTGCAGCTAGTACCGGGGCTCGAACGAGCAGATTTTCCGGGCCGATTAGGGGAGAAAACGAGGCTGTGATGGTGATGATGTACGGTGGTGCTCCTCTCTCTCTCTCTGCCGAATGGGGAAGGACTTTGGCTTGTGAAAAATAAAATGGAGGAAGGATATTAAAATGGGATCCGGGGTGCCTGTGGTGACCCAAGTCACCACAGGGGTGTAGTCACCCAAAACTACGTAGTTTTGGGTAGTTTTGGGTTGCAAAAGGGTTTTAAAAAAGAGGCCGAAAGAACAACTTTTGTGGAAAGTTAAGAAAAAATTAAATGCTTCAATTTTCAATCTGTTTGAACGGATACGAAGATCTTATTTCTCTGATCATTTTATCCTAAAGGGTCATAATTAATTTTTGACTCTAGAGCTCTTGTTGGTTAGCCCTAAGAGATATTTAGTTCTATTACTTTCTTAGAGCTAATTAACGAGAGCACTAGAGTCAAAAATTAATTATGATCCTTTAGGATAAAATGATCATAGAAATAAGATCTTCGCACCAATTCAAACGAATTGAAAATTGGAGCACTTAATTTTTCAACCATATTTTTTAATATATAAATTGCCTAAAGATGGTTTAAAAACTAAGTGCTCCAATTTTTAATCCGTTTGAACGGGTGCGAAAATCTTATTTCTCTGATCATTTTATCCTAAAGGGTTATAATTAATTTTTGGGTCTAAAACTCTCGTTGGTTAGCCCCAAGATATATTTAGTTCTATTACTTTCTTAGGACTAATTAACAAGAGCTTTAGCTTCAAAAATTAATTATGGCCATTTAGGATAAAATGATCAAAGAAATAAGATCTTCACATCCGTTCAAACGGATTGAAAATTGGAGCACTTAATTTTTAAACCATCTTTTGGCAGTTTATATATTAAAATATATAGTTAAAAAATTAAGTGCTCCAATTTTCAATCCGTTTGAATTGGTGCGAAGATCTTATTTCTATGATCATTTTATCCTAAAGGATCATAATTAATTTTTGACTCTAGTGCTCTCGTTAATTAATTCTAAGAAAGTAATAGAACTAAATATCTCTTGGGGCTAAGCAACGAGAGCTCTAGAGTCAAAAATTAATTATGACCCTTTAAAATAAAATGATCAGAGAAATAAGATATTCGTACCCGTCCAAACGGATTAAAAATTGGAGTACTTTAATTTTTTCTTAGCTTTTCACCAAAAGTTGTTATTTCGGCCTTTTTTTTTAAACCTTTTACAACCCAAAACTACGTAGTTTTGGGTGACTACACCCTGTGGTGCAGGCCCCCGGATCCCATTAAAATGGGTTGAGTTTTGAACGGGGGCTAATACCCAATAGACAAAAATGCGGTGTCTACACTAGAGGGAATTAAGGAGGGAAAAAGGGGATTTGGTCCCTCCTCTCTCAGCCGAATAGCTTTTTTTTTTTTTTTTGAAATGGGAAAGGTTGGGTTTGGTCCGGGATCGCGCACATATTCAGAAAAATTAATCACCGGATGCGCGCACATAAACGATTACGGAAATAAAATTGGTGTGACGACATAAATAATTTTGCGCATTCAATAAACTAATGAGAAAATAATATTCTTGTTTTGATAATAATTATTATTTATTAAAAACACCGGGTCATTACAGGACGGCTCTATTGTATTGAAGGGGTTCAAGCAAACCTCCTGGTTCAAAAAAATGCACTGAAATTTGTATTTATTTTACATATAAATTGGTATTTCCAAAATATTGTCGGCGCAGAATCAATCGCACGCAGAAAAAATAAGTTAAAATCCACTTAAATTTGTGAGTAAGTAGATACTATATCAAGCTCTACAAAACATTATACTAAATCAAACACAATAAATTTCTAGCCAAAATAAATATTTATAGTTTATGTAAAAAAGAAATTATGATATTTTTTTATCACCACTGTATTAAAATTCTAGATCCGTCCCTGACTACACATGAGGGGGATGCAAATGAATACAATCCGACATTACTTGAATATGAAATAAGTGATCATTTAATATAATTTTTGGAACATCACCGACTAATAACTTAAGTTGTTGAATTAGATATAAAATTTATGTAGTTTTTCTTTTACCAAGAAAGTTTCTCGAGTTTATCACAATATGCATCTTTCTTTCCCTCAGATAATTTCTTACGTGTGTGTCGATCATGAAAGTGTAGAAGAGGGAAAACATAAAAGAAAGTACTCCGTATCAAATATCAATCTCACCGCAAATGATTCCAATGATTATATATTGTCATTTCCCATTTTAGGGATTCTTTATGTAGTTTTTAGGCAAAGAATATGGTTTTTTTTTTTTCAACCGATAAAAGATTTCATTTACACCATATATGAAGTAGAAAATACAAATATGGGACATTGCATCAATTGTGAAAGTAGACAATCAAGCCCAATAACTCAACCGATACAAGAAATAAGCTCACATGTAATTTACATATTAGAATGTTTCCAAATAAAAACACAATCGTATCTTCCAAAAAATCTTGCAATAATATCTTCTTACATTTATATTGTTCCATTATCCTTTAAGTTTATTTTATTTTTTGTTATTATTGTACTTTTATCATTTTTTTTTTAAAGTTGTGAATATTAAAGGGGCTCAATATAGTCTTTGTGGTAGTAAATTAAGCAAAATAACAGAGCCGTCTTCTAGGATTGATATGGATCCCAAGCGTACACTGGTTCAGTCTCCATCTCTGGATTCATCCCTGGATAGTACTGCCCTCCTTCAGGGTACTGAGTCTCCACCTGATTTTCTGCAAAATCTGACACGGATGCCAGATAATCTGTGCCTGAGTGAAGGAGTTCACCCCGTAGTATAATCCAACCTGATCACCCTCCTTACATTACAGCTAGCAGGCAATAATATATTATTAAGACAAAAAGAATGATATAGAAGTAGCTCATGTAAACCTATTCATTCCTGACAATTCGCCTAACATCAAGGGGAAAGCTAGTCATGCTCGGACCTTAATTAGGGTTTGCTTACCTTAATCCTTACATCAAAATCACCACTGGACTCCCACTAGTTCCATCATCACAAAACGTCGCTGGACCTCCCGCCAGGTTTTATCCTCGTAAAATATTGCTGGATCACCTGCCAGGTTTTATCATCACAAAACATCTCTGGACTATCCGCCAGGTTTTATCATCGCAAAACGTCACTGATCAACCGTCAGGTTTTATCATCACAAAACATCACTGACCAACCATCAGGTTTTATCATCGCAAAACATCACTGACCAACCGTCAGGTTTATCAACATAAACATCACTAGGCAATCCGCCAGGTTTTATCATCAGAAAGTATCGCTGGTCCACCGCCAGGTTTTATCAAAACATCACTGGACTACTTCGCCAGGTTTTATCAAAACATCACTGGGCTTACTTTGCCAGGTTTTATATCATCACTGGACTCCCGCCAGTTTCAATTCATTACCGGGCTTACTTTGCCAGTTTCAAATCATCACATCCAATTCATCACATCCAACTCATCGCATCTCAACATCCTGCCTGCAGGCAGATCTAAAAATAAACTTTCCAATCTATCCAATACGTAGCACCGTTTAAGTAAACTCTATTTGCAAACCACTGTAGACACCCCAATCTGGGCTTCCGGATTAGTTTACTTACGGTTTTTGATTCCCCGATGATGAAATGGATCAAGAACACCCCGGGAATGATAGCGTGTTTGAGCTTTGAGTGTTTGTAAAACCCTTGAACCTAATCTAGCCTAAGCCACTTCAAAAACCAAAAACCTTGCTGGTCCGCGCCAGGGCGCAATCATCTCGCGCCCGGGCGCACCATCGCGCGCCAGAGTCACTCCATCGCGCGACAGTGCGCCAGGGCGCACCATCGCGCGACAGACTCACACCATCGCGCGATGGTCCCACCTACAACCGACCTTACTGATGGAGGACAGTTGGCCACCAATGCAGCCTCAGCCAGGCCTCGTGGACTGGCTGAAGGCCTCTGTTTCCAACCAGATTTGCCCCCTCTCCCTATATATACCCCCTTTGGCCTTCCATTAAAAGGGTTAACAAGTTCAAAAAAATTGAAGAAGGGTTACACCATCCTCCATCCTCACACCTCAATCCTCCAAGAACATAGCTTGTTCTTCCCCATTCAAACACCACTCAATCAACCTCACACTCAAAGCTCAATCTCTTTCAAACTCAACCGAAGGTATAGCTTACCTATTGTTTTCTGTTCTGATCTCTGAGGGGGGCTGGTAGGGCCAAGGCTGGTAATCAATACCAGTCCTGGTCCTAAAGCTGGCAAGGTTTCAAAAACCGTCATGGTAGGAACCAACGCGCGATGGTCCCACTCTCTCGCGCGACACTTCGGTGCTGCACGTGACGGACCGCGTGGGGATTGGTGTCCTACTGTTTTGTATTTTGTATATAGATCACTGTTAAGCATGCTAATAACCTATCTATTGCTTTTCCTTTGTTAGAAATTGTTAGTGGTAGTTCAATATGCTTATTTGTCGTTTTGGAGTACCCCTGAGGTCTTTCTGGATATGTCCCAGAACCCAGAAATGTGTAAACCAAGCACTGGTCTGGTCCGCGCCAGGGCGCAATCATCCCGCGCCAGGGTGCACCATCGCGCGAGGGTTTCACTCCATCGCGCGACAGTGCGCCAGGGCGCACCCTCGCGCGACAGTGTGACTCCATCGCGCGATAGTCTGCTCCGACCAGTGACTGGCCTTGCACGGGTAGCTTAGTTTTAGGCCATTATTTTGTCCCCACACTGTTTATGGGGTGTTTTATTAATTTGTAGGGCTTTTTCAGCCTTTAAACTGTATATTATGCTGCTATAAACTGCGTGGTTTGTCCTGGGTGTGCACTGGTCCTTTCAGAGCCCAGAAGGTTTGAGAATAAGAGCTGTGGGTTTTAAGCTCACCGGCGCATGCTTGTCTTGGAATTATGCGCGCAAGAGTGAACAGCATGCAGTGACTTATTCAGTGCATGCTGGTTTCTTCCTGCGCACATCACTCCAAAATAGGGGCTCCCCAGTTTGTTTAAACTCCCACAGCAGTCTGTTCTCATCCTATACTAACTGCTCATCTATGCTATCTATCACATCCTGCAAACGTGTTACAGTTTTAATCCCCTTTAACTGTTTCCCCGCCCTAATTGGCTAAAAACTGATTAATCAAACAGAATCGCAAACAAACAACATTTTCGCAAATGCCTAAGTAGAGACCGATCTCCGGATTGGGCGAGAGGGGTGCCATAAAACCCTTCCCCTCTCGTAACCTGGCTCCCGAACCCAGATATGGTTATGACGGACTGGTTCCTTAACTTTTTCAAATCAAACAGCGCGGCAAGTGCTTCGAAATACGGTTCCTTGGGTGTCGGACCTTCAAACCCGAGTGGCGACTCTGTATCTTCGCGAGCGCTTGTCGTCCAGCTTAAAAAGCGCTCCCGCGAACCGGCAGCATCTCTTCTCTCTCAAAAGGGTGGGGAACGAAATCCCTTCCCTGAGGGAGAGAAAGATTCGGGGCAAATCGCATTTGCCCACAACCACCCCATGTCTCTAGGTTCCAATCTAACGTATCAATCACAAAACGGAGTAGTGTACAAATAATCACAATGATAATTGAAATAAATAATAAGTATAGAAATCACGTAACTTTTTATGAATGGGCCGTTGCCCTTAATCTTGTATGGCCAATAAGTTAATAATGAAGTAGAACTTTTATAAAAAAAAAATTAATAAAATATTTTCTAGACTCTTATTAATTATTTCTAAATAATTAGATTAATTAAAAGCTAATTAAATACAATAATTAGATAAAAATATTAGAATTATTAACATGACCTTAATAAGGGTCCTAAAAGTCCTATATAATTAGTTGAGTGTCAAAAGTTGGGTTCGGATGGTCGAAGGATTAATTTACATGAAAACGTTAATTTAAGTGACCGAAAGTGAAGTAAATAGATAATAAATAATTAATCATAAAAATAAATGTGGAGACTGACATAATTCATCTTTGGACAGTAAGGAGTCTAAATAAAATTACTTGAGTATTAATAATAATGTTTATAAAGTCGTAAAGTAATTTTGATTGGAATTACTTTAAAAATAATAATAAATAGTGAATTAAATAAAAAAATATTTAATTTAACAAGTTACTGTGATTGAGATTCAAGAAGTCTAAAAAAAATTAGTTTGAGTGTTAAAACGTAAGTTGAAAGGTCGTAACTAATTTTCGTTTGTAAACGTTGAACGATAACTAATAAATAATTTAATAAATAGATAATAAAATAAAAAAAATATGACCTTAACAAGTTATGATCTTCGAGATGTGAAAAGTCTAGGAAAAATAGTTCGGGGGTCGAAAACCAATTTTAGAGCGTCGCAAAATCGTTTCGAAACAAAACAGTCCAAACCGCGAGGTTGGACCGATCAGATTTCGCGGGCCGCAAGGTCTTTGGACCTGGTTCTTGCGGCTGTGGAGCCCGAAGGTTGCGGCCGCAAGGTCGCGACTGGAATTCATTTTTTTGTTCGTTCGGCTATGGTTTCGATGCATGGGTTCGTTTGGGCTATTGGGTTAAGCATAAAAACAATAAATATACTCAGAGGAAGGATTGGAATGGATTATAATACCTCGAATTGGATCGAATTAATTTTAAACCGAAACTTGGAATTTGGAGAAGACGACTTCGGTTTCTTCGATCAGGGAGCCTTGGGATCAAATTGGACGACGTTTGGTGATGCTAGGAGTCTTAGGAAGAGATTAGAATGGTCGGATTGGGTCTCGGTTGGTTTTTGAACACAAACCCACTTTTCTCTCTCTTTCTTTCTCTCTCTAGAACTCCATAGATTAGAGCTTCGTTTCCTTCGGATTTTCTCTCTATTCTGATTCAGATAAGTGTGGAGAGTGTAGGGATGTGCTCGTGGGTTAATGGGGAGGGGTTTATATAGGAGAATTTTGAAGAGGTTGATAAAATTGTATTAAAAACGGATTCTATTTCTTGGGCTTCAAGGTGGACGAGATAGGGACGATTATATGGTCCGGGAGGAAGTCGAGATCGAGTAGGAGAGGGAGAGGCAGGAGGAGGAGAGGTGGAACTCTTAACTCTTTCTAATTGTGTGTAATTGCATGCAAAGTAAAAAAAAAAAAGATGAGATAAAATAAAATAATTATATTTGTATATATATTAAGGAAAAGATTATAACATTTTTTTATGATATTATGAATGCTATTAATAATATTAACTCTATTATTAAAAAAAAAAATAGGGTCGAAAATCCGGGTCGTTACAGAGGGGCTTTTCATTTCTTTCTTTGTGTCTATCAATTTTGGACCAAAATTTAGTGGCCGGAAGCAGCCACTTCCCCGGCTTACCGCATGAGCCGGCCTTGATGAGATGCAAACTTGACCGACAGAGCTAGCCCCAGTTGGTTGGCAAAGAATAGGTACAAAACCATTTGATCAATCCAAGTATGTGTGGGGTTAGATTAGTGCATTTGAATCCTTCAAGTGACCCTGTTCTGTAAGTTATTCTTGGTTGCAGTATATGGTCGTGCTATATTCCATGTTATGTTGGTCTAGAAATTCTCTATTCAATATATGAGAAAAAGTAGCAAGTGCATGAATTGCATCAACCCTGGCTATTGTGAAGAGAAGAGTTTCGCAGCTGAGTCTAGGGTCCAAAAACCACCAGGCACAACCCATAGCGTGCGCTGCGTGCCCGGTTCCAAAAAGGGCCATGGTGTGGCTACAAAGCTCCTTAATGGAGTCAAGGCCACATTTTTCTCGTCTCTCGAGTTGTGCAACTGCTCGTACATTGGCACCAAAGATGATTCCGACAATCTCGAGTTTCGGTCACTGATTCGAGAGGATAGGGTGGTCATGAAGGAGGTAGATGGTCTTACTAAGAGTTGATTTGGTAAAAGATCAAATTAAGGTGATGCATACGTGATCAATTATGGATGTTAATGAAATATATAAGAAGTGATTGTAATTGGCGTGCATGTTTGTGAATCTTATTGTAATGGTTACGTAATAGTTTCGTGATAAAATCAAAAGCCTTTTGGCTTGTTCAATACCGTAATATTTTTTTTATCGTCCAATCTTACAACAGTTTTGTCAATTCACCAAAATGAACATCTTTAGGAATAGGAACCATTTTTCTCTTCCAGCATTGGTGACGAAGGCTAGCCTCTAGAGAGACAACAAAATATGAAAATACGGGCCCAATCCCCATCACTTTGTTCTAAGGTCCAAATTAACCTTTTGTTAATTTCTAAATTATGCAGCACAACGGAATTTAATTTTGTTTATTCTCTTTAAAAGAGAGTGAGTATTACCATTTTTTTTATTGGTTGAAATAGTGTGAATCCCACCACAAAGTGATATCATGCTTATCAAAACATGTATTGCAAGGGTGAGACTTACATCATTTCAACAAATAAGAGGGAGGGTAACGTTCACCATCTAAGGAAAGTAAACAAAATTACACTGAGTCAGAAGACAATTTGCAAATGTTTACCATAATGGTCAGAACTATTTATTTAGGAGTATCTATTTAATCATTAAAAACTACCCAAAGGGCTACCCTTAACTTTCGGGTTAGCCATGTGGATTGGATAGGATCTCACCAAGTATAATGAAAAAAAAAAAAAATACACAGAGAGGGATCCGAAGGAGTTGTAGTACATTCATGTGTAGTACGCGTGTGGTGATCTCATCAATCAATGATCCAGATTCAAAATAAATTTTTATCGGTCAACGACTCAAAATTGAAAAAAATATCTTAACTGTTAATTAAAGAGATCGACGGTCTGCGTGCTTAGCACTTTGGATCCCCCAGAGAGGGTCGACAAAGTTTCACATAAGGAGCGAAAATCTCCAAAACTGGAGATGAACAAGAACCAATTGAAAATAAAAACAAGAAAATAAAACCTTGGTCACCGGAGATGTGAGATGTCGCTAGAACCCCCGCCTCAAACCTGCCACTTATTTGCCGAAGGAACCACTAAAACCCCCTTAAAACTCCGCAATTTTTGGAGCATTAAAAGCACACGGAGTATACTTCATCTGAGATTCACTTCACTGTAGGTTGCTTCTTTAGACTTAGAATGGCAGAAAATAAAAGGTACTACGTCTTGTTTGTGGGGAGAAACCTCGGTATTTATGATATTTGGAATGCATATATGTAGTGAACGAGCTATCTTGGGGTTAGGCGGGGCGCCGGGCGCCTTGCGATTTTAAAATATTCTTGAAAATTAGATCTAATTTTAGACCATTATGAATATTATTAGTGTAATAGTTTCTTATAATCTTAATACTTTTAATTTGATTTAGTAGAAAATAGATTATTTTGCATTTTCATTTCTTAATTTCTTTCATATACAACTAGGCATGTGAGTATTGTAGTAGCCTAAAAAAAGGGTAACAAATTGATTCATAAACTTTTACTGTTTTAAACTAGAATAATTTTAATGTGCAAATGTCTTATATTAAAAATCGAAAACTCTATGATAAATATGAGTTCCGAATGGGTCCGTAAAAGAGGAGTATAGAAGAGTGGTGGATTAAGGTATGAGCAGTTGAACCCGCAACGGTCAATTTCACTGAATTCTTTGATTCAAATTTATACAAAATTGAATTAGGAAATAATTTTTGCACTCTATTTTTTTTATAATTACAATTCAAAAATTGCCTTTTCTGTTCTTATTGCATACTCCATAATTCGAAGTAGAGTGCATTTATGAAAATGCAGAGTACAAAAATCATTTTCCAGAATTCTAAACTTTTACTCAAATTAATAAGTGAAATTCAAATTTTTATAATAAACTTTGTGCGAATATATACACTCACACTCCAATATTTCCATTGGACTATCATATCCCATATCAAGATTTTGGGAATTGATTTCTAACACTTTTCATTTTATCATTTACATTTTTTTTTTGTCTTTACTTGATGTGCATTAACTCTATTGCCCCTTAATTTGTGAAAAAATGAACTTTTGCAAGGGTGAAAAAGTAAATTCATATGAATAAGGACAAAAAAAGTAGTGTATATGGTAAAGAGAATAACTTCTTTACACGGGCGGTGTAAACATTTGTTTTCTCTAAATCAATTATATTGCGGTACGTCGTCAAGACAGTGATCCAAATTAATAAAACATGACGACATAGAGCAATATAATTGATTCGTAGAAAATAAATGTTTAAAATTTAATCTCATAATAAAAAGGGAGCCTAGAAATCAATCACCGAGACTCTTGCCCAAATGTAATTTGAATTTGTTTGAGAACGGGTTGGAGGTGGTCTAGGGTTTTAGATAAAACCTCTACCTCTGCTTGCGTTTGTGTCACAGACTCACGTAAAGATCTCGAGAGACCCCACAACAAAGAAGCACATTTCCATGGCGACCACTGCGTTATCAAGAAACCCAACCCTCGGCTGCATCTATCGTTCCCTCGCTTCCAAAATCACCCTCTCCCAGTTGAGATCAACCAATCCCCCTTTTCGTCCCTTCCATGGATTTCCTCCTCAGTCTCTACTCCGCCCACCTCTCCCTCAATCGGAGATTCATCTGGATGCTATATGCCGTAGATTTCTCTGTAGCAGTACCAGTACTACTGCTACTGCTACCGCCAGTCAAGCGAGTTCATCCACAGGTGGATCTTCGGAAGGTAATTCCGGTAAAGGGGACAAGTCCGATCAATCACAAAACACTTCTGAGCAGGGGAAGTCCGTTCGTGGCGGGGTATTTTCCTATTCATCGCTTACGCATATTTATTACTCCTTCATAACAACAATTGTATGCTTTGCTTTTATTGCGAATGAATGAACGCTTTTAGTAGTCTATGGTAGTAATTGGTTTGGCTTTCGGATCCGTGGTTGTTTGAGACAGAGATGGATTGATGGGGGCTGGCAGCGGTGGCCGCCTCACCGTATTTTTTCAAAACCCTATTATAATTGCAGTATTCTTTGTATTTTCCTTCGAGTTATATGGGTTTGCCAACGCTATTTTTAACGAAGAATTTGAAATTAGATCTCCCCAAGTCAATTGGAATACGATAATCGGTCACCTCATGGCAATTCGACTCCCCAATGTCAGAATCATGCATTTGTACATGATTCTACATTTGCTGAGCATGTTTTTCTTACTTATTATTTGCTATATTTTGCAGTCCTTGTAATTTAATCTCTATCGGAACTCCCCTGGCCCCTACTCAAACAAAAAGAAAAAAGAAAGAACAATCAGAATGAAATGTCGAACTATTCAGTATTCCCTCAAAGTTTAGGTACTCAGCATTGATAATTTTGAGAGGGTTGGCTCTAGAACACAAGCTTCTTTTTTCTTTTGTCTGTGACTAGCTGAGTGCTCATTTTTTGAAACGATGATAGTTATAGTAAATCATCATATCGAGTGATAATTCTTTCAACTCTGTGACAGACTGCAACAAGGCATCATATGATTATTCAAATGTCTGTACACATGGACGTGGTGTTTGTTCACTTCTTTGTATACTAGGCGCGTAATCACCCTTTGTCTTGCAGTACTCCTGAGTTGAACATTGATTCTGGGACACTATGCACCAGCTTTTTTTTTGTGTAACTTTGACGAATTTACTTTTTTCTTAAATTTTTTGTAGACTACACATTCTAAAATGTAAGTGATGAATCTGATGATATTCATTTTTCTGTTTCAACAATTCACTATCTCAATCTTTCCTTCCTCAGTGCTAATCAAATATCTGAATGAAAAAAATATCATTTCTGAAGTACCAATATGTTGACGAACTTAATTTGTTAAAAGCATTCTGAATTTCCTTGCAGTGGACTTTTTATCGAATGCAATCCCTGGCAATCTAAATGGATTGAACTTTGAAGATATTAGTTGTTCGTCTCATGGGAACATCAAAAACCTCCATCTCACTATTTCATTTCTTCAGTGAATAGAAAAAATACTAGTTATGTTCAATGTTGTCTTGGTAGTGTTGTTCCTGGTCTCCCCTATAGTTGAATTGAAGGGATGTAATGGGCCCTACCACATCCAGACATTAAGGCAAGAGCTGTGCAGGCTATATCCAGAACTGCTTGGAATTCCTTTTATTTCCTGAATCATTCGTGTATCTGCTTCATGCCTCACATACTGTGATTTCTCAATCCCAACGATACATTAATGATTACTCATAGCTGAAGACAAATGGATCAATTTTCCCTTTGCAGCCTGTCTCATGGTTGAGCTTTCTTTTGCTGGTTGCTACTGGAGCTGGTGTGATCTTTTACTATGACAATGAAAAGAGACGGCATATTGAAGGTAGATCCCTACGGTGAGTAGGATACTAGTGAATCATGCTGTTGAGTAGAAACAAGTTGTGATGGGACTCTTTCAAGCATATTGTCTTGATGGCTCCTTAGTAATCAATACCCAGTTGGAGTTGTGGATACGTTTTCGTTTGATTTATGTGGCGTAAGTACGAATCCAAGGACCAAGGACTGATGTTTGTTGACAGGGATCAATAATTCTGTATTCTTCATGTTTTTGCTTCTTGCTTTTATTGTCACTTATTTTATTTGGATTTTTTGGACTTATTTATGCCCTACATTTTATAAGTTGGTCTACATTTTACGGAGAGTGATTAACGTATGCGTTCGGTCTACACTTAGTGGGTGATTAATCATAATAGTTTATTGTTTTTCACATTTTGAACTTGTACTGATTGGAATTTTCTTGTTACAGATATAAACAATGCTTCAATTGCAGTAAAACAGGGACCATCTGTGGGTAAAGCAGCCATTGGTGGTCCATTCAGTCTTGTCAACCATAATGGTAAGGCAGTTACAGATGGAGATTTTCTGGGAAAATGGACGGTGATGTATTTTGGCTTCACTCATTGCCCTGATATCTGCCCTGATGAGCTACAAAAGCTTGCTGCTGCAGTTGATAAAATAAGTAAGTTGCTAATTGTTTCATGTTATTTGGGGCTTAATGAATATGAGATCAGAAATGGAAATGTTGATGCCATATGTTTGAGCATGATGTGTCTATTCTAATTAGACTGGATATTTAACATCTTTCACACTATTTTTAATGCCGATCTCCTAACCTGCACATCAGACACCTCTAATTTATTGGAAATCTTTCATTACTGAAATTCATCACGTGTTTTCTGCAAAGTTTCATTTCATTTCATAAGAATCTGAAAATTTAAACAATCTCTTGTGGTGGAAAAGCAATAAAATAGTTTATTGGTGGACATGAACTACTTGGAAAATCATAACATGTGTTTACTGAGTATTTTGGCCATGAACACTTGTATTCCTACAAATTTAGGGACCATGGGACCCAAAGAAGGAATAAAAATAATGCTTCGGGATTGAGAAAAAAGATATACATTTAGTTTGACTATTGGCAGAATTCTTGCCAAATGTTTTTACTAGGCCTGCAAATTTTATTTTGATGCATTCCTTGCCTAAATTTAGAGGGCATGACTCTCCCTACTGCTGCCTGTTATTGCATCATCCTTCACTTGAGAATATGCAGTTATCTTGGTGCTTTTAAGTTTTAACCTTTAGGATTGTGACTTTCTTGCTTTTTACATTTTCTGGTGCAGAGAAAAGTGCTGGGATTGAGGTAGTACCAGTATTTATCTCAGTTGATCCTGAAAGAGACACTGTTGAGCAAGTTCATGAATATGTCAAAGGTGATTTTCATAAGATTGGAATTGCATACTGGAGATGCGCTACTACTAGTAGTTGCATATGAGGCTTTTAAATGTCATTCAAATTATCCATTTGAATTTGAATGTCACAGAATTTCACCCAAATTTGATTGGGCTAACGGGTAACCCGGAGGAGATAAAGAAAGTTGCTCGTGCATATCGAGTCTACTATATGAAGACAGAAGAGGAAGGCTCAGACTACCTTGTCGATCACTCAATAGTCATGTATGTATACCGTTCATGTGGATATCTTTACTGGAATTTGTTAGACAGTTGTCTGATGTTGGCTTCACAGTGCTCGAAAAATGAAAACATTTCCTCGCCAATTAGTGCTCAGAAAATGATAACATTTCTTCTCTACTTTAACTGATATTTTACAAATCTTAGAATTGTTTTCTTTTAACTTTTATCCGTTATCCCAAATTTTTCATATGAGACATGGATATCTTTGCTGGAATTTGTTAGACAGTTGTCTGATGTTGGCTTCACAGTGCTTGAAAAATGAAACATTTCCTCGACAATTAGTGCTCGGAAAATGATAACATTTCTTAGCTACTTTAACTGATATTTTACAAATCTTAGAATTGCTTTCTTTTAACTTTTATCCGTTATCCCAAAATTTCCGTACGAGACATGGGCTTGCTCAACTTTGAATGATATTATAGAAATTCCTAGGTTTTGCTGATATTTATTGTTATATTCTGCAGGTACTTGATGGACCCTAACATGGAATTTGTGAAGTTTTACGGGAAGAACAATGATGTTGATGCACTTTCTGATGGCATAATTAAAGAAATAAAGCAGTACAAAAAAGTAAAAGCGTGATTTTGGATGGAGCATTGTACCCAGAATTCTTGAACTTATATTTTTTTTGGGTAGATCATTTTCCATTTCTTTTGGGTGGCTTTTCCGAGATGATTTGCAGAAATTGCGAGCTTTAATATTAGCACTGCCAGGTTTTTTCCCTTTGGTAAGTGATTCAAAGTTGTCTTCTTGATTTGAATGACGGAAATGATATCATCAATTGTCGCAGGAAGTTTCGATTCCTACACTTTTTTCAGTTACTGGATGCTACGTCAATTGGTAGAGAATTTTTTTATGGGCAGGGTTTGATTTCCATAATCACTCATTTCCTTCCCCAACTGGATAAAGTAGATTAGGATTAACGAATTGAAAAATCTTACCGCAACAGTTTTTGTCAATTCGCCGAAACGAACATCTTCAGGAACAAACCCATTTTATAGTGTCTTCCAGCATTGTCGACGAAGGCTGCTAGAGAGAGAACAAAATGACCATATGGGCCCAATCCCCATCACTTAATTGGTAGTAAGTTTGGTGACTTTTTTCTAAGGCCCAAAGGACGTTATTAATTTTTTGGGAAAATGACGGCTAATGACATGTTTTGATAATTAATATCCACTAAGGATATTTTATTCATTAACAATTGTTCTTAGCATGCCCTTAAAAGATATTAATTTTCAAAACACGTCCTGGGCCGTTATTTTCCCATTTATTTTACAAGATGGCCCCACTTGTATAAGTAAACCTGACGGCCCATACCAAAGTTACTACGCTATACAAATCAACCTTTTGTTTCTATAAATTATGCAGCCGATCGAAGGACAACTTGCATTTGTTTACCATGACAAGTTCTTGGGTGCCGAGCAAGTACCACCTGACGGAATCCGTCAGCGATCCGGACCGCCCAAACGTGTTTTGGACGGTCAATATTTAATCCCTCTCCCTCCCCCCACCCCACCTCTCTCTCCACTTTTTCCCTCTCTCAAATCCAGACCAAAACACGATTGGACAGTCCGGATTGCTGATGGGGTATCACATGGACAATGCCTTACTGGCACCCAAAAATTTATCGCTTACCATAATAGGCAGAACTATTTAGTTATTTATTTTTTTGATCATTAATAACTGCCCAAAGGGCTACAAACACCCAAAACCGGAATCTTCCATTAGGAAAAATGATCTTCATCTTTCAGGTTATCCATGTGAATTAGGTAGGATCTCACAAAGTATAGTGAAAAATGCCCAAAGAGGGTAGACAAAGTTCCACATAGGGAACGAAAATCTCCATAACCGTAGATGAACAAGAACCAACAGAAAATAAAAACAAGAAAATAAAAACCTCGGTCAAGTGTTTAAAACCGTAATAACGAAAAGCTACATAATCATTCCATTAATTCGGGTTGTATTACTCAAATATCACTCTTCTAGCTTTTTTCGCAGCAAAAATAGTAACTTTGACAAAAATACTATATATTTTACTATTACAAAATCTAAACCACAAACTTTAAAAATTACAGTACATCTTTTACCATTATTTTTTGGGTCTTCTGTATTAAACTTGTATTAAAATTGCGGCCTAACATCATTTTTCTACTAATAATATATATATATATATATATATATATATATACATACAGTCCGGTTCAAGTCCAAACCTCTTTCTGTCCACATCCGTCTGCACCTCCCCTTTCCTGATCGAATTTCGATGATCTGAGCCGCTCAATGTGTTTAGAATGTGATTTTAAAGGTATCCGCAAGAAATTGTCCAAAAAAAAAACACCGGGAAGGACTTGAGTTGTGTGTGTGTATATATAGGGCTCCTAAAAATAGGCAAAAATTGGGGGCCCAATACGTAAGGTCGCATCTTCGGCGTATGTTCAAAACCGGCCCTGCCACTGATTAACCCAAGATTGCATGAGAACAAATAAAAAAGAGCACTAATATCATGTGGGTAATTTATATCCACGTTTTAGTAATATATTTATCAATCTGGTCCTTGTGGTTTCATTTTCACCAATTTATATGGCATTATTGATCAACAGCACGAATGGATCGGTTATGATTCATCATTTCTCGTCTTCAATGCCATAAAAAGTAGTTCTCATAGAAGAAGAGATAATAATATCTTTTAGGTTGTTTCGGTTATGATTCATCATTTCTCGTCTTCAATGCCATAAAAAGTAGTTCTCATAGAAGAAGAGATAATAATATCTTTTAGGTTGTTTCGGTTATGATTCATCATTTCTCGTCTTCAATGCCATAAAAAGTAGTTCTCATAGAAGAAGAGCTAATAATATCCTTTAGGTTGTTTCGGTTATGATTCATCATTTTTCGTCTTCAATGCCATAATAATATCCTTTAGATTGTTTGGCTAAATAAGCTAAATGGCTTATTTTTTATCCTCAATTCAAATTTTTTCGCATTTATTCGTTTTTTCGTCATCTTTTTGTGGATTATTAATTTTTTTTGACGAGATGAATCTAAAAAGTGTAAAAAATTACAATCGTAACCTAAATTTTTTGAAGAATTTCGATCATAATTTTATACATTTTAAATTTCTCTTGTCATGACGAGGTAATAATCCACAAAAAGTTGATGAAAAATTAACAAATATAAAAAAATTTGAATAAAAACAAAAAAAAATAAAGTCATTTGACTTGTTTAACTGAACAACCCCAAATTAGACAGAGACCTAAAGTGAATCGAGTGAACGAAAGTCAAAAAGGAAGAGGCTGCCAAAATTAAAGCAGTTCTAGCCTGGTAGGGATACACATTTTCCTTGTGAGAACGGCAAAATTTCAAAATGGCAGCTGAACTTTCACTCTAATGTTACAGAAAAATCTGAACTTTACTTTATTTTAATTAAACACCTGGACTTTCAAAATCTCCAAATTGAAGCACCTGCCATTAGCATCCATCCATTTCCTTCACAAATCGGCCCATGTGGCTCATTTCTGGCGTTAAAGGGCCCATTATAGATGTTAGAAAGTGAACTCAATACATACAATCACAATTCAAAAGTGAAGTAGGGTTGGCATGGGTTGTGATTGTGTGCATTGAGTTCACTTTCTAACATCTCTAGTGGAGCCCTTTAATGCCAGAAATGAGCCAATGGATGGAGACTAACAGCAAATACCTCAATTTGGAGACTTTGAAAGTCCAGATGTTTAATTGAAATAAAGTGAAGTTCAGGTGTTTCGGTGACATTGAAGTAAAAGTTCAGGTGCCATTTTAAAATTTTCCCAATGAGGAATGTGGTTTCCGGACCATATCGCGCCGCGTCGTCACCACCGGCAACCGGGACACATGTGCCGACACCATAGCAGATTTTGGAAAGGGACTTGATCAGTCTGTGTATAGATATATAGGATCGATGGTCCAGCTAGCACTATTTATTACTATTTTGAGGTTCAACTTTGAAAAAGTGAAAGTGAACGTGGAATTGATAAAGCTAGCTAGCCCAGAATTGATGGATACATGCAATGTGGTCATGTGCATGGTGGATATTACGTGGTTGCAGCTAGATCAGCCAGCCATGTGAGCCCCCCCGCCTTTGCTGTACAGATCGGTACAAGAAATTACACGTACGTTAATTTGCATGTTATATCACTTTCTATCAAACCTTGCTAATTACGCATACATTTGTGCCTAGATTCTATTGTGGGGCCCACCATGGGTATCACACAAATGATCCGAGTCATTCGTCAAATGTGAAATAGTTTTTCAAGGGCTTCCGTAAAAAATCAGCTCAATTAAATTACTATAGGTGTTTGATCCAATCATCTAAATTTTTATTCAGATTTTTGGGTAATGAAAAGTTAGATGATTAGATCAAACACCTATAGGTATTGGATTGAGCTGATTTTTTTCGGGGACCGTTGAAAAAATGTTTTATATTTAATGAACGGCTCGGATCGTTTGTGTGGGACCCGTGGAGGGCCACATAATAAAATCTGTGCACAGATTGTCTATGTGGACAGATTTATCGCTTTCTATCTTTCACAACACTACAAGTCTACAAAAAAAAAGTATAATTGTTGACGAAAAACTCAACTAAAGTTACTGTAGTGTAACGAAAATATGTTATAGGTGACGAATTTTGTCACTTATAGGTTATCTCCGAAAGTCATTTTTGGTGATAAAAATCACTTATAGTAACTTTTGGTGACAAAAGTAAAAATTAGATTTTGTCACATTTTTTATACTTTTTCTTGTAGTGATAAACCAACTAGTAAGTGTGTTCACACAGACAAATTGAGCATAGATTTGTTGTGGGGTCCACCACGGGTTCCCTTCAAATGATCTGGATCGTTTGTTAAATGTAAACATTTTTTCAAGGGGTTTTCCGCCAAAAATTTGCTAAATCCAATACTAATAGATGCTCAATCCGATCATCTATTTTACATTGAATGAATGACTCGAATTGTTTGTATGAGATCTATAATGGACCCCATAACAAAATTTTGGCACAATCTATACGCAAATGTATGTGTGATTAGCAGCGTTGAAAACCAACTGCAAGGTGCAGTTGCGCAACATGGGCCCGCCCCGGTCCCTTTTTGGTGATCTTCAACTAGAAGGACTAGACGGAGAGGGTATCCTTGCTACTATAACTTAATTAGATTGATCAAAACCTATAGTCACTCATCAGAGATCAAAACATATTAGTCTTCAGAGAAAAGTACCAAGTCTTGTGAGGGACCCATTTTGGAGTCTCATACAATTTATCAGAGCCGTTTAATTTGTTTAAAACGTATTTTCAAGAGTTTTAGTACAAAAATCAACTCATTCGAATATCAGTAAGTGTTTGATCAGTTCATTCAGTTGATTCACATCAATATTTTACTGGATTAAACTCATTGAACCGATAAAGCCCTTACCAGTATTCGAATGCGCTGCCTATCAAAAAAAAAATTCAAATGAGCTGATTTTTTACGTGAACTCTTAGCAACATATTTTAAATAAATTAAACGGCTCCGATCATTTGTGTGGACTTTGATTAATTTTGTATCAAAATTTGTGACAACTTTTGGGTAAGGAAAACCGACATACACATAAATAGACTTCCCAAAAAAGATTGTCCATGCAGAACTGCACTTGAGGTTGAGGGTATCTTTCACGCAGAGCCTACTCCAAAGAGTTTAGTAGGATACAAGAGAAGCCATAGCGTGGATCAAAAAAAAAAAAGAAGAAGCTATAGCTGTGTACGTAGTAATAGAAAAGAGGGGTATCTTTCACATAAGGCCTACTCCAAAGTTTTTAATTTCAGGAAACCATAAACAATGCCATCGGTCGCCCAAATCTCTCTCTCTCTCTCTCTCTCTCTCTCTCTCTCTCTCTCAAGTACTTGTACATTGAGCAGAATTTAATTGGCTCCCCCATCTTTATCAAGGTAGAAGTATTGGGCAAAGAATATTCTTGCATTCTGCTTGTAGAGAAGTACTACTATATACTAACCTGCTACGTGTCTGGTATCTTTTGCATCAATCTTTTAGCATACGACTGTGGGTGAGGGGAGGTAAGAATTGGTCTGATGTGCGCGCAAATTGACCCAAAACACTGTACGTTTCTTAAAAATTACATATACATATATGTATGTATGTATCCCTATTCACTACAGACATATCGAAAAATGAAATACTAAAAAGAAGAAAAAGAATGAGAGCCTCCTTCAACTCAAGACCATCGATAAACTTCATTTTATTTTTAATTTTACTTTTTAAGTTTCTAGTGTCGGCCTTACGGTAACCATTTGTCGTCCAACGTACAATTCAGAGTTCAGGACCCAAAAGAAAAAGAAATCCAAGTTCTCACTTTTTCTATTTTTCGCTTCAGAAGTTTCTTCTCTATGAAGATTCCTTCTAGTTCCCCAGGCCACCAGCAAAGAATTTGGAGCCTCTTCTGATCTACTCGATCGTCTCTCTCACTCTTTGTTTTTTCAGAATTTTAAAATAAACATCCAAGAGATCGACTTTATGAAGGGAGATAGGTATTTTAACTCCCAACTCGCAATGGAGTTGGAATAAATGCATCTCTTCTGTTCTTTATTTGGTGAGATCCTCAGGTGTGTTTCACTAACTAAAATATGTACTTATTTTTTTGAATTAAAAGTGATTTATTGTAAGAGAATGGTCTGTCTCGTAAAGTGAAAAAAAAAAAGAACCTTAGTGCCACGGGGCCTTAATTTTTTTTATTTATGAACTCTTTCCATTTTCTTTCTCGGAAAACTTTTGGGTTCTTTTTATCGACAGCTCATTGGACTATCGATAAATTAAACAAAACGATTAATAAACATACACTCTGATACGTACACGTTTTATATTTTCATACATTTTTTACATTTCCACACACTATCCATGCCCCGTCCCGCTAAGGTTCTTATTTTTTAAGTATTTATTTTTTGTTTTACAAGACATATCATTTTCTCATAATATACCACTTTTTATTCAAAAAGTAAGAAATTATTTAAAAACATAAACTACCTTTTTTTTTTTTTTTAGCGGAGTGGGGCCTTAATAACAGTCCAATAAGCTGGTTTTAGCTTTTTCCAACTTTAAATCCCACTGTTAAAAAAAAACTTTAAATCCCGATTCGGTGATTCTCAAATGTAACAAAATTAATTATAAATATTCCCACTCACCCAAAAAAAAAAAAAAATAGTCCTACCTGCTATATTGTTGGCGAGATAGTGGCGTAGTGCTATACTGACAAAAATATATGATACACACAAGATTTGTTTATCTAATGGTTGGATGGAGAGATTTGAGGCGTACGTTTTAAAATTAAACTATAAAAAGACAAAATAATGAAACTTCCGATAAATTTTGCATAATGGAGCTTTACCTCCACAAAACTGCCACCAACAGACGGAGCCATCAATTGCTTTTATTTAAATGATGGTGGTTCAAACGTTGGACTCCATCCTTGACGTGTAGCGATCCAATCATAACTCTTCTTGCTGTTTGTTCCAAATTTCTACTACTGTAAACGATGGTTTATTTTTCTATGAGATATGTTGATCATGTCAGCAGAATTTTCGAACTGTTTGATTAAAACAGTATAACAGCAGCAGTGGCAGTGGCAGTTCTAAATTCGTTTTGGTCGGGTAGTCGTTAAAGGACGTAATTAAATTTTACAAGTTATATATAAAAAGTACCGTTGTGTCCGTTATACAAGAAATCTTGAGTAAATCTTAATTTAGAAGCTGAAGTCTCCATGATCTATCATTCACATTGGAAATGTCCAGGGAAAGGAATATATAGGATTATTGAGGAGATAAAAGCTTCACCCTCCTGTGGATATATTTCCGAATTCCGACCAAATTTGTCCGGCCAAGATTATGTGGTGTGGAGTGTGCATGGACCCCTTCTCCTCATGGTAAAACAATTTTTTTTGAAATCAGCATGTAGGAATGCTATCAGAGTTAATGATATATAGGCTGTTGGTGTGGGTTTTTGTGAATGATGCAGCATGTCTTTTTTTTTTGGCAGAAATGGCAGCAACGAGTCTCGTAAAAGGGAGGAAGAAATTGTTTGGTTTACTGCACACTCTAAAAGGGAGGGGCTTTTGTAAATCTATTCTTAAACTTTCTCTATCAGCAGCTGCGCGCTGGTTTTGGGTTCCTAGCTATGCTCTTGGTGCCAAAATTAACAATGCTATCAGCGACGCTGTCTTAGCCTAGAGTAATATCGAGTCTAGTCGATCGGTCAGGAAAATCAAGAACTTCGCAGAATTTGGTGTGTTCCTCACAGTCTCTAGGAGACTTTATAACTGTTTCTCTAATCTAGTAATTTTGTTTTCCCTCCTCTATGGCTTTGGTTGAGGCCAGGCAAGAACTTTTTTTTTGTTTCCAGCCTATTTTGTTACTGGTTTTGATTGAGGCATGGACATTTGTTCTCCGAGGCCGACCGGAAGGACATTTGGCTGTAAGGTCCCTTTCTGGACTTGGTTTTTTTTTCTAGTACTTGTTTGAGCTTTCGGATGAAAGTACTTTCACCGAAAAAATATGAAGCTCCGTTTGTTTCGATCTTAAAATGTTTTACAACGTACTAAAATATTTTCATTTAAAATATTTTTTCAGAAAACAAGCTCAAACTTTTATTTTTCAGTGTTTGGTTGGCACTTGAAAATATTTTCAGAAATCAACAAAATAATGTAGAGAGAGGGGAGCTTAAACGGTAGAGAGATTTGAAAATATTGGAATTGAACGTGGGTCAGGACTGACAGATCGTGAAAATTGAGCAATGAGAATTGCGATAGAAGTCAGCAAATTCATTTCAAAAAATAATTTACGGAAGATTTAGGAGTAAATCATTTTCATCCAATTAATGAAAAATATTTTTATGTAAAATATTTTTCTCATTTTTATACACTATCAAATATCGAAAAATAAGTAAAATATTTTACGCTCCTACAAACAGAGCCTATCGTTAAGGAATCACTCATGATGAAGAGAAACTGATTTATTCCTTGTTCTACTACCGACAATGTTGTCTACCAAAATTCGTACACTTGTTAAAACAGTAATGTTGCGATATAACCACAATTAAATATTTCATTGGACATGACTCCTTACACATTATCTACCCCTTTTGCATTGTTGAGCCTATAGCTAGGGGCGGAGCCAGAATTTTGGATAAGTGGGGTCGAAAATTTGAACTATATATCATTCACTTTTTCTAGTTGCTAATTGAAAGGAACAATTAGATTAACAAGTTAATTGAAAAGTAGATATCTATTAATAACAATGTAGTTTTGATTCACAATTGACCTTGACGACTTTTCATATTTTGGAAACGATTGATGAAACTATTTTAATCACTAATGTTTTGAAACAACAAAAGACAGAGCACTAATCCCAAAAACGAACAAAACTAGGGCAAAATTAGAGATTGATTTGAGATGAGAAAGAGATGAAGAAGAGTTAGAGAAGTACCTATTTGGAAATGAAGAACAGATCTCTCTAAGAAACCTAGGTTTTTTTAGCAAGAACGAATGAAATGCTGTTCACGTTTTGGGGATTTTGTGGGTGAAAATTCTATTTTGACTCATTTTCTTCCCAAGTACAAAACCCTTCTGTATTGATTGGGGCAAAAATGAATTTCAAAGTGGGGTCAAATAAATAAAAATGGGATAAAATTTATACATATCCATAAGAAAATTTGGGAGGCAGCGGGGTCGGCTGCCTCCCCTTGACTCAGTGTGCCTCCGCCCCTGCCTATAGCACGTATCTCATCTTAAAAGCACTTAAGCTACCTGGCAGGCTCAATGCATGGTGGATAGAGGTCGGTAATTTCGTACGTTAGCTAGGCTGCCAGGGCACCCCGAAGTTTAGTATAATTACGATACATTCCCTATATGCAAATATGAGTTTTTACACAATCTCAAAGAAGGCGAGGTTCTTGGGCCTGCGTCAGTTGGGCTGGCTCTCAGATCAGAATTTTGGATTTGTATGTGTGTGTGTATAAATGGTTCACTCTACCTCTTCTTAGTCAACAATTGCCTAGGAGAGTTGGTAGGTAAAGTTACCCTATTGCCCTCCCTAAAAAAATAATATTCTTAGTAAATCCTCTTTCTTTTTTTAGTTGTTGATGAGTCATGTATCTTTTTCTAGGTAGTCATATATATCCAATGAAACTACGGAAAAAAATTTCAGTGCCGAGCGGGTACCACGTGGTGCCCGCTCGGCCATCCGAGCCGTCCATTATGTGTATAGACGGCTCAGATTTGGAGAGAGAAGAGGAGAGAGAAAGTGTTTGGATGGGAGGAGAGAGAGTGTTTTGATCCGAGCCGTCCAAAAATGCATCGGACGACTTGAGTGCGCCGAGCGGGTGCCACGTCGGCAATACCCGCTCGGCACCAAAGAATTGCTCGAAACTACGAATTCTTTATGGAGTTCAAGTGTCTTTTTCTCCGTACCATGATCCTCAAGTAGAAAAAAACTATAATTGCGAGGGATGTAAAAACCACATATCTTGGTTAAGTTGGAATATGAGAGCAATAATTCATTTTTCATATTTGGGTTTGAATGAAATTTATTTTCTTAAATTTAACTTGTCTTTTAATCTATTACTTCTCCCGATTGAGTTTTGTAAGGCGAAAAAGGAAACGTTAAAAACAATCACTTTGTTTGGTTTACAATTTAGAAAGTTATTTTTGAGAGTTGAGTGGTAATAAGTGGAGAGAGATAGAGAGAGAGAGAGATTTATTGAAAACTGTGTCGAGAGTTAAAAGTAACTCTCAAAAAGGGGAACCAAAGTTTTATATATTTTTTCACAAAGCATTTACACTATCCCGACCTAATGGACAATTTATTATCAAGATTATTAAACTCTCTGTGTAGAAGTTGGATCCATAATCTCATTGCACCTTAACTGCAATTACACAACTTTAAAACTAAGAGCATCTCCAATGGGAGATGTCAAAGCTGAGGTGGACAATCAAACGGCTAGTTTTGGCATTAAATCACCATCCAACCATGTTGCCTTCTATCATGCCAAAAGTGACATGGCTTTGAAGGGAGGTGAGGTGGCTTTGAAGGGAATGGCAAAGTTGCCAACTTTGACAACCTCCCTCCTCCATGCCAAATTTAAAAAATTGATTGTTTGGATTTTGAACATTTGCCCGTTAGAATTTTTTATTTCCCTGTAAAAGTTTGAACTCTATTTTTTCTCCCTTTAAATGTAGACTTGAATAAACAATATTTTTTATTCACACCATGGATTCTGATTCATACTCTCAATTTACCTTTTTTTTTAATCTAGTTGAGCACTTGTGGCAATTTCGGGGAACAATTAGTACCATGTGATTCGCTATGGCATTATGTATTGCTACTTTTTCTTTAATTTAATGTTTAATGCTGTGAGATTCTATTTTTTAGTTAATAAAAATTTTATTTTAGCAATTCTTTGATTTTTAAATTTTAACGTCAAAAACTTGCATTTAATGGTTAAAATAATATAATTTGACATAAGGATTGACATTAAGGGTTGGAGATTGATAGCTTGATGTCAAATAAATAGAATTTGGCATAAGGATTGGAAAGGAAGACTTTGATGTCAAATTGGAGAAGCCAAATTGCAACGTCAGCCTTCAAAAAAAATTTGACATCCCCAATTTGATATCAAGGGTTGGAGATGCTCTAATTGCCCTAATTATTGAACAACGTTTGTAAAAATTGATCATACAATTCGTATGAAAGTCCTAGTTGAGGCGTGCGTAAGAACATTAATACAATTACCTGATAGTATATTGCAGTTAGTTTGTCTAAATCTTTAGGAAGACATATTTTGTCGTTCTACACGTCGCGCAATTGCAATATCTATCCAAATAAAATTAAGTTAACGAATTATCAGTTACTAAAGTTGTTCTGAATGCTCAAAATTCAAGCTCAATCCCAACCATCAAATCACAAAGTTAGTAATGTTGTCCATGACTCCATAAATTTCAAAAAAAAGTTTCTCATTTTGTTACGGTTAATAATTTTTGCATGCCCTCCGCATTCTTATAAAATGCACTTCAAAATTTTTTCCCCGGTGCTTCAAATTACACACAACACATACACTATAAGACAAACTTGAGAGTGTATTGAATACAAAGTGGAGTTTGAATATCATTTTCCGCTGTGTATGTAAGACTCCAAGACCTTAATTGGTACTCCCTCCGTTCAATAATGTTTGTCTGGTCCTCAAAACGATGACGTAATAATAATATAATTTTTGCAAGAAGATTTTAATTTTTTTTCAACAATTCACTAAATATTGATGAGTTTTTTTAATTTATGAAAAAAATTTGAATTTTTTCTTTAAAAAAATGCATTATTTTTGAGTCCTCGTTTTGCCGACCAGACAAATATTTTGGGACTGTGGTAGTATTCAAACTAGACATGAGGTCTCTGTAGTGCACCAAATACATTACGGAGTCGTAGTGCCTATCAATGGAGGTCTTTTACATACCATTCTCTGATATGACCCGGTGGCTATACAAATTTTGCAAAGTATTTTAAATGCAAAAATAATTAGTAATCAAATATTTTAAACAGAATCATCATTCTCCACATAAATACTTATTTTTCTTAGCAAAACGGGACCTAACCATGGAATATATATATATATATATATATATATATATATATATATATATATTTTGAGTATTGTCTCACGAAGCGCACTATAGTAATTCTATAGTGCTAGTGCAGAAGTATAGGAATCCTTAGCCTCCGAAGTCATTGGTTAAATGTGGCGGCATCAATACTACTATGTCATTCCATCGCGTATTTCCTGTGCCGAATCAAGCCTTGCCGTGTGTTTTTGTCATTACCAAACCGAGATTGCTTTAATGCTTTTCGATAACTGGACATCCGGATCAATTTATGAGCATTGAAATTAACGATCAAACAAACTTTTTAATGACTCAACATTTAAAATATTTGGTCTCTGCATAATTCGAGTATACGATCTCACAAAAGACAAGTACTCATTTGTTTTTTCATACCCCACCTAGGCAAAACACAAGGGTTGATTGCATAAATGCTGATTTGGGAAAAATAGACTGCGAAAAATGTCCCTCTTAGGTTTTCATTTTCGGTAGAACGTGGCTCCACGTAAGCAGCTTTCCAGGTGTTGGCCGCTCACACGCTCAACCCATGAGGGTTCGACACGTGTCTTTAGGGGATCCCATTTAAACCTTCTTTCTTCATGACTAAGCTAAATCTCCTCAATCTTCCACAGGGACCCACAATCTTAGGTCGCCCCCCCAACTCTCTTTTAAAAAGCTAGGGCTACCCCACCAAAACCATTATGGTGCCACATCCACCCCAACGCCAAAGCCAATTGCCCCAAAACAATGTCCTCAATGACGAAAATGCCCTAATTAGGGGGTCCCACCAACACTCCCCCTCATTGTCCATAAATACCCACCCCACTCCCTTCGTTCCTTCCCTTTCCACCTCCCACCTTCCTCCCCTATTATAAGCTGTTTTTACGGCCATGTTGTCTGCCTTTCCCGCCTTTCCGTCGGCCGACGGAATGTTTGGAACGCCGTTTTCGGCTTTCGAGGGCGGTTTTCCGCCGTGGGATTGCCAAGAGCCCTTTTTTCCCCTTCCATGAACACGAACCGTCTTTTTTGTCTAATAAAATAGCTGACAAACCCGTTATGTCCAATTCCGGTTCGGAAAACTCCCATCTTACTCATGGTTTTCCAAAATCTGAACCGGACCCAAATCTGGACATTTCGAGTCCGGAACCTCTTTTTTCCTTCTCAAAACAAGACCCCTTATTTCCGCCTATTAACACGCCACCTGAACCGGTTATTTCCAATTCCGGTTCCGAAAACCCGAATCCAAATCCTTTTTTTTCAAATTCCGGCTCCGACAGTCCTGGTTCCGACGAAACGAACCAGACCGGGTTGATCCTTGACGAGCGAAAACGCAGGCGGATGATTTCGAACCGGGAATCGGCGAGGCGGTCCCGGATGCGGAAAAAGAAACACCTCGAGAACCTGAGGAACCATGTGAACCGGCTTAGGATCGGGAACCGTGAACTGGAGAACCGGCTGCGTATGGTCACGCACCAAGGCCATCTCGTGAGGAGAGAGAACGACCGGTTCCTATCGGAATCAGCCATGCTCCGGCAAAGACTGTGGGCCATACAACAAGTTTTGCTTCTCCGAGAACACCAACCGTTCTCGGCCCCCGCATGGCCATGCAATAATACCATCACGTCTTTCAATGAAAGAAACCTAGCTTCATGATGAATCACATAATTAAGAAACGTTACGTACTCGGAGAAAAAAAATAGTTCCAAACAAATCGGATCTAGATACGTACGCACTTACCTTTTTTTAGTGGTACTTTTTGTCTGGGCACGTAGCGTTCGCGAATATAATCATATCGCATCACTTAAAATCACCACCCGAATCTCTAAAACTCAATCAACTTAGTCTCTCTCCCTATCTCTCTGTATAAACTATAAGCTAGCTACTAGAGGAAGTTAAGGAATTGTGATGGGATCCGATGTTTTTTGGTGAAATCGGTTTGTTTGCGAAATGGCAGCTTTGTTCAAAACCAGCGTTTAGCACTATGTAAAGGTTAGTGTATCATTGGTTGTTATGTTAATTAAAGTCTTGGGGTGTATTTCAAGTTGCTTTTTTTGTACTTCAAAGCTTTATCAAAAGCATCTCTCTCTCTCTCTCTCTCTCTCTCTTAGATTCATTACGTGAAATCACTTAAACAAAAATTGTCGCATTCAAAAGTGCTGTATAGTAAAGACGGTGCTTCTCGAGTCCCGCCCGCAATACTACCGAATTATTAAAGGGCTTTAAAATGTCGAAACTGTCCCTTTCTAAATTGTGATTTGCCCGGCTTGTTTTGATATACGAGGGGTAATTCCGACTTCCTGTAATGCTACATACTACAGAGCTATCAGCAACAGTAAGGTGACAAATAATAACACCATCGATCCCAAAAATCATTGACAAACTAATCAATCATAGACCAACATCGTCACCGACAAATTTCAACTCCAACGAAGAGTGAAAGATACTTGTGCGCTAAGGGCACTCTCGTACGGTTATGCTTGTGCTGTGAGAGGAAAATGTTTTCTCTTTCATATAAATAAAGAAAGATGCACGTAAGGACACTCTTGTACAGTTATGCTTGTACTGTGAGAGGAAAATGTATAAAAATATAACTGTCGGATCAGTTTAGACACATCTTGATTCTCGACTAATTCTTTAGAGATTTATCACAGCATTCACTAATTGGAGACTCAATCAAGACCGGATCAGAGCCTCATATGGATTGTCCCAACAAATTTTGATAGCAGCTAAGAGGTATCAAAACATAAGACCTAAAAGGGTTCATACCCTAGATCGCAGGCGACAAAAATTGGGTCAATCCCTCGGGGTTAAGTACAGTTTTATAGTAATGCATGAATGGAAACAAGCAGTAGAGATGCTCACAAAAACAGGCCAGATGTGAAATAAAATCAGAATTTCTAGAGCACTTGCAAAAATTTCAGAATTGACGAACAAAACAAAGAAAAAAGCTATAGGGCAATTAAGCCTATGTCCTTACAACATATTAACCAATTAGCCCTTTGCATACGCACCAGTTTACGATATAGGCCATTCTCTTAGAATACATAACTTTTAATTCAAAAAATAAATACTTATTTTAATTTATAGAACACACCTAAATTGAACTTGCTAAATGACTCAATTCCAGACCAGCTCGGTCTAGGCGGCGCTGTGTGCCCACATGACATTAGGCTTCTGCACCTACAACTCTTGGATAGACAACTGCTCCCAAATCCAAATTTGAGCTTGAGTGTCATATAATCAACGAACTTTTTCCAATGTGGGATCTAAGGCTAATTTGCCAATCCCAATAGTGACATTTTAAGGTTCCGTTTATTTGGATGTAAAATGTTTTACCTATTTTTCAGTGTTTGGTAGTGTGAAAAATAAGAAAAATATTTTACATGTAAATTTTTTTTTTATTAATTGGATGAAAATAATTTATCCTTAAATCTTCCGTAAGTTATTTTCCGAAATAAACCCGCTGCCATCTACGGCAATTCTCACTGCTCGGTTTCCTCGATCGTCAGTCCTGACCCATGTTCAATTCTAATATTCTCAGATCTCTCCATTGTTTAAGCCCCTCTAGATCTCTCTACACTATTTTTGTTGATTTCTAAAAATATTTTCAAGTATCAACCAAACACCGAAAAATAAAAATTTAAAATTTGTTTTCTTAAAAAATATTTTACATCAAAACAAACATGGCCTAAGTCACTTTTCTTTTCACCTGTGAATCGTTTTGGTGAAGCAAATATTCAAAATTAGTCTTTTTTCGATCGAGGTCAATCCGTTTCAACTAGAACCCGCCTCAAAAGGCGTGTGAATTCCATTTTAATTTTGGCCCAAAGTTATCCGGCCAATTGTCACTTGTCAGAATTTTTCCATACAAATTTGAAAAGAAATGTACAAAGAGAAATGTGGGGTGTATTTAGACTCCGGCAAGTTTTTGAATTTTTTTTGTCAAAATGGTAGGAGATATTATTGATACGATAAAAGAGCTACTATATAAAAAAGACGGTTATCTCTTCATAACAGAGACAACAAGTTTTTTAATTAATTACTTCAATATCCATGACCATTGCCTCAACACCACTAGTGTTAGCACCTTGATGGTCAAGGCTTGCTAAGTTTGGTTAGCGTTGACACCTTGCGCCCTAGCCAACCGGTGGAATCAAAGGCATGAGATAGACATGTCTTTACAAGGTGACCTGATGGTGTCGGTTGGTGTTGACACTGGTCCCTTAGGCAAGTGGCAGTCATGATGCATGTGAAGGCCCAATGACATCGAGGCATGAATGCTAAATGGGAGCAAACTTGTGGGACAAGGCAATCAAGAAAATGGCCAAATACTGGGAGCTGGGGTTGGATCACAAAATTGGGCAGGCAGCCTTGGGTTGGATCAGCCTAGGGTAGTGGACATGTGTCCAAGGCAAAGCAGGCAGGGGCGGCTACTAGTGGGCAGTTAGTTCCAGCAAGCTGTGGACAGGTGTCGATCTCAATAACCAGTTTCAGCAGTTTCTTATGTGCTAACAGATTCTGGCTAAGCCAGCATAGCCATAGGATAGTTGGGAGTGTCAACTGCAAGATCATGGGTTTGCCCTATGATCTCATGTACTTAGTGGTCACGTTTTTATGATTATAAGCCTATTTAGGCAAGGCATTTTCGTAGCCTAAAGCAGAGGGATCTTCTGTCTAGACTCTTGAGTGTTTCCTTTGTAAGTTGGTGCTTAATAAAGGTTGGAACGGTTCCTGTAACTCGATCTTGTATGTGTTCTAGACGTTCAAACATATTGGGTGTGTGAGTAATCACTAGTTGGCTGAAACCAAGTTGTTGGCCAACTTGATGCCATCACGAGCAAATTTCTAGGCGAGAAACAGCCCTGTGACAACTAGCTTGGTGAGTTTCATGTAAGTAATAGTACCTTGCATCAAAATGTGTATTAAATGAGATTAGGGCAATCAAATAGCTTCCAATCACTCACCTATTTTCCCTCTCCTAACCAACCCTCTCCTCCCTCAACGCAGTTACCTCTCCCCATCCCCGTCACAACCCTCTCTTCCCAACCCCTACACTACCTTCTCTCCCCATCCCCATAACAACCTTCTTTGTCCGTCATCACGATCTATCACCCCTTCCCACGGTGCGACCCCGCCGCGACTGATTTAGGATTCTCGACACGTAAAGCGTTTTTAGTTGATCATGTGAAATGGTGGCGAGCGCAGCCAGGCAAAACCCTAAGCATAGGCAAACTAGGCCGCTGTCTATGGGGGCTTCAATTTTAGGCCCAAGACGGGGTGGATGTTTTACAAACGATAAACTGTGAGGCAAAGAGAAGGTGTTGAGCTGAAGTTGGTGTAGGTCCCCATAGCTGAGTGTTAAGAGCACAACTTGAAAATTTCGCAATTTTTAACTTGGGTGTAGAGTGAAAAGAGTGGTGTATTCACGAACCGGGATTTACAATACTGGAGTATCAATTAATGATCAAAATGGTTAGCTAGAGGAATCCATCACACAAGGCAAATGCAATGCTTTATGTAAGCTAAGTTATATCCATTCCACTTTTTCTTTCTTGAAATTGATTGGTTTTGGATTAGGTGCAAAAGAAGATGGGAACTTTAAAGTACAAAAATTAAAAAAAAAAAAAAAATGATTTGGGCCCGCAAATTTTAATCATGGAACTACCCCTAATCAGCCCACAACAAAAGAGGCTGTTTACATCACCGCATTTTTTAATTAACTTTCTTAAAAGTAGTGTTTAGTTAAATAATCAAAAACGCGAGAGTTGTTGTAGTGGGCAAATAAAGTTAATTAAATTATGTTATGGCCAAATGGATCTTCCCCGGATATACTGACGAAGGATATGACAATAAAGTCACAAATATATTTGTTGGTTCTACTTTGGACTGAATTAATTATCCTTAAAAACTAGTGAGTATTTTCGATGTTTAATAAATTTTTTAATCTGTTTTTCAGAATACTAATCAGTTATCTCAATGAGAGGAAACGTAAAACTATAAAAATATAAACAAAATGAGAATACTTTAGAAAAGACAAACAAAAATAGCAAAATCGTATTTTCGGGATGGTTTCACATCATCAAAGACTTTGGATGATGGTGGTACACCATGCTAGCATAAGTGATTTGTTCTCCTCTCTCTCCAATAGTGACCAAGGTTCGATTCTCACGGAGAGTAGGTTTCAAGGTTATGGATAGCCTCTGAACCTCTCGTTGACTAACATACTAATATCCCGCTAAACCCCATTTATGTATATCGTCTAGAAAAAAAAGACTTTCGATGATGCACGAAACAGATGCCGAGAGTAATGCTTTTGGGTGGTCTGCTTTCTGTGTTAAGGGTTAGGTATACGTATGTATCATTAGCCCCATAAATCTCTGCCGCCTTTAAATTGCTCATCTATTTTTATTACAATTAGAAACGGATTTAACCTAAGTATTAATTGCACATATTGCCCCATTCCAGAACTTAATATAGGTACTTATTTTTTAAAAACACAATTTCAAACTCAAAAATAATGTGTTTATGCAAAGGGGCCGAAAAACTGCCAATTGCACTGTATGCAGTTTCGGCCTAAACTGTCGACAAGCTGGATCCTAAAAAGTTGGCTGGATGAGTCCCCCTTCCTCCGATTAAAAAAAAAAAAAGTTAGATGGATTAGTCCCCATTAGCTTTTTCGGCTTTATGAGCATTTTGTTTTTATTTAAAAAAAATTCACGTTTATTCAAACTTTTGCATGTGGATTATTGATTTGTCACGATGAGAGAAAATAGAAAAGTAAAAAAAATATTTTTTATTCTTCTCGTCGTGACGAATCAATAATCCACAAAAATTTGACGCAATACTAATAAACTAGAATTTTTTTTGAATAAAGACAAAACTCGTTCGGGGTTTGGAAACTCTTAAGCACGGTCTCCAAATTATTTTTCTTTATCTTTCGAAATCAATTTGGTTGCAAATCGGGTACCATGCATGGTATATATCTTTTCCTTTCTCTTTTTCCTTTTTTAATTATGTTCGGTACCTTTCAATCCGAGCCGTCGGTTGCATGTTTGAACAGCTCGATCAGATGTGCTGCACGGATACCCCATCATTTGTACTTGATTTGCACCCAAAATTTTCTTCTATCTATCACTCTCCACTCATTACTCCAAACAACCTCCCTCAAAATCCAAACCGAACAAGACTAAAAAGCTAAGGAGAACTTAGAGACCTTTTTCATTTTGGAGTCCCAAAACCTTTTGGGTGCGGTCTCCAATAAATTTTCTTCATTTGCCTCTCTCCATTTATTACTCTAAAAAACCTCCCAAAAAATGAAATCGAACAGGCGAGAGTGTGCCCCAATAATACTTTTTCCTAACGTACCTTGCTTCATCTTTGATCACAATCCAGCCGTATCGAACCAACATGAAAAAGCATGTAAAGGCTGCCTCCGAGTTAATTAGAGACTTAAAAGTCTCTTCCTTTCTTCACTTGTAAGTAAGTGATTAGGTTCCAAAGACTTCGGATTTGAACCGATCGAGTACTTGTACATAAAGAGAGATGCCAATCAATCAAACAAACAAACATTGAAGCGAACAAACAAACAAGTTTTGGGATTAGATTACTGCGAATGATTGACCAGAATAAAATCATTTCATGGCACAACTTTTTGGGGGAACTAGATTAATGGATGGTCGACACTTCTTCCATTGGCTCGACGAGATTTTCTTGGATTTGATGGATTATTCCTTTTTAAACTTTGCTAGTACGTACGTAGTAGTTTGGTTTACCCAAGGAGTAATGTAATGAACCCTTACACTATTTAACTAAAATGCTATAGATGTGTACAAAATCATTTAATGGTTATCGTGTGCAAGCCAAATGCATCAAATGGTGCCGGACAGTGAACGAATGTATTCCATTGAATTACTCAATTTTTATACAACGAACGATAAGTGATAAGCATAGCCCGCACAAAAAAAAAAAAAAAAATTCTTTCTTTTAATCAGTTGAAACGACGTTATAAAAGGTGATATAGAAAATCTATAATTTCATAGCTAAACATTGTTTGAATAGTCATTAAAGAAAATCATTTAAGTCGTATCACATTTCGCAATTATAGTAATAACTGCAATAGACACTAATTTGTTAGTAATATTGCAGATCAAAATAATTGTTCGCAATATAATAAGGATCTTTGTGAGTGAACGAAACCATTTTCCGAACGTATAGTATAAGGGTATATTGTTAGAAAAATCTACCTTCCGATAAAACAACCAAAAAAAAAAAAACCACAACAACAAATGACATTTAAATGTAGGATGCATTGAGGTGATAAAATTACACAAATTTGGAGTTGTTGGGATTTTTGTTTTTGGTATAATATACACAAGCAATTACATCAAAGAAATATTTTGTACACGTAAATTCTAAATAAGGACCCAACAGCTTAAGCTACCTAATTATAAGTTTTATAGGTGTGGAGTTATGTCTTACGTAGTTTAAAACTACAAGAGATCAAATAAAAAATACTTCTATTGAAACTTAATTAGCCCCGTTCCGCTAAAATTCTTGTTTTTTAAGTACTTATTTTTTGCTTTACGAGACAGGCCATTCTCTCACAATATATCACATTTTATTCAAAAAAAAAACGTACATATTTTCAAATAAATACTTATTTTTCTTAGCAGAACGGGGCCGGATCCAATCTGGAAAATATGCATTATAATAATAAGTTGGAGGGGGTATTAGGTAAAACGTAGGATACCACTCTATGGGCTCGTTTGGATGCAGGATTAGGTTTGGAGGTGTTATGTAAGGAGGGGGGATTAGATAGTAGGGGGTATTGGTTAATAAGGGATGGCCCACATTGATGTGATGTTTATGGAGGGAGTATTAAATAGCACTTAGTTTGGATGAGGTATTAGAAATGGGGTATAAGAAAGGGTGGATGATGTAAAAAGCTGTCAAATGACCTTTTTACCCTTGTACAGTCCCAAACTTAATTATGTATTACGTTATATATATAATTACAAATATAAGTAATCTTTCACACTTTAAACTTTAATATCTAATTTTACTTATAAATGTACTAATTTAATAATATTACAAAATAAAAAAGTCAGTTTTAATTTGATAAAATTCGTTTTTTTTTTAATATATAAATTGTAGATTGAAAAAATCAGTTTTGTAGATTAAATTTGTTTTTGTAACACTTAATTTTTCAACCTACAATTATATATTAAAAAATATGGTTAACAAATTAAGTGTTCCAAATTTCAATCCGTTTAAATGGGTGGAAAGATTTTATTTCTCTGATCATTTAATTCTAAAGGGTCATAATTAAATTTTGACTCTAGGGCTCTCGTTGGTTAGTCCTAAGATATTTAGTTGTACGACTTTCTTAGGGCTAATCAACGAGAGTCCTACAGTCAAAATTTAATTATGGCCATTTAGAATTAAATGATCAAAAAAATAAAATCTTCCTACTTATTCAAACGGGTTGAAATTTGGAACACTTAATTTTTCAACCTATAGTTATATATTAAAAAATATGGTTAACAAATTAAGTGTTCCAAATTTCAATCCGTTTGAATGGGTGGGAAGATTTTATTTCTCTGATCATTTAATTCTAAAGGGTCATAATTAAATTTTGACTCTAGGGCTTTCGTTGGTTAGTCCTAAGATATTTGGTTGTACTACTTTCTTATGGCTAATCAACGAGAGTTTTAGAGTCAAAATTTAATTATGACCATTTAGGATAAAATGATCAAAAAACTAAAATCTTTTTACCGGTTCAAACGGATTGAAATTTGGAACACTTAATTTTTTTTGCTTTTGCTCAAAAAATAGGTACTGGGGGTTGAAAAGGGGGGATTAGGAGGGGTAGATTTGTCCTAAAAAAGAGGGATTTGGGGGTATTCCATAACAACAGGTTGGAGGCAGCCCATCTCCAACACCCCCTCAGGGGGTATTAGCTGTGTTATGCAATCCGGAGGTTACCTAATACCCCCTCCCTTTTGGGTTCCCAAACGGGGTATTAGGGTGGGACCCTGGTGTTAAAAGGGGGTATTACTTAACACCCCTTTGCAATACCCCATCCAAACGCACCCTATGATTGATATTCCCGTGATCTTTAAGTTAATGACTTGATGTCATATTTTTATTCATATTGGTAGTCTAGTGTTCCGCGAAATTACAACATGGTCTTCTCAAGTCCACAAAGTTCAAAATATTTATGGAGTATCAGGATTGATTTTTATTTAAATATGTGTGCGTATAATTTCCATGCAGTATAGTATGCAGGTTTTGGATGTTTGCCGCGCGCACTTGGAATATTCTACTTTTCTAAGTTGGACGTAGTTGAGCACGCCATCATAGAAGTCAAATTTGGGCAAAATACATGAGATCGTAACAGCCTATAATATGAATAACTTATCCAATAATTAAGTGCGAAAGTAAGCACTAATAAAAGTACCCATCCAGTACTAAAAAAAAATGTACCCAGTTGCTCCATCTTTTACCACTACGCTTATGTATATTGGTCTGAGGTCCACCATATACATTAAGTAAAGCCTAAGGTGGCAATTAGTATCTTTTTGGCAGAAAAAAAATTTGAATCATGCATGGTCACTAAGTTTAGAAAACTTGATTACGATTTTTACACTCTATTGATAAATATCTCACACTATCTTCCCAAGGGTCCTGTATATAATTAGTTACATTCCAGTAAGACCTAAGAACTTATTGATAACCAATGGGCTACTGTTCCACTTGGTAACTCCTGTCCTCTCCATGTGGGAGGCCAGGGTTCGAGCCTCGTTGTGGGCATTTGAAATTTAGAGCTATGAATAGCTTCTGAAATCCCTTGCAGACTGCCCTACTAACACCTCGCTGATATATATAATACTAGTGCTAGCCCGTGCCTATGGCACTACGCATTTCTGTCGGAAGAGAACGGTAGTTGTGTGATTTAAGTGAAAATCATGGGCACTAACCGGAAAGTGGGAGGATACACTACAGCCTTTCGATCAGATGAATCTAAGCCGTTCTAATAACTTGTCCCCACACCCTTCTGTTTTATAATAGAGATTGGGAAAAAAAAAAAAACTTATTAATACCTAGTTTGGTTCCAACAAATACTAACTGGAATGCACGGAACATAAAAGAAGCCCATGCAGTTAATATGGATACGATTTCACAAGTCCCTAAGGCGGCCCAAGACTGTTTGCTTACTCTTCTTATCAGGGAAAATGATGGCCAAATATGTATTTTAATAATTAATACCCGTCAAGGACATTTTCAGCATTAACAAATGTTCTTAGTATATCATTGGCGGTATTAAATATCAAAACATGTCATGGGCTATCATTTTCCCTTCTTATTAAGACCAAAAGGTCAAAGAATCGTCCCAAATTAGAACGGACCAAGAAAGGTTCGCGCTAGCAGTTCAACCCAGCTTCGGCCCATTTTCAGCCTTTTCCAGATGATCTGAAATCTGGGCCCAGCCCATTTCTTTTGGGTTCAGCACGTGCACCGAGCCCGCCTCATCGTTCAAAAGACGTGGACGAGGTAGGTTGGTTGGCAAAAGTTGTGGGGGTGACCCTTCACATAATTCACGTGTGGATGCGAGAGCGTAAACGCGAGTGTGAAAGTGTTTTTGAATCACATATTAAACTATTAACTTCATGAGAGCAAAAATTAAAGGCATGAGCGCAATACAAAAATTGAGAAAGGAAATGAAGGACATTTAAAATATTATGCGAAGGAAATAACTTAGGTCAAAGAATACAATTTGATCAATTTAGTTTAGGGGAAACAATTTGGCTATATATTAATTACGGGAAAGACTACAATACACACCTTTTATTTGGGTGTGTATCATATGTACCCCCCAAAATGTTATGATTATAGAGAAAATGTTACAAATTGTATTGCTAAAAAGTTAGGAATTGTATAAAGGTTATGAGATATATCAAAATGTTATGAATCAAAATGAAAATCTTACGAATCGTACTGCTAAAAAGTTACGAATTCTAGAATAAAAGTTCCGAAATACGCTAAAATATTATGAATGAACCATAAAATAGGTGCATATAGTACACCATTTCAAGAGTTGTGTATTGTAGACTTTCCCATTACTGAAATAACTTGTTTACTCTTTTAGATTAGTGCAAACCACGTAAATTTTTGTGTCTATTATTTTTATCTAATTTCATTTATGGACCGAGGGATGTAGAGTCAATTGACTCGATTTCGTAAATTCTAAATTAGTGTTATGCTTTTTAAAATTTAATTCGCAAATTTTGAATCCCATAAAATTGCGGTATTGCCTAAAGATTATACACGAATAGGATAGCATTGGACATAACTTATAAACTAACCCCCCACGCATTCCGTCCAAATAAAAAGGGAAAATACTCATTCAGCGTATTGTGAAGAATCCATTTCCCAGGTGGATGAAATTCAATGATATCAAGCGATGATTAAACTCGATATAGAACAAGAAACAATTAGCATCTTAAAAATATTTTCACAATGCGTGTAAAATTTAGATTAGGACGATGTGCACACAACGACATGTATACAATCTTTTGAAATAAATATAAATAACGCAATGCTAAATAAACAATTTTATGTGCATCGACGTTGATACAGATGTGACACATGACTCATTTATCCTTTATCGCACTCAAGCCCTCGTCCCTGTTTGGGACCCACTTATATCGGATTATTTTTAAACACATCTGTATCCGAATTCCAAATACGTACATATACTACCCATAGGTTACAGGACCGAAGATGAATGTATGCCTCTTTCACTCCTCCCTTGTCTTGTTAACAGACCCTCCATATAGTGATCTCCCTCCAGGAGGAGGGGGGACAGTAGCCAACCTCACCAAATTATCAACGCTAACATCGTCCGAACACATACACGAGAAACCAAACTTACTAAACTTACTCTGCCTCCCCTTCAACCCTACATAAGTGGTTCCACCTCCCGTGTTCTTGCTCCGGCCGGCGGCTGCTTTTCCGCTCCTACCGGTACCCTTGGTGCACTCCTTCAAAGCTGCAACAAAAGGGTCTTCCTGTTTCGTAGGCTTCCCTCTAAATGAAGAGCTTCTCTTGTAGTTATGCAGCGATTGAAGCGGGCACGGAGGAGGAAGTGGAATCATGTTCATGTCGTGATGAGCTGAGAGTTTGGGGCTATTATCATCACTAGGAGGCAATGAATCTGGGGGTGGAAGACTTGAGTGATGGACGAAATTTGATTTGGGCACACCAGGGATTTCTTCCCACAGGAAGGGAACGGTGCATTGGGAATGGACTTTTCTGTGGCTCATGTTGTGGATTGGATGAAACAAAATTGAGGGTTTTGAAGGAGATATATATGATACGTCATACACTGCACACTCCCTAGCGGCAAAATAACTCAAGAAATGCGTGAAGAAGAAAGTAGTTTTGCTTTTAAATGAAGATTTGTTTTTAATAGATAGAAATAAACTACAAACTGATTTGGGCATGGTTAGATGTAAATAAATTTTATTTTGAACATTAAATATACATAATCTATACATATGGGCGGTTCCAGGGACACCCAAAAAAATACCTCATAGTTCCCATTCAAATATTGATGATCCGAGTCACTTAATGTGATTAAAACGTGATTTTAAGGGTATCTGCGAGAAATCAGCAAAAAAAATGACCGGAAAGGGTTTGACCCGAACAGTTTCAAATAATTTTTTATTGAACGGTTCAAATAAAACTGTTCAAATCAAGCATTTCATGGTCATTTTTTTTGCTAATTTATTGCGGGCACCCTAAAAATCACATTTTGCACACATTGAACGGTTCAAATCATAAAAATTTGATCGGAAACTATAAGATTGAGATTCGGGGTGTATTTTTAGGTGTCTCTTGAACTACCCCGATATATGTGAGAAAATCTTTTAACAGAAGGTTTTGTGAACAGCTGTTTATGGAGGTGAATCGCGACCGTCCAAGAATTTTTTCACGGTTCACAAGCTAATGAAACTTTTTCCGGTAAACTCTTCCCTAGAAAAGTTTCATTTAAATCTAGACCATTAAAAATCGAAACAGACAACCGAGATCGCGTAGCTCCGTGAACAGCCTATTTACAGTGGCTCATTGAATAAATCTATCTTTTATATATATATATATATATATCGTAAGAACCACCTCATTTTAATAAAATGCGGACCTCCCTTTCCCGATTGAATTTTGATGATCCGAATCGCTTAATGTATTCAGAACGTGATTTTAAGGGTATCCGCTAGAAATCAGCAAAAAAAATGGCCGAGAAGGGCTTCATCCGAGCAGTTTTTGTTTGTTTTTTTATCGAACGATTCAAACAAAAGCTGCTCGGATAAAGCCTTTTCTGGTCATTTTTTTTGCCAATTTCTCACTGATACCCTTAAAATCACGTTCTAAACACATTGAGCGGCTCAGATCGTCGAAATTTGATCGGAAAATGGGAGAAATGAGGAGGTCCGCAATTTAACTAAAATGCAGACCTTCTCATTTGAGACTATATATATATATATATATATATATATAATATATATATATATATATATATATATGCATCAATTTCTTTTGATTACTTATTTTCTGGGACAACTGCAAGAGTTTAGTTAAGCGAAGACGTAACTGGAAAGAAAATTTTGTAAACAAAATTCTATATAAAATATACAAATATTTATTTTGATTGAATTTATCGAGCCAAGATTATTTTGTAGGAGTAATAAAATGTCTAGCATCAAAGCAGTGGCGGTGGCGGACACAAGGGGGTGCTAAGCCCCTGGACAACTTCAAATATCCAAGCATATTAGAGTATCCACAATGGCATAATCAAAAGTAATAGGTTTCTAAAACTAATAATATTTGTGCAAAATATGACTCACAATATTATAATTAAACTTAGCAACCTCCTTATATAAAAATAATTAGATTTTAGGCTTTGAATAACCAAAACTAACAATATTTTGCCAATAATCAAATTTAGTGAACCTCTCATATTCTCAATCAAATATACACATCATTACACAAAAAAGTTCTCTCTTTCCCTTTTACCCCTCTCTCTCTCTCTCTCTCTCTTTCTCTCTCTCTCTCTCTCTCTCTCTCTCAACAAAGTTTTAAAAAAATAGTTTACTAAAAAACTATTTTTTAAGAAAAAAAAACTATTTTTTCTAAAAATTATTTCTTTAACTATTTTTCAAAAATAGTTTGTATACCAAAAAAATGTACTTTTTTTCGGAAAAACTGTTAAATTTTGAAAACTGTTTTTTTAAAGCCTTTTCTCATATAAAAACTATTTTCAAAAACTGTAGTTACCCAAAAGTTGTTTTTTGAAAAATACTATTTTCGATTTAACTTTTATTATATTAGTTTAAAAACTGTTTTATATGTTCACAGTTTTGAGTTTTTTCATAGTTTGAAATGGTGATGGCGCAAATTTTGATTAGTTAATTTTTATATAAATTACAAAATTGACCCTTGCAAGTTTCTTCGAGAGAACTTTTCTTAAAATTCCTATCTGTGCAAAACTCCCCAACAATTTCGAGTTATCGATCATTCTTACATCCCGTCCATAAACCTAAATGGCGTTTATGCACGAACACACAATCTCGTCTTTTCCTCAAAACTCACAAGTAGCAATACATAGTAGTACTTGTGAAATACTACATATTTTTCGTTACCAACATAAAAATACGTGTGGTTTGGGTCCTGCTAGTCATGAATTCTGCTCCTGCGGCTGCTACATCAAATTAAGGATTATCAAGTCATTCACATCACATGGGGAAGTTAGATAACGAACGTCAAAGCTAATGTAAGCATCACGAGGTCAAAGTCATATATGATCAATTAGGTGATAGAAAGATCGAGCAATCACACAGAGTTGTGCTGTACGCTGCCTTGCCTTCATGTTCAAGAAACCAAGTTTCGATCCCCTTCTTATATGATGCAAAACAAGTACACTACTTTTCACTAGTTTGATGCTCTGTTTCCTTGAAACGATGGTTCCGTGGTTTAAGCTCCATTCCGGAACCGAAAATAAATACTTATTTTTTAAAAAGGCAATTTCAAGCTCAAAAATAATATGTTTATGCAAATAATTTTCCAAGCAATATGGATCTTATTTGATAAATTTTATCGAGATCTTTTATACGGTATTAAAAAAATTTAAAAAAAATTTATTTACATTATTTTTTAGTTTGAAAATGGGAAATAAGTACTTATTTTTTAAGAAGATGTTCTGGAACGGGGCCTTAGTAGCATACACAACCCTTGATCGATGTGGAAAATTCAGAGCAACCAACCAACAATGGTAGGTACCAAATTACTAATATATCTACCCGGGATGATCTTAAAAGTGGCAGCAACCTTTTAGAGTAAAGAGTAAAATGTAAGAAAGGAGGCTTGACTATATAAGGCAAAATGTTTAATAAGCCAAACTAATTGACATCTTACATCATGTCATAGTTTTTATATGTATATGAAGTGGTTTGAGAATTTACATTTAAAATGATTTTAATAATGAGGTCTCACACATTAATCGTATGAGGTCTGCAGTAACGAAATTAAGTTGCACACAAAACAACCCCAAGAAACAATCTCATACGAGAGAGAAATAAATTGACACCAGAGATCGAAGCCTATATAATTTACCAAGCCATTTTTCCAATTAAGAAGATTTGGCCTCTTAATCTTTCGGTAATACTCCTATAAAAGTGTGATTCTAGTCTCTCTCTCTCTCTCTTTTTTCTCTGGTTAGCATACTCTGTTAAACTTAAGTATTTTACATTCTTGATTTGTTCATATGGTGATGAAAGAGAACAGTAGGTGAGAAATGCTAGGTAGAAAAAAAAAATTTATCCCGAAAGTACTTCGAAAAAAACAACTAGTGGTTGAGATTCACTTTGATGATTGAGTCGCACACATTACAGTGAATCTCAACTACTAATTGCTCTTTTCCAGAATAAGTTTTCTCTGCCCTAGCATTTTTCATAGTAGAAGGGGTATTTTTGTTGTTTTGCGCTCCTCCCTAAGTTATTACCTAGTGGGGCATATGAGAGGGAAAACTGGTTTAATTAATTGTTATAGTGTCATCTCGAACAAGGAGGAAAACTACGCAACCGGGTGGATCCCCTGTCCTCTTGTCTCATTTTCCTACCTCACATCATTGATGTGTCATTTACTATCAAATTTAAACCCCACAAAAATATGTGATGAATAAAAATGTTGATGTACCATGTGACGTCGTCTTAAAAGTAAGACCGCTGAATAATTACACTTGGTTGTGTCTCAAATTTAAGAAGATTCAGGGGCTATATTTCTACAGCCAGAACAGATTTTGGGGAAAACTAATGCGGCATAGGATTCGAAGACTTGGATTAGAAATGCTTGGGACTGTAAATGAACCAGTCATTTGTAAACTGTTCGAGACTCAACTCAATAAATTGAAGTAAGGGGTGCCCACACGCTTATATATTTTTCATAGTAATTTGGTACCCAAACAATGTGGGACTTCGCTTTACCTGGCTCTAATATCATGTTACACAATCTTGTATAACTCAACTCCAAAATCTAGTTATTAAAGTAAGGGTGCCTTCACACTTATATTCTTCATTTTACTTTGGTACTCAAGCGATGTGGGACTTTGTTTCATGGCTCGTTTGAGTTCGATTCGTCTACTAAATGAACCGAACCTGAGCTTTCAATTTTAGGCTTGTTTCATAAATGAGCCAAACATGAACCTAGTAATATTCGGCTCGATTAGGCTCGTGAACTTGGAATATATATATATATATATATATATATATATATATATATTTTTATGAGAATTTTGTATATGTACATAATAAAAAATTTAGAAGTATAAACCCTTACGGTTACTAAAAACTTATTTATGTATATGTTTTGTAGTATCGTTTTATATGTATGAATTTATTTATGCACATAATAAAATTTTATTTGCATTTTTATTCCTAGATGAGAGAATAAATATATGATATTATTGGCTCTTTAAGGCTCGTGGACCAGCTCAAGTTAAACTCAAACGTAGGCAAGCTGAGCTCGACCTCGACTCGTCAAATTTTCATTGAGTTCGGCTCAAATTCGAGTTCACCTAAAACTTAACAAACGAATCTAAACATCCTAATATTCGGCTCGATTACCGCCCTAGAAATGCTAATCATTTCACAGTGCGGCGTTCTGCATTCGTTTGCTAACTGGAAAGAAGTTTGTGCGCCGTGATGAATCCTGCTCTAAAGTATGTGCCAAATGTTTTTATTTTGCAGCCAAAGCAAGAGTTTTAAATTGGAAACTTGTGGGTTTTTCCGGGGAGCAAGGGTTTATTTTAGCAAATTTTCTGAAAACCATCTTCAGAAAAGAAATTTCCAAACATTTTTCTTCTGAAAAGTGAAACACAAAACGAGGCTCATACACATGTGAGGCCACTTGTGAGGCATCTTACCGTAAATCGAGACAGCCGAAAGCAGCCAGCCAGCCCATTCATTAGTTTTTTAGCACACCCAATGGATCTCAAACGCAACACTGGCCGAAGCATCATCTCCAACATTTCCGCATATCAAATTCTGTTCGAGGTAGAAGCATGTTCTAGCCAAGTTTTTTGTGAAGATCAGACTTTTAATTATTCGACGAAATCCATGTGCACAAAACCGGACACAGATGTCTGTGTCCGTCAGTCCGTCTGAATATCTATGCAGATAAGTCTATATCGCTCAAATGGTTAAGGAAACAAGAGAAAGTACCAAATATAAGATCACACTGAAACACTAATAAACAAAGCAGAACTAACTGCATTTCACAGACTGCATAATCCAGTCCCTCAGAAAATACATTTAACTAGGCTCAAATACAAACAACAGAAAGAAATTTATGGTTCTTGATACCTTTTGTTTTAAACCCCAACGCCTTCTTCAATCAACTTCCGCCCGCCCAACTTGCTCGATCACAATGATGGAAGGGAGAACGAACACGAAAGGGTCGAACCGAGAACATCATCACCGATGCTACCACTTCTGTTGGCGGTCTTGTTTTCGGCTCTCGGGCTGCCACCCGAACTGCTATTTGAAAGCGAAACGAAATTCGTCTTTTGCAACACCCCAGTGGGCGATGATCCCAACTGGGGGCTTCCATTCCACACTCCGCTCCTCATCAGGTTCGAAGCTGATGAGTTCTTGCATCCTCCCACAGTGCTAGAGGTGCTGTTCAATACCTCTCCTAATGGACCTCCGACTGAACTCCCCCAAGATATTGGTATCCAATTCTTTTGCTTTTGGTTTGATTCACTGTGGTGATTAGTAAGAGACATACAATTTTCCATCTGGCTGAGCTCACGAGATAACCTCAGCGGTGATTGGGTAATTGTGTCCTGAGGTGATGAGGATGAGGTCGATGAGAAATCGGAGGCCAAAGGAATCGACATTGAGAGCTGGGTCCAATCCGATTTAAGTTCTTCAGGCCATGCAATGGTGGCACTACTGGATTGGTCCTTGGGCCACTCATCCATGAAAGGGCGAAGCGGTTTTTGGTCATGGGACTCATGGGCATTGAAATCCAAGACAGGGTTGTAGTTTCTGGAGGTTGTGATCTGCGAAGGATTCAATTGAGAATCGGAAGAGATGAGTCCAAACTGTGAGTGAGGGGATTCTTTCATAGGGATATGCTGTTTTGGGATGGAGAATGGAGAGTCTTTCGCCTTCAGGTTGGTGGTTGGAGACACCACAGAGTGGCTTGGAGGAATTTGCATTCTGTCCCAGTCATACACATCACTTGATTAGTAAGTACACAAGAAATAGGTTGAACAAACAGTTTTGTGAACGGTACCCAAAGGTGATTTGTTATACAAGCTTGAAATCAACGTTCTTTGTCAAAGTGTGTCGTGAAGGATAGACGACCATTTTAAACTTTGTTTAGGACACCCGTTAACAAGACCCTAAAACTAACGGTTGGCCGATGCATACCCTAACCACGTTTGTTAAGAAGCTTGGAATTGTTGTATAATCTCCAATGAAATGCACGACACGCAGAGCGTAGGACTACTTGAAGCTTTATTAAACAGTGCCCTTGGAGCACTTCATAACAAAAACCCAAAAACAAAAACAAGTCTGGAGGCAAGGAAGGCAAAGGAAAAAAGTCAGAAAGTCTCTCAAGAAACAATGATACAGATGTAGAAACCATAATTTCCACCCTAGCCTTGACCCATGGACACTGGACAAAGGAGACAGAACGAAGCCCTCCAAACGAAGGAATCACAGTTCTCAATTGATAGGACTAGTCACTTTCACCAAAAGTACAGATGAAATAATGGAGTATTCGAAAGTAAAGAAAAGGTGAGTAGACGTGTATGTATGGTTTGAAAAGAAAACTGTTTACAAACAGAACTTTTCCCAGAAAACTGATCCAAAACGATGACATTTTCATTTTCAAAATAAAGAGCTATGAAAATGGCTGTTTTGCTTTTGAGTGAAGACCGTTTTTGAAACACAGTTTTGAACAATACTTCTTTAAACTGTTTATTTGGCACGTAAGTGCCCCCTCACGACCACTTGGGCTAGAACCCTGGGTCAGCAATAACAGGTTTGAATTACTAGAATTCTTATATAACTCAAATCGGTAATGATAAGTAACTGACAAACATATACTGGAATCCATTACGTGTCCTTTTACCTGTTGAGAATCACCCCTGCAGAAGGATTATCAGCACCGTTGCTGGAGATCACCGATGCTGATGATGCAGAACAAGCAATCGGTGCCACGTTTGTGGTGGTTCCAGATACGGATTGGCCAGACCGGCCTTCCACAGGCTTTCTTGAACGATGGCGGCCTCTATTAATGTGCCGTTCGCAGTACTTTTGATCACCAACTGCATCTCTTGAGCACCGCCATTTCTTTCCATCTGTCCGACGACACCTCCCTGGCTCAGGATCAGTGTTGCCGGAGAAACCTAGATGAAAAGAACCTGCTCCCACTGCGTGGATCGGAAAGGGAAAGGGGAAGAGAACAAAGCCAAAAGCAACAAACAAAAAGTTGAAAATAAGAACAAAAACAGTCTACAAATAAAACTAAAGAGGGTCAAAGAGAAGGTAAATTTTACAGCAAAACTGGTAGGTTAGAAGCACATAAAACTGGAATTCATGGAAATAAACATACTTGAAACCAGTAACAGGAATTTGACACGAGCAATTGACACGTGGTTTTGGACAAGGAAAACAATTCAGAGCACACAAAAATTTGAATTAAATGTCTCCAGAGTAGTGCCCGCGTAACTGCATGTATTCTAGATGTGCCCACACCACGAGGATGAATGCAATGTTGCTGCCACAATGTACTTTGGACAATTCACTGTTGGGGCGGCTTCATGAATTTGTAGCATTGTATTGAAAAACTACCTTTAACTCTATTAGTTCCATCAACAAACAATACATAAGCAAAATCTCATATAATAGTATGAATAGTATGACAAAAAATATGACGATATATAAGATTTTACAGTTGTCTCGACCACCTTTGAGAGGGAAGACAGGGCAGGATACTGATACAAATACGAATAGCAGTAAATACTGATACTGAGTGTCGGTTTTGTTTGAGCTGTACGTTAAAATGAAGCCTAATGGAAAATTAATACTACTAAGGTAAGTACAAAAAATGATGATTTCAACTGCACACCATCTCTTGGTATGCAGCCGCCACTGAATATATATACGGTCCGTAGCACGGAAAAATTGAATCCAACTCCGTTATCCCAATTTGTTTGTTCATTTTCAGTAATCATTCAGATCAATAAATGCCGTAATTTGGTGAAATTATTTAGACCAATCAAAAGAACCTCACCAATATTAGATGGAATATATGCACCGATTTTATGACGTGTCCCAAAGCAAAAACGACAAACAAAATGAAACGGAAAAAGAAGGCATATGACAATGCAAACATGTGACTCTAAAAGTTGAACAACAATTAGAGATTCTTGATTCTTTGAATCAATATATCAAGTAAACTTTTCAACCTAAAACAGGCAGGGGCACAGAACTTTGCGAACTCGGAACAAAAGAAACCACTACATTCTTTTGAGAATTTTTATCGAAGAGAGCATCCTTACATGAGTTTGGGGCATAGGATCCAGAAGACCACCCAAATAACCCGTAAGGGCTGATAGATTTCTTGAGGGCTATAAGCAAATTGGCTGGAACAGGTACATTTGACACTATGTGCTTGTAGATGAGGGCCTGGTGCTCCAGCTCAACCCACTGAGATGGAGTAAATGGCCCCCTTGCCCCCAGACCTAGAGGCCCATTAATGCCTCCATTCAAGCCCCCAGAACCATACCCTGAAATATGAAAAGCAATGGAAAGAAGTGGTAAGAGCAATGTTCATCACAGGAAAAAAATCAACATGTGCTTAATAAATTCGTTCTAGAGGTGGTCAGTTTTATGCCGGTTAAGAGACAAGTTTGGACTTAGTTAGTTATCCCTAAAGACAATGAAAGTAAGTATTCTTAGTGTAATGTTAAATTTCTTCAACTTATTGTCAAAAAATTGGGATTAATCATTTGCCCTAAGAGCATCCCCAGCATTTACTCGATTCTAAGCTTAGAACCAAAATTTGAGTAAAACCACCAAAATGTCTCTCCAGCCCTTGACTCAAACCATTTCAAATTGAGTTTTACTCAAATTTTTAACCGAATCAAGGGAGACACTTACATAAATTTTTTGAATGCTATTTTATCCATCTCAAATTAACAACTAGCCATTAATAAAATTTTTACTCAAATTTATGCTTACATTTGAATTTGTCCGTTGGAATGCTCCATACCAAATGAACCTTTTACTTTTTCTCAAATTTGGGTAAAAAATAGAGTAAGGGAGAGAGATGCTCTAACAATATGAAAAGTATAGCCTTGAGGCCTTTGGCCCAAGGGCACAGGGGTGCACTTCAGTGCTAGAAGCAAGGAGGTGAGGAGTTGAATACTTGAGCTCATATAAGGTGCTAATCTAACTTGTCTAACAAAACTAACTTTCGCCAAGAAAAAAAATACTATGAGAAGTGTCAAATTTAAATTAAAAGAGGAAAATGTCAAGAAAATACAAACAAGTTGGCTAATTTAAGCAAAAACAACCCTAATCTGTCGGTACGAATTTTATTTGTAGTTTTCTGCATTTACATCTTTTCTGATAAGTGACATTTATGATATACTAATAGAAAGAGGTCACAACTGAGGTTAGAAAAAAAAAAAAAAAACAGGGGAACCAAAACCTAGGAAGGGTTTCCATCCGGTAAGAAAAAAGTAAATACTCCAGTGGAAGCAGAAATCAAAGGTGACGTCCCTTTACCATTTACTAGAGTATACCCATATACCATTAAAAGTTTCAAACTTTACACAGAAAAATATAGAAATTAGACTGCAGGCAGCAAAGGAAGATGGGTTTTTTTTGGAAAGTGCTCCATGTAGTAAGAAAAACCGGAAACTTAATCGAAGCAACAAAAATAAACAACCTTATTTTACTCGACAAGATTATTAACCCAGGTGATAAGAAAAAGAAAAAAGACTATTAACCCCTTTATTTCCCTGTTCCCAAATTTCAACTACCACCTGGCTCAGAAATCAAGTTTGTTTGGTTAGATGTCCACTCAAGCTACTAGTACAAAACATTGTTAACAACCCAATTTTCATCAAATGATTTTGACCAAAATCTCAGATGCATCCACCAATCACCGAAAAAGAACATCCAAAACCATAGCCCACACGTTCTAAGTAATTCCCAAAGAACTGATTTTATCCTATACCTGAGTTTCTGCTGTATGCGTAAGAAGGCGTTTGCTGAAAGTAGGGGAAAGATGGGTTCTGAGTGCCAGTCCTTTCTGCTGCAACTCCGTTCTTGGTAAGGAAAGTAACTTCTGATCTAGGGGAAGAGAAGCTGAGCATGTTCTCACGTTGGCCGCCATTATCAAAAGAGAGCAGAGAATTAGATCTCAGCAGCGGGTTAGTCCCCTGCTGATACAACATTGTCTTCTGGGAATCAGAGTCGTCAGTTTTGGCTGCTTTGGATCTCCTCCAGTCCTCTTCCCCAGGCCCAGATCTCCCCTTTTTGAGAAACCCAGATCCATTACTGCTCCTTGGACCCTCTAATCCATCCATTCCCACCTCCCCAAAATCCATCTTTTTATTCCCACTAATCTATGAACCTCCACAGAGCATGAGTTCATCAGAGAGAGAGAGAGAGAGGCCGGTAAGGCTATGGGAAGAGAAGGGGAGTGGAGGCGCAGAGCTTAAAGGTGGGGAGCACGGGTGATTTAAAGGGGTGAGATTTGAGAAGAGAAAAAATAATTGGAGAGAGAGAAAATTGGAACTGCGGAGGGGACAAATTTGGTACCAAAAACTATCTCCACATTTCCGACATTGGTTACAACTTGTTCACGGGATAAATAGGCGAGAACTCAAGCTATATGTAGATATTTTCCTTGTACTCCGTACTTTTTCCCCCTCTCTTCTCATCCTCCAATTTATTACGGTTATCGAATTTTTTGGGATCAGTTTATACGATACTTCATTCTAATCATCAATCGATTGTGAAATTGGTTCTTAAGAATTAGTTAATGTGCGCATAAGATAACTCAAACGGTTATAAACGAAAATAATATCATACCATGTATACTTCAATTACTTAAATACAGTAGATAAGTACTACCTTGTTCTTGTTCTTCAATGTTTATCTTAGCTCTTTGGTGGGACTAGGCATATTTGAAGTGGGACGATAATTTTTTCTCAGCATAAATGCGTTGGGGTCCTCTGTAGGTAGCTATGTAGTTTTGAGGACGGTAATCCACGACGAATATGTGCTTCCATTCATGTCTGTTTTTTCAACGAAAATGGAAAACCATAATGGATGAGCTCAAGTTAATGACATAAAAGTGGACCAAAAGGGGGGAAATATAGAACAAATTAGGAAAATTTTCTTTTATATCCCTTCGATTTTGACCAAAAATTCATTTTAGTCCTTCACCTTTCAATTTTGGCATAAAAATACTTCGACTTTTCAATTTTTTTCAATATCATCCTTTAGAAGGAATCCATTTTTTTTTTAGTCCTGCTGTATGGACCGACGGCCCGTCGGGCCATCTCTGACCACCAGATGACCGATCCGAGCCGTCCAAAAATTCTTTAACAAAAATTGAGGGGACTTGCGGAAATCAACAGCATCTGATGTGTGTAGGGTGCTTAATCCAAACACCCTATTTTCATATATATATATATATATCCCTAAAGGATGACATTGAAAAAAAATTGGAAAGTCGAAGTATTTTTATGCCGAAATTGAAAGGTAAATGACCAACATGAATTTTTGGTGAAAAGAAAGGGAGAAAAATCTCGTAATTCATACTAATATCCTTTTGTTTTCAAATGGGCAAAACAGAGGACAACAAATCACTTCTCCATGTTTAAGCCAATATCAGGAATTAGAAAAGTTTAAAACTATCAACCATGATTTTATTGTGCTGATAAAAAGAAAACATGCAATTTATTCGACATCATTTAGTAAGATAAACTTTCATGAGTGTAAGTTTTTTCATAAATCTAAAGCAACTTATGCAACCACTACGGTGTGAAATTTGGGAACTATGTACAGTAGTCAAACAACAAAATAAAGGCATTCTTCAAAGATACATTAATAAAGGCACCAATCAGAATGTCAAACAACAAAATCTTATTCATCCTTTGACAACTAGTTATATATTGAAATCAGGAAGAAGGTTCAACGAAAAAATACTTGATTCCCCGTCTCATATCTCTAATTCGGGGTCATACTTGTCTGTCAGCTAAACTCAACCGGCATACAACACCAAAAATGCAATGAAAAATATGTTTTTCGATAAATTTACCCGGCTTACTTGAAGGCAAATCGAGATCTCCGGTGTGAATGAAGCTGAAAACTATCCCACATGATGATCACAATTGCTAATTTTGCAATTATGTCACTTCTTCTTTCGATTGTGTACTTTTCTCCTTTTTGTTCTCAATTCCATTTTCTACTCTTTCATATTTTCCCTCCATCTGTTACAGATTACCATCATAAGTAAGGATTTCTTCACTTTTTGCTCTCTCTTTCTCTCAAACAACTGTGAGTTGTGTGGGCTTAAATATACAACCTATACTGAATTTATCGTTCAACCAAAAACCTAGAAATTGTGATTCTAAAGTGTCGATATCTCGCTTAATTTATTGGTGGTACTTTAATTTCTTCATACCGTGATATCTCATTGTAAAATCTACCGACATGAGGAGAAAAAAAGTATCACTTGGTAACGAAATATTTTACATACATGCATGTTCGTGACATGAGAGAAAAACATTGCAGTTTGTAGTTCTATACCTATATACACATTGAATTTGTGAAAAATGTTATTTGGTTATTTATGATTCCAGCAGCATTTTTTTTTTCCCACAATAAGCACGTTCCAGATTTCCAATTGCATATGACTTTTTAAGCTCTATCGTAATTTTGTGAAAAGGTACTATATTTGACTTTATTGGATACAAGTTTAGTAATGAAATCAAATGTTTTCAAGATAGTTATGTCCATCTATGCCTATAAGGTAACTTTGGGGAAACTTTTGGTGCAAATTAGAACTTGAAATTGATGTTTAAAATTAAACTTTTTTGTGCAAAATATAAGTTAAATTGTATGATCATCTTTTATCTATTGTTAAAATGAGATGATAGCTTGGGGTCACGAAAGAATTTGTTCGGTCATTAACTTTAAAGCCTCAAAATTACGCGCAATCTCTTTCGAATATCCGGTCATTAAAAAAATTATTGAGATGATGCAATCAACACGTGTCCTTAGATTCTGCTAAGTCCCGGCAAAATACAGAACTTTTTTACAGTTTTGATTTTATTTTCTTCAATTGGTACGATTGTTTTAATGTGCTTTATGACACCGTGATTAATGTCTAACGTCTTATTACTACTACTACTATAATTTGATCCGAAGAGGAATTTCGTTAACACGAAGGGACAATAATTGCAACTAAAACAACATTTCGTTTTCTCGTACGATACCATCGAACAGAGAAGTTCAAAGTCCAAACCATCCGTGAGATGTAAAAATGAAAGACAAGTCTCGTGAGAAAACAAAAGTATAGAAAACATCCAAATGAAAGGGGGTCGTTTGGTAATTGCAAGTTGAAGGAGGGTGGGTATTCATGTCATTTCAACTGCACGTACCCACCACAATTAGGATCTTATCTCAGACTTAAATGGGGTTTCGTCGTTTAGTTCGAGCCCTAGAACCTCCAAACCCTAATACCCTCCATGTTTCCCAAATGGCCATGGGCTCAAATGGCGTGTGTCTAGGTTACGGAAGAGCATGCATGGGCACGTGACATCACGGTTGGAATTTATAGCCTAAAAGATACCGGCTGTTATCAACTAATTTGAGGCTAGCTAGTCTATGCAGAATTTTGCTCCGATTTTAATTGATGAGCTCTCCTTAGATGGGCGATGTATTTGGGATCTGGGCTAGGGTTCTGTTGGGCAACCCGTGTAGTGCGCTGTGTAGGGAGGCACACAAATTGTTGATCTCAACGATCTCGGCACACAGACTGTTGATTGATGAGATTAACGGTTGTGTGCCATGCTGCACTACACAGATTCATGTATTTGAGCCCCGAAATTTGTCAAATTGTGCGTAAATTATCCCGGACATTTTTATTTTGCGTGCATTTGGTGGGATCGTATCCATACTTTGTCTCTCTACACTCTTCCAGACAATTATTTGTGTTCTATACAGTGCCAAAAAAATTTGAATTGTTCATCTTGTATGTCGTTCAAAAAACTTATATTTGTTAAAAAAAAAAAATTCAACTCAATAGGTTATTAATTACCACAAAAAAAAACTTACCAAAATGAAGGATCAATCAACTACAACAAAAGATGGTGAAAAAGGTCATACACTAATTCAAGGGATTGTCAATATATTGGCTCTAATCCAATTGGTAGCTCCTGGTTCTTTTCTTGTGGGAGATCAGGATTCGAGTCCCGAATTTCTTGTTGAGTAATTTACTAATTCTCGTTGATGTATATTGTATAGCGTGTGGCAAATAAAATAAAAAAAAAGTGATTTGGATTTGAAATGATGAACTTGTACAAACGGCCTTTGAATGGAGCCACCGAACAAGCGTTATGTCAATCATTTAAACTTGGGAGTAAGAGAACAAATATTGTTAGAGTAGACAACAAAACTATTTCATGCCAAAAGGACAAGTGGGAGGAATCATGCATGCAACCAAAAAAATAAAGGGACCGTAAAATTACGGTGTTTTCCTTGAAAATTAATTTTGATGTTCCGCTACAAATTCACTTTCTTATTGCCATTGTTTTAAAAATTGCACATGGCACCTTCAAGTTTTAAAGCACACACAAAGAACTTTTGAAGTGTATATTTATAACAAAATAGAGTGCCAAAATTACTCTCTCTCTCTCTCTCTCTCTCTCTCTCTCTCTCTCTCTCTCTCTCTCTCTCTCTCTGTTTTAATTTTTCCTGATTTTAGTACTTTTTCTCTCTAGAAATTGCTAAAGCATTAGGTTACTGAGAGACAAAAACCTAATATTAACTTATAAGATTAATTAAAAACCCCTAAATGTGTTTATAATCGATGTGTTGTGTTTAATTCTTACTTGATTGGTTTTCAAAAATCACATTTAATTTAGAACCACACCCTAAAAAATGCTGAAGATATAAAATCAACAAATTGAAGTGAGTTACACCAACATGCTCAAAATGCCAACTTAAAATTTGTTGTGCACGTTGTCAAGAGAAAATTTGTTGTGCAGAGTCACGGTCATGCCATGTAAGCAAGAATATGCTCTATGACTGACCATGACTCAAAACAAAAACAGTTAGTGGAGAATTGCATGTACCTCATTATTTATGCCCCATTGATCGATAGTAGTAATAAATGAAAGAACGAGGAAGTTAGAGAATGGAGGAGCAGGGCCTCCCATCAGCAAAGAGGTAAGAAAACCAACAACTTTAGGCAATTTAATTTGGAAAGGACAAAGATGTCTCTTTGTTTTACATTTGGGGGAGGGGCCTGGCCGGTCTTCTTAAAGGTGTTCTATATATCAACAAAAAAGAAAAAAGAAAAAAAAAAAAGAGGGGTCTCATTTCACCATCCGAAGGATACCCACCTACATAATAATTCACTACGACAAAAAAGGTCAAAGACGAGGAAAAAATTTCGTCGGCAATTACTTGATTTTCGTCGCCAAATTGATTGCCGACAAAAAATTTCGTCGTCCCCGTTCGTCGTTTTATGTTGGTCGAGAAAGGCCCCTGACGACGAATTTTTTTTTTGTCGGCCTTTTTTGGTTTTGGCGAGGAATTTTTTCGTCGTCTATTTCGATATTGGGCGACGAAAAAGTTTTGTCGGCATTGGTTTTTTTTGGCGAGGAAATTTTTTGTCAGCAATTGTGTTTGCAGCAAAAAAAAATTTCCACTCTTATTGCTCCTAGTGGGTTTCGAACCCATGACCTTGGGTCTACAACACCAAAGCCCTTACCACTACACTAGCACAACTTCTATCACTAGAAGACTAATATTTATTATATATACTATTTCTGATTCATTTTTTATTTTTTCCAAAACCACCACCACCACGACGCCACCACTACCACCACCACCACCACCACAATCACCACTCCACCGCCACCACCACCACCACAATCACCACTCCACCACCACCAGCACAATCACCATTCCACCACCACCACCACATCAACAATCACCGCAACCTCCACATCACCACTACACCACCACCACCATTCCTACAACTCCACCCAGGCCACCCACCATGCCGCCACCATTGCCAATGGATAACTATTGAAAATTTTAAACTAAACTATGTATAATATATATTACCTTTTATGATTAAATTTTAAACTAAACTATATACGTATATTTTATTTAATATGTATATTTCTATTTATTTTTTATGCTAAATAATATATAAAAAATTAAAAAATAATCAGCCAAAAAATTCGGTCAACGCCGACGAATTCTAAAATTTCATCGCTGGAAGCCAACCTTTGTCGACGAATTTTTTTTCCTCGCTAAATAGCTCCCCCTATGACAACGAATTTTGAATTCCTCGCTAAAAAGCTGCCCTATGACGACGAATTTGGGATTTTCTCGCCAAAATTTTGCATTTCACGACGAAATTTGGGATTTTCTCGCCAAAAATTTGCATTTCACGACGAAAATAATTTCGTTGCCAAAAACTAAGCCTTCGACGATGAATTTTTTTTCCCTAGCCAATAGCCCTCCTTTGGCGACGAAAATAAATTTCGTCACGAATTTTCGTTGCCTTAGACCAACTTTGTTGTAGTGATTTCTCCTAGACAAATAATTAATTAAATAGGCAATACATTTGACTTAGGAAGTGGTTTTGAGTAATAATTAAATAGGATTCAAACTTGTTTTATTGTTAGGCTCCGTTTGGAACCTATGGAAAAGGAAAGAAAAATAAAAGAGAAGAAAAATGAGAGGAAAATAGGAGAAAAAATTTACTATTCAGTAAATTTAAAATATTTCTTTTCTTTTCTTTTCTCTTTTTCTTCTAACCAAACAATAGAAGAGAAATTTTTTTAACTTTCCTTTCTTTTCCCCCGAGTTCCAAACAGAGCCTAAAAATACGAGTTACGAAATATATGCCACTTTGGCAATGCCATTGTCAACATCGGTTTTCTATAATGTCGTTTATGTATGGATCGGAGTATCATTTGAAGCATTAATGTTGCTCTGATGATCCAATTTAACGTAACACAATTATTCAGCTTCTTTTATTGGATTAGGATCAAAAGAAAAAAACTTCTATTATTGGGTCAAAATTAAAGCAACGAAATTAAATTATAGGTATTAACGAGGATGCAATAAGTTTGTCAAATCTATTTTTAACACTCTTTTTGTACCATTTTGTTTACTCTCCGAGAGACTTCATCATGTTTACCTCACAAGGAAAAGTTCTTTCAAAAAAAAAAATTTTGAATTTTTTACGGCATACAAAAGGTCTCATTGAATTCTTTCAAATGGTCCAAAAAAGTTCAAAAAAAATATTCTCTCAACAGTGGGGCTGCTAATTTTTTTTTGGGTAAATTGCAAAACTGGACCAAAATGTATGTTTTGGTCCTGATTTGTAGATTAATGATCCGAACACGGATTCAAAAACTAGAAAACCGTGAGATATTGTTAGGTTCACAGATTTTTATTTTGAAACCGGTTTATCCGAGCCGGATATTTATAGGGAAGTGATTTTCACACTCCCTTTTTTGTCATTATCCACAAGAATTTACTATTTTACCCTTTTCTCAATACACTTTTTTACACATCCAAGGGTAATAATGTAAATTCATATGGATAAAGACAAAAAAAAGGGGGGGGGGGGGGGGGTGTGAATTGTAAAAAGGGAAGTGTGAAAATCATTTTCTTATGAAAAATTCTAAAATTAATCTAATGAGCTGACAATAGTAGATATGTGAATGTGCATTAAAGGGTGTAAAAATTAAACAGAAATACATATTTTTCTTGTCTTCTAGTGTGCATTTATACTTATAGATTTAAGTTCATATATACTCCATATTTATGTGTGCGCGCGTGCACTCGGGCAATATTAGTAAATAATCTTTCTTGAATGCTTTTAGTTTAGTATTAAGTTAATTACTGTATATGTTAGTTATAACATATAATATAACTTATTAATTCTGCATAAATTAAAACCGAAGGGATTAAAATAGAGGTGTCGAATGTGCCAGGTCGTGCCGGCACGAGTATGGCACGTTACATTTGCACGGTATGACACGAACACTAAGGTGGGCCGGGCTGGCCGGGCCATCGTTTTGGAGCCCATGGCATGGGCATGTACGTGTATGGGCACAACACAAACTTGATTATTCTTTATTTTAAAAATTGCAAATGATTGACAGTTGAGTAGGTGCCAACCTCGTTGAGAATGCATTCAAATATAATAATGCATTTCTTATTTATAATTTCATACATTGTATTACAAAGTTTAATGGTCAATAAATGGTTTGGAACTGGACTGACGATAGGACTTTGGTCTGAACACAGATTGCAATTTATTAGAACTGTGACTCACGATTCGGACATCGAATTCCTAATCATCCGAACCGGTCCGGACCGTGCACAGCCTTAATCAAAACTCAAAAGTACTTTTTTTTTTTTTCCTTTCAGATCAAAATGACAAGATTCTTCCTAGAAAGCAAATAAAAGAGGTACGGGAAGAGTAAAGTGGTTTTTTTTAAACCTGTAGACAGTACACCTATATTGAATATCGCAATGCTTAGTCATTTTCATCACAATTTAAGACACAGTGGAGACAGAAGAGAGTATGATCACAACTCACAAGGATTGACGCAGACATATTAATTCACTAATGTCGGACCGTTTTTTCACCGTCTCTCCCAAAATCAATTGGCCGTAGGAAGGGTTTCAATTAAGTCTTTTATGACATTCGACATCGCACCCGCAGGTCTATTTTTAGAGCGGTCGCAATGAGTGACATTACGTAACCAAATCCATAGGGGTACTCCAGGCCCAACAACTGAAAGTGGTCAAATTTATTTCCGAGTTTCCAATGCTTTCTATTCCCCTGATCGAGTGCATGCATGACACCAAATGTCCAACATGAACAGGAAAATGATTATCAAACAGGACCAGATGGAATAGGAGCCTGTATATGCGCGTGTAGAGAGAGATGTTCATTTTAATTAATTTATTTTGTGTATATTAATAAAAATATTACATTTATATCCATACTTGTATAATAGCAGTAGGCTCGTGTTATGCACAAGAATTAGAATAACAAAAAAAAATTGTTATAATTTATACTTCATATGCATGTATATGCGTACATGTTTCAGCTAGCTTACACATAGATCAATTAACTTTAAGATTTCAAAATCAATGATTCTCATTGTCTAGGAGTTTGAGCTTTTTATTTCGTGTAGTTATTATTGCAAGCAAAACTTCAATCAAACAACGGCCCCGTTAATAGATGCCCCTAGGATAATAGTTTAGCTATAATAAATATACCTAAGCCTGTACTCACATAATATCATTTTTCACTACTATTTTCTAAATTAGTCATAAATGTTTTTAATAATTTTTTAATGACAATATTATCCTCATTTTTTCTTAGGAATTAGATAGGTGAAAGGTTTTCAATCCAAATAAAACACTGGAGGCCATGGAAATAGAGTAACTAATTTTTCTTTCGTTGTTCATCTTAACTTGTTTTCCAGATAGACAAAAGAAAATTGAATTTTCTTAGTTTGAAGAAGAATCATGATTGAATACCCAAACAATTAAATGAAAATTCATGATTGAATTTTCTGGTGTTTGGTTATACAAATTATAAGTGAAATTAACATTTTTCTTCAATCGGGGGAAAATGACTTACCCCGAAAATTTCCGTAAGTCATTTTCCAGGACTATGTTCCGACTACCCATTCCACAAACCGGCCCTCTATCACCGAAAAGCCCCCATTAGATTACCACCTAAATGAAGTATCTACTTCTCAAATCCCCAATTAGACTCTCTCTCTCTCTCTCTCTCTCTCTCTCTCTCTCTCTCTCTCTCTCTCTCTCTCTCTCTCTCTCTCAACCACATTAATCCACATGTTCCTAAGTCCTAACCCAATTACTGAGAAGAACCCACTATCTCCACGTAAACTGTATGTAGAGAGAGAGAGAGAGAGAGAGTTTATCAGAGTATCAACATCTATTTTGTATAGTAATGGGACCAAAAACTAGATTGATAATGATTGTTCAATGTGTTTTTTTTTTTCAAGGAATACTTAACAATTACTCCTATCAACCAAACATTGAAAAATAAAAACGAAAACTTTTTTTTTTGCCAAAAAGATTAATTTACATAAAAAAGATTTTACATCGGAAAATATTTTATGTCGAAACAAACGGATCCATAGTAAAACTTCAATTTAGCAAAACTCTTGCAAGCATTTGAAGTGAAGTGCTTGCTGTTCAAATATATATATATATATATATATATATATACACACACACACACATGGGGCGGTTCAAGGGACACCCAAAAAAAACTTTAAAAAATACCCCAAATCTCAATCTTATAGTTCCCGATCAAAATTTTATGATATGAACCGTTTAATGTGTGCAGAATATGATTTTAAGAGTGCCCGTTAGAAATTAGCAAAACAAATGACCGTGAAATGCTTGATTTGAGCAGTTTTTATTTGAAACGTTCAATAAAAAACTATTCGAAACTGTTCAAATCAAGCCATTTCCGGTCATTTTTTTTGCTGATTTCTTGCGGGTACCTTTAAAATAACGTTCTGATCATATTGAGCAGCTCGGATCATCAATATTTGATCGGAAATTATGAGATATTTTTTTAAGTGTTTTTTAAGTGTTCTCGGAACCGCCCCTATATATATATAATTATTTTTAAAATAGAGGAAGACAAAGAGTTATGATCATTTTTGTCATTCAAAATACTTTTGAACTTCTTTTGATTGAATGATTTGTATTTTCAATGTGGTTGTTAATAGATCTCAAAATGAATATAACAAAATGCAATAAATGTACTAAAACATGGGCCTAAGGGTGTGCCCCATGGGCACCCTTTTGAATTTGCCATCAAACAATAATATCACTTGTGCCTACTCCCGCATATTTTTGCCTCGTATCAAGGTGGGTCCCATAGCAATGGCCCATGCAAGAAGTGCTTTGAGACCTGAAAATAATTAAAAAAAAATTAATTAGGAGTAAACCATTTAGTGTACATCAAACATACATTCGAATAGGGCGTCATACAAGTAATTGCTCCAAGAGAAAAAGATATACCATTCGATGAGGTTGGACACCTAGGGGTAACCTTTCAGTTTTCAGTTTTTTATTTTTAAGAAACGTAGAAACAAGTGTGTGTTTTTATAAAAACAAAAACAAGAAACATATTTGGTTAATCTTTGTTTCTCAAAAAAAAAAAAAAACAGGGAAAAATATCTTTTTGTAGTTTTCATAGTTTACAAAAAATTTTAAAAAGTTTATAAAGAACAAAAAAAGTAAAAACTTATTACGAAACAAGTTTTCTTCATTAATTTTCACAAAAGGTAAAAACAAAAATCAAAAACTGAAAACGAAAAGGTTATCAAATGCCCCATAGCAAAAGATTGTCAATGTAACTTTGTAAGGTAACGTTGATGACCATATTATATATGGGAGTATATGCACGTATGGAATGAAATGTCCATGTCATGTTCATCGCCCTGATCACGAAGCAGAGCACCATGCCAGCATCACATTTGTAATATCACGTGAGATTACTTAAATGAACTTATACAGATATATTGAAGACTCGTGAATATTGGTTTTAATTAGTGGTTTAAATGAATTGAGCCGTTCGCAGACGGTTCAAGGTTGGACGCAATAAGATGTGTTCAAGTTTGATACGTCTATTTAACAAACTGAACCTAAGCCTCAGTTTTAGGCACGTTTAATATATATGGGCCCAGCCTAAACCTAATAGTATTCGACTCGATTAGGCTCGCTTTATGTATAAACTTGATGAGTATGAATTTTATACTGATGCTGAGCATTACGCGTATGACACATCGAAATTCACAATAGATTAGTTAGCGTACTAATCCAAACAAGATAAACAACCCGTCGCAACGAGCAATTCTTGCGCACAAGAATGAAAGAGAAAATCTCTGCAATATTATTAATCAAAAAACTGCATAAACCCTAAGTTACAAACCTTTTTATAGGCTGAAACTCTAAAACCCTAAAAATAAACTTGAAAATTAAAAAGTCCCAGAATTTGGGGCTTTTCCTAAAATTGAAAACGGGAAAGAAAAACAAGACTTTCCCGAAAAGAATCAACTTAAAAGGAATTACGATCTAAGAGTTATTAACGAAACAAATCTTTCCTAAAATGGCAAAACAACACAATTGAAAGCCTAAACGAAGGAATTAGGCCAAAAAACACCGTTCATCATCAATAATGACTATGGACCGGAGCGCGAAAATAAGTCAGCCCACCAAGTTTGGGCCTATTCCGAGCTTGTCCGAATTTAGCCAACTTGGGTAATCTGAAATTAAATACCGTTTGGACTTCCGGGGCTTCGCTCGGTCTAGCTGATCATGGAATTTGGCCTCCATGTGTTCTACATCAACCTAAGCCTCAGTTTTAGGCGCGTTTAATATATATATGGGCCCAGCCTAAACCTAATAGTATTCGACTCGATTAGGCTCGCTTTATGTATAAACTTGATGAGTATGAATTTTATACTGATGCTGAGCATTACGCGTATGACACATGGCGGGTGCTCGGCAAGGATTATACCGGTCGGCAGGCTTGCCTAGTAAGGAAACCTATGAAACAGTTGAGTCATCCCATAAATCATGCCACAACTCCCACTATGTCGACAGGAGACCCTCTCGGAGTGCTTGGATCTACCGTCCAGAATTTGGTATCAAATAAAAGTTTGTTAGTTATATATGAATTTTTATTCATTTCTTATAACTTATATATCTATGTATAGTTTTGGTAAAACTTTTATATTTATGAGCTTATTTATATACAGAATACAAATATTATTTGCAGCTTATACATGCAGAAATATATGAATTCTTTCATTCGTCAAGGCTCATGAACAAGTTCGCCCTCAAGTCAAGCTTAGGCCCATTCGACTCGAGCTCGACTCTTCAAGTTTTCATTGAGCTCAAGGTCGCATTCAAATTCGCTAAAAATTTAACAAACAAATTAACATGAACATTCTAAAGCTAATTGGCTCGGTTTGGCTCATTTTCAGCCTCACCCCTTCTATACCGGTGATATACAAAAGTTTCTCTTTTTGCTAATAATACTATATAATAGAAACTTGTTAATATATAAATCTATGGACCCAATATTGTCAAATTTACACAAACAAAATTAAATACCACAAACAAACATGTGTTGTTAAAGATTATTATTTTTTAAGTACTTATTTCTCGTTTTATGAGATAAATTATTCTCTCACAAAACATCACCTTTAATTAAAAAAAATATGTATTTATTTTCCTTAGCGAAACAAGGTGAGTGTTTCTTCTTTTTTTCTCTCTCCGATTTTCTTTTCTAGAACACAGGGGCGGTGCAGTGCAATCTCAGCTGTTCAAAAGTATTTTGAATAGCCCGGATTTTGGGTGGTGTTCCACTTTCTTGAAAAAGCTTCTTTTTCAAGAATAAGGTAATTTTAAGCTCAAAAATCATGTATTTACGCAAATAATTTTTTTACTAATATGGATCTTGTTTGATAGATCTTATTGAGATCTTTTAAACGGGGCAAAAAAAATTGAAAAATTATTTTTCATTTTCGTTACATTTGATTTTGAAATTACCTTCTTTTTGAAAACGAAGGTTTTGAAAGAAAACAGAGCAGGATAACATCGATTGCCGAGATGGATGAGCCAAATGTTGCTCAGCACGACCCGGTTCCTTTTCTCTCACTGTACTTTTGCCTTCCCAAAAGCAATGAGGAGGCAATTAAAAGGGAGAGGCCCATGGCATTAAAATTGCTCCCCAACCGTCACCAATAATTAGTACTACTCCTACTATTCTAACCGGCATCAGTAATGTAATAATTAAAATCAAAAGGTTATTAAAGTTAATAATATTTGTCAAAAAAATGCTCACATTGTAATAATGAAATTTAACAATCTCTTAGCAACTTATCAAATCTTGGCCTAAGAATAATCGAAAACTAACAACTTTTTGCCAATAATCAAATCTAATAGTCCTCACATTTTCTCAATCAAGGATACCTATTATTACACACAACATTCTCTCTCTTAACAATGTTTTCAAAAAATAATTAATTTTTAAAAACTATTTTTTTTAGAAACTTTAAAAAAATAGTTTTAAAAAAACTGTTTTCAAAAGCAATTTTTGCACACAAAAAAATTGTTTTCTTTTTGAAAAAAAAACTAATATTTTTCACTAAACTCTTTTTTTTTAAATTATTTTTTTCCAAAAAAAACTATTCAAATTATTGTCACAGTTTTTAGATTTTTGTAGTCTAAAAAGGTGACGTGGTAAGTTATATCCAATTTTGATTATTACATTTGTGGACCTCTACATCTCTAACCTTAGCAATGTCTTAAATGGATAATCAAAAGCTGATGTAACAACTTTTAATTATTACATTGTGACTGCTCTAACGAGCGCTCCATCCACCATTATTGCATAACAAAACTTAAGTTTTCGTTAGTAATAGTTAATTTGGATAAGAATAAGGCTCCATCCCTCGTAAAGCAGAAAATAAGTACTTAATAAATAAGAACATCAGCAGATGGGAAGTATTTGTTTGAAAATTGTAGTTAAATTGAGCCTACCCGTCTTTGCAGGGACAACATGCACAGATTAGCTTATCCTACTCCCTCTTCATTCAAATTATTTATCCCCGATCGAGATAGACCACAAATCAGTCCTCATTCCCCAATTGCTCAACGGGGTACTTAAATATCAATCCTCAGACCATACTCGACTTATGTACTCATCATCACTTTAAAATAAACCCAATATTGCTCTTACTTTCACCATGTATATATGGTACAAATTCCGTGAAAACTTGCGTGACTTGGCTAACGAGGATGAATATTTAAAAACTCTTTATTCTTCAAATTACAATTCCTCCCTCCCCTTCCCAGCCAACCCAATGGTTTACGTTTCAATTATCTACTTTTCTATCCCCTCCTTAATTAATTTCTATCCCCTTCTTAATTAAAAACTCCTTATTCTTCAAATTACAATTCCCCCCTCCCCTCTCCACCCAACCCAACCCAATCCAATGGTTTACGTTTCGATTATCTACTTTTCTATCCCCTTCTTAATTAATTTCCCTCTCCCAAACAGCCTGTAAGACTTTTTCTAGAAAGGACAAGAGAGTAATTTTACTTAACTGCCGGTGAGACTCAAAAACCAGGGTATCATGATTCATGCCCAGTAAAAGCACACATCATTCACGAAGACCGTCATATGTAGAGAGTTAGTATAAGGGGCTTGGGCTTTCAAAAAATGGGCCTGGACGGTTTTCACCCTCTTTACCACAAAATTTGGGCCCATTCATCCTCGCTACGGTATACTCATTCCGTATTTTCACTATAATAAATGGTACCGTTTATTATGTTGAAAATCATTTGTTAGAAAACCATGCAAAAATTCTGCTTAATCAAATATTGGTAAGAATTTGAGCCAAAAGTTTAATTTGTTAGTCAAGGATTTTAAATTAAATAAATATACTTTTAAATGAAGCATTTATCAATATTCGATTAAGCTAAATTTTGGGGCAAAGTTCACTTTTATCCCATGTGGTTATCGCCATGTGCGGATACCCCTTTCATAGTTTAAAATTGACCACATAACTTACCTGTGGTTTTGAAAATGTGCGGAGAGACCCTATGCCGTCATGTTTTTCATCCATATTAATGGAGGTGTATCTCACACGCCTCTAGAATGTAATCTGAATCATTCATAATGTACTAAATAAAAAATAGAGTATCTAGGTAAAAAATTATCTCGATCAGACATCAATAACCTAGTGGTCTAACTTTTAGTAAATTCAAATTTGAAATTTTAATTTCATAATAAAATCAATTTGACTATGAGTTTTTCATTTTTTGATTGTTTTTCATTTTTTGATTGACTTGAATTTTAGCATAGATGTAGTACTCGTTAAAATTTATAATATCAACGGTTTGGATTCAATTTTTTGTACAGAGGATGATGTGGTTAGATTGAAAAAGGAAGAAGAATTAATGGACATGATAAGGATATATCGGTTTTTTAATGTTGTGTCCGTTAATATGGATGAAAAATATAACAGTAGAGATTTATTCACACATTTTTAAAACCACAGATAAATTATGTGGCAAATTTTAAATCATGAGAGAGATATCTGCACATAACAATAATCACATGGGTCGTTGGATTTTCCCTAAATTTTGTTACGAGAGAATGAATTTGGAAAACAATAAACGGTCTGGATCAGCAAAGTGAGACACGGATTAGTATCGGTAAATCTGCCTACACAGACAATCTGTGCACAGATTGTGCACAGATTTTGTTGTGGGGCCCACCACGGGTCCCACACAAACAATCCAAGCCGTTCATTAAATGTAAAACATTTTTTCAAGGTCTCCATAAAAAATCACCTCAATCCAATACCTATAAGTGCTTGATCTAATCATCTAATTTTTCATTACCCGGAAATCTGAATGAAAATTTAGATTATTGGATCGAGCACCTATAGTTATTAGATTGAGCTAATTTTTTACGGGGGCCCTTGAAAAATTATTTTACATTAAATGAACGGCTCGGATCATTTGTGTGGGACCCGTAATGAGCCCCACAATAAAATCTGTGCACAAATGTATGTGTGAATAGCAGGGTTCGATTAGTATACACTCGCCGAGTGTGAACAAAGAGAACAAAGCAATGGTAAATTCTCACTTCTCAGCTGACTTTCTCCCGCCTCACAAAATTACTGGTATTTGGCAGTCGTGGCTCTCTCTCTCTCTCTCTCTCTCTCTCTCTCTCTCTCTCTCTCCAGATCCTATAGTTTAGCTATTAAATTCGGGATAGCGATGATGATATCTTCACAGAACATAGCGTTTACACCAATCTCCTTTTCCAGGTTACCATCTCACCGATTGATCCCACCTAAACCTCCGTCCCTTCCTTTCCACCCCATCTCCGCCGTCCATTCCTCAAAATCAGCGATGCGAATTGGGTCTCCTCTCACCGCAAGAGCTGCCGCTTCCACTGCTGGGTTGAGCGACAACATCAGTGATGCACTCGGTGAAGTTAACATCTTTTCTGCGGCGGGTGCACCAGTAATGTTCAAAGACCTGTGGGACCAAAACGAGGTTCGATTATTTCTTTCTACTTCTTGTTACGGTATTGATTTCCATTAGTAAAAGAAGGGCATACTAATCCTTAAAGCAAAAAGAATTAGAAAGCAAAATTAAATTAAATTGCAGATATAAATTGGAATCAGTTTCGTTGAGTCTCAAGAAATATAAACAAGTTGAGTCTCGAGAAATATAAACAAATGACCAATGAATTGTGGTATTTACTTTCAACTTAACCTATCTTTATTGATTTCTTTCACAATTTGGAAGTTTATACTATTATATTATTTTGGGGCCCATTGTAATTGGTTAGATATTTAAATCTCCACTTGCTGTAGAACTCTTAAATTTTTGGTTACAAACGGAAGGCCTAGCCTTGAACGCAAGGACGCACACTCAGCCCACTGCATAGGCAAACGGGCGTTGCTGTCTCCTACTACTTCTCCAACTGCAAGAGGAACCCCGTTTTGGACCGGAGCTGCTACTGACCCTCAGCTTTTGTTTATATAGCTCCTTTTTGTTTGTATATATTTGTTCTTGTATTTCCCCATTTTGGCTCCCTTGTAGTCTGTAAACTGTTATCCTTTATCAATGCATTTCTATCATGTTCCAAAAAAAAGCCTTGAACACCAAAGCTACTACCAGCTACGGATTTTAATTTGCCAATGCCATCAACATCGTGTCCCAAATGCTCTAGGACCTCCAAAGGGGCTTGCTCGTGGATTAACTCTCTTGGCTCCAACTTCAAGCCTATCTTTGTAACTTATGAGCACACCCATTAGCTTCGCTCCACACAAAGATTAGACTGCCATTCCTTAACAAACCCATCTCTTGTTTAATAATCATAATCAAATTATAGTTTCGGTTGTGGTTATTACACGACAATGCTTGTATGGCCAACTGAGAGTCCGTTTCCAATATGGCTTGATGTAGCCCCATGTTCAGCGCCGTCTTGATGTCCCGCCGAATACCCCAAAGCTCAGCTCTCAACGCATCCACATTCCCAATCTTACTTGAGAAACCTCTGATCCAATTTCCCCCATTGTCACTGGCCACGCCACCCGCCGCCGCCATTCGAGGAATTCCGGATGAAGCTCCATCAATAAAATGACTGTAACCAATGAACCAGTATAAAACAAAATGAGAATTTATCATGTTAAGGCCTTAGATATGTTCTAGTTTACCGGGGTGCCAATTGCATAAGTTTTTGTGAAATTTTGTGGGGATATTTATTTATATGTAGTATGTCATGGAAATATTCAAAACCTGGAACCCTCACCCCAAGTCATAACTCCGTCCAGTGGCAGATGAACCTACACAAAACAAGGAATCGGAAGATTCAGAAATTTAGTGCAGGAGGGTCAAATCTTAGTTATAAGCATTAAAACATTTTTTTCACAACCAAGTACAATTGCAAAATTTTGATTTAACCATTTAGTGGAGGATTCAACAATTTAGAAAAAGTTTGTATTGTGTACTTTTGGAATAGTTTCTAAAATTATCTAGCAAATATTATGCATGCATCCAAAATTTCCAGCATTGTTCAAGAACAGTTTTATGTGTTATTGGTTCTTCAAATTATAGCACTATGTATTAAAATGACAGGGAGGGTACTAGTACAATATGTAAGGGGTTAAACAAGAGTACTACTTACATAGTTATATAGGTGGTTCTTAGTGAGATTATTCAAAAAAGCAGGCGGGGCACGTGACCCCCTGGCCTCCTACTGTATCCGCCAGTGCCTCCATCCCTTAATGGAATAGAAAGATAGATGATTATTATGGAGATTGGATGAAAAGGGAATATAATCCAGAAGGAGCTTGCTACTGTATTATTTAAACACTTGGAATGAGATTCATAAACCACTAACACTTGGTTGCACGATTTGGCCTCATGGGAATTCAACTGGATAAGGTTTAGTGTATAAATTTGAGTTCATAATAAAGTTCGTAATTTTGTTGGCTATTGTAGACCGTTGTGGACTCCGTATCATATTTCAACCTTCTTTTGTTGCTTCACTTTGAACACTGAAAAAGCTATTCTTTACAGAATGTTGCAACCTTGATACAGGGAAATGATGTTATTCTAACTGATGTAATGTGCTCTTCTAAACTCAAGCACATCTTGTTGTTTTAGGGAATGGCTGTGGTTGCACTTTTGAGGCACTTTGGATGCGTTTGCTGGTAGATGACTGGACTATATGCCAACATTTGGTTGACTGGAATGTAGCTTTTTGAATGGCATGGTCATTGTCTTGGAATACTAATTTTCAGTGTTTGGTTCACCAAAAAAATTCCCAGTGTATATTACAAATGGAATCACAATTAACCATCTTAGGTGAGCGGCAATTCCGTTGGGAATTCCTAGGAATGACCATTCCATTCATTTAAAAAAACATTCCAGTGTACCAAACACTACATTAAGAAATAGGAGAATTGGTTTACCACGGAACAAGGTTTTATTTTAATCACCGTTCTTTTGTTTTGTTGATTGACCGTAATAGCTGGGAGCTTGCTTCAGCTCTAAAAGAATCAAAACCGAAATTCGACGCAGCTGGTGTGAAGCTGATTGCTGTTGGTGTTGGTACTCCTAACAAAGCTCGTATTCTTGCTGAGAGGGTAATTCACTTTTCATCTATGCTTGTACATTTAACATTATTTGTAAGAATAATATTTTGCAGTTATGGTAAGTGGGTCAGGTTTATATTCTTAATATCTTTTTTAACATTTTTCTTACTTGGTAGTGGTCCTAGTGGATGCTTTGTTCACATTATGTTGACAAATTTGTTGTGCCGTTAAGAATGCATATGGTTCGCTTTTTATGTGGTTGTGTTCTTGTGCCACTGGTATTGCACTGAAATGGGTAGTAATTGATAAGCTCTTCAACTTTTACCAACGTGTTTTCCATTCATTGGAAGCTTCAACTACTTTTCAGAGATATTTTGTCTTAGGTTAATTTTTTTCCAACTACTGGAAATGGACTAAAAATTTGTGTTACATTCTGGCCATAAGAGTTGAATGTGCGACAAACAAGTTGATTTATCCTTTATTACTGCATTTATGTGATTTGTATGCGTACATGAATCTCTGTGTGTGTGTGTGTGTGTTGTGTGTGTGTGTGTGTGTGTGGGGGGGGGGGGGGGGGGGGGGGGGGTGGAACTTCCCCCTTTCATTTTGTTGGTTAAATATGAGAGAAGGGGAACAAATCGTCTCACTTGAAACCTGGTAACTTTGTTCATCCCCATATCAATTTCTTAAACTGCTTGAATGTTGTGTTAATTTGCATTATTCCTATGTTGTCACCGTGGAAACCTGGTTAGTTCTTATTGTTTAACTTATTGCTATGAACTCCCAAATTGTTAAATTTTTGGGAGCTAGAAGTGCTGCCATGAAACTATTGTAAAGAATGAAGAAATTTGTGAGTAATTGTTACTGGGTATTGAGCTATGTACGAACATAAGGGACTAGCCCTTTTGCTTTATCGTTGTCTCCCCTGTTTGTAACATTGTTTTGTTTGCAAATCATCGGACAAAAGTACATGGTACATGTGGTATTGAACAGTCGGGGGAGCCATTGATTAGTAGAGATGTTATGTTGCTAAGATGCTAGCAAGTAAAAATTGTTTAAGAAATTTGCTTCATGGAGCATCTTCCTTTGACAAGGTGAGAAGTCTTTGAGGGAAATTTTTTTTTTTTTGAGGGATAATTTGCTAATGTAGAATGCTGGAGCCTGGAAACATTTAATCCACGCCATCATCTATTAAGAGCTGCGAGACGGATGGTGCAACCGGCAAATTTTAGTGAAGTCAATCATATACTTTCTTCTTGGAGGGCACATGGGTCCTTCGAGTTTGATCCTAGTAAGGAGTTGGTGAAGTGTTTCTTTTTCTTGTCCTTGTTCTTCGTTTTCTTTGGACTGGGATGAAATTGTGGTCGCAGTAGTTCTCTTAATGCATTTGGGTACGATGGGTGTTTTCTTCATCCTTGGAGCTGATTCTTTTCTCCCTGATTTTATGTACCCAGTTACCATTTCCATTGGATTGCCTTTATGCAGATCCTGATCGCAAGGTAAGTCCCATGCCTCCATCTCCATTAACCCACGAATTATTTACTAACCTCTCGTATACTCTTAAACTTTTGATTTTATCTCAGGCATATGATGTCTTGGGCTTGTACTATGGGATCGGACGTACATTTTTTAATCCAGCCAGTGTAAGTCTCATCTTTCTTTTTCGACAGAAGCTATATTGGTCTGTTTGAAATATATACGGATGACATCCAAATTCCTTCTAAATTCACTTTTGATGTTCCAGGCTAAAGTTTTCTCGAGATTTGAGGATCTGCGGAAATCTTTGAAGAACTATACACTGAAAGCAACCCCAGATGACAAGAGTAGTGTCTTGCAACAGGTTTGATCAAGCCTCCCCTGTATTCTACGATTATGTTCACAAATCATGTGGTCGAATCGGTTACACAAACATTATAATTACCTTGTTCTGCTTCTGTTTCTCTAGGGAGGCATGTTTGTGTTTAAAGGGAAGCAACTGTTGTATGCAAGGAAAGATGAGGGAACGGGCGATCATGCCCCTTTAGATGATATCTTCAATATATGTTGCAAAGTTCCAGTTGCCTGAACCTGCTACTGCTATGTCATTTGGATGTTTACATAGGCTGCTCTAGATCAAAGTAAAAAAAAAAAAAAAAAAGCAGCTAGACGATCAACTGACTCTGCTTTGGTGCACTTGTGGGCATATATATTCTTGTAATATAATGTACTCTTATATTAAAAGCGTATAGATTTATGGTATTGTGGAAACGTTTTCATGCAACGTATTCATGATTTCCATGGATCAATTACTTTGATTCGAGTATAAACCAGTCACTGAACTAAGCCCTTACAATTTGGAAAGTTATAGGTCCAAACCGACTTGTTGAGCACGATGAAGTGCCAAGCGAAAGGTTGAGCTTGGCTTACTTTGAACTAGTTCAACACGATCAGAACTGCCCACTTCATAGTGCTCAATCATAGAATTACCCGACCATTCGGTCAGGAATTGGTAACTTGAAGGAATCCCATTTTTGAGCTTGATTAATTTTGAGGACATTGATACGAATCAACTTTATTTTTTAGGAGTTGTTCTAAGCGTCTAGCTCTAAAATTGAACAATTCTAATCACATTTTCAGGCTTGGGGGGTCAACAAGGTACAACACTGCAGCACGCTCCCATTTCCTTTCCTCTACACCATCAGATCTATAGTTTAAGAAAAACTCTTTAATTAACAACAAACCTTTGAATTTTTTTAATTTTTGATTTGGTTTTGAAACAGTAAAAATGTTTTCCACCCGCACTAGTTGTTCAGTTTATATAGTGGTAGGCTCCGTTTGTTTTGCAGTAAAAGGCAGCGGGTTTATTTCAGAAAACAACTTACGGAATATTTGAGGGTAATTCATTTTCGTCCTATTAATGGAAAATGTTTTACATGTAAAATGTTTTCATCATTTTTTACACAACCAAACACCGGAAAATAAGTAAAATATTTTACCGGAAAACATTTTACGCCCAAACAAACGGAGCCGTAGTTCTATAACATTTCAAACTGTACACATACATTTATCTATGTTTCAAAATACTATAATTGTTCATTACACCATTCAAAAAAAATCCTAATCTCATTGCAAATTAAACAAAAAAAGTGAGAATTTATTTATTTTGGTTTTGGAAACGGAGATCAAATGGTAAACTAGGAAAGCTTGTCCTATGTTCAGTTCTTCTTTTAGAATTTCGTGCTTCTAATCTAACAACTATAGTATATAAAATTTGTCAAAATAAATTCAATATTTAATGACTGGTAATTAATGTGTAGTTGCGGTAGAGTTATTCCAAAAAATTGATCTAGTTCAAGATAAAAAATTTGGAGGGTCAGGGACGAGTAATAACCTGGCACCCTGTATGAAATGTCATCTATATTAGCTCACGTCAATCGTCTTGAGGACTATCGACCATTGAAAATACGACACGTCAACAATGTATCCATACTTTTCGCTCTACGTAAATTAGATAACAACGCATACAAATATATAAATCTTCTTAGGGCCCGTTTGGCCAACAATCATGGTGAAACGGAGCCTTAGTCTTACAGTTACTTGTTCAACACAAACTCTCGATACCCTCAACCCTTATAGGATAAGCACATAATCTGACTTAACCCAATAACGACGCCAATTTAAATCCCACTTAATTAGCAGATTTTTCCTACTCTGACAATGAGTACTTAACTCCTACCGTATCTCTTCGATCGGGAGTTTTGCTTCTAATGAAACACCATAGTAAAGCATGCAACACTTTGATCAAGTGCTCGTAAGAAAATGTAATCAAACCGTTACTCTGTTTTGCCTTTGTTCTTCCGTCCTCTAGGGTTTTTAGAGTGTGGATATCTACGGGAATGGACGAAAGGAAGTTGTTCATCGGGGGAATAGAGCAGGAGACGAGCGAAACGACGTTGAGGGAGTACTTCGGGAACTTTGGAGGAGTGAAGGAAATCGAGATTCCTAGAGATAGAATCACTGGCTATGGACGAGGGTTCGGTTTCGTGACGTTCGATGAACCATCTGTCGCTAAAGAAGTCATTAACGGCGTGCACACCATCCTCGGCAGAACGGTTCGCCCATGCAACCCCTCTCTCTCTCTCTCTCTCTCTCTCTCTCTGCTTTTCACCATTTCTTTTCATGTGTGTTTCTTTTGTTGTTTCGTGATTTTGTCATGGATATTTTTTGCTCTCCTGATATTTTTTTTTCAGGATTTTTGTGGGTTCTTTTTTAATTTTTTTCTTGTGAGCCGTCAATTTTGTTCAACCCCACTTTGTTCATCCTCGTGAGAGTACGCTCATTTCATATCTCACATTGATAATTAAAATCATTCATTTGGTCCATATTTGGTTGTTAAGAGATAATGCAAAATTGAGTCCAATAGAATGTCAATAAGTGCGTGATCTAAAAGTTCACACTTTCGGTTCAGAATTTCGAAGAAAATAATAATAATTTCTAGATGAAACACTAGTCAATTTCCTGCTTGAGCTGATATTTTGGTCGTCTAACAAATGAATCTGGACAAAATAAACGATTTTGATCATCAACGTGTGATTTGGAATGAGCATACTCTTGCCGAGGGTGAATGAAGCCGGACTGGACTCCGCTCAGTCTCATATTCCATCTGGTTTAGTTTGGGCGGACCGGGCTCTGCTCAGTCTCATTCCATCCGCTTCAGTTTGGGCAATTTGTGGGCCTTCCCTAGACCTAAAACAATAATCAGAATCATCCACTTTTTAGAGCTCGCCGAGAACATTGACCACCCCAAAAATCACTTTGATCTACTTGATGTACTATTGACATTATTAAGATTGTAAAAAAAATGTGAAACACTGAATTGAAACTCATTTGACATAATTATTTGGAGCTTAATGCATTTCGATATTGTTGGTATCCTATCAATGTGATTTTTGGAGTGGTTGATACTCAGTGAGCTATAAAAAGGCTGACCAAGGCGATTATGCTTAACTGGTCTTTTGCTGATTATGCTTAACTGGTCTTTTGAGATGATCAGTGAGAGACGGATTTAGGTTTGGGCATAGGGGGACCTGCATGGGTTTGGGTTTTTTTTTTTAAAGATTTAATATCAATATTAATTTTTTTTTTAAAAACACCTAGATATTGTAGTTTGTATTGTGCTTCATTTAAACATTTAAATTCTTAAAGAATGTGTTCATTTTGAGTCCCAAAATTCAGATTTTCTCTCCTCACATGGTCTTCAATAGGTTTTTTTTTTCAATTATTAATCTCATGTATCTTCCCATCTTTTTTCACTCATTACTAAAAAAAACCTCTTTCAAAACCTAAACCGACAAACTATTAGATTTTCGAATCTTGAAATTTTAAAATCTTGTTCTTCATCGTTTGTTCCCATATTTATGAAATCTTAGTTCCGTTCCTCTGATCAGCCAAAGCCAAAGGCTTCGATTATTGTTGTGCCCAAGGGCACGCAAGTAGTCCAAACTGGATCGGACCGGAGGGAAAGTAGACTGGACAGGAGCCTATTGCTCTGACGAGAGCAACTTACTATAGGTTCACCAAAACACCCTCTAAGATTTCCTCTGCTTTGACATTTCCTATGGCGCTCATATTGGTAACGACAATAAACCCTCGAACACGAACGAAGCCTGAAACCCTATATTTCTCTCAAACACTGTTGACAATGCCGATAAACCGTAAGTCCCATTCCTCTATTTTTTTTCTTCCCATTTTGGACTTTTGTTTACTTTTTGAATGTATTTGAGACTTCGGCTGCGTTTGTTTGTACGTAAAATATTTTTCAGTAAGTTGTTTTACTCCGGTGTTTGGTTGTGTTAAAAATAAAAAAAATATTTTATATTTAAAATATTTTTCATTAATTGAATGAAAATGACTTACCATTCAATTTTTCATAAGTTATTTGTCGAAATAAATCTGCTGCCCTTTTGCTGAGTTTTCAAGTTCAATTCCAATAATCCTAGATGTCTCTACCATTTAAGTCTCTCTTTTTCTCTTTACACTATTTTTTGTTAATTTCTAAAAATATTTTTAATTGTCAATCAAACACCGAATAATAAATGTTTGAAATTTGTTTTCTAAAAAAATATTTTACGTTGTAAAACATTTTACATCAAAACAAACGAGCCTTCAAGTGAAATCTTTGACTGCTTCTTGCTTGACTGTTTGCGAATTTTTGTTTGGACATAGTCTTGAATGGAATGGAGATTTCTTTCTTCTTATTTTTTTGGTCAATTGAGAGGGACCTGTAAAGTATGGTTGTCTTTTTTTGATCACTATATGTGTGGGGATTCCTTCTCATTACTTAAAAGTGGTGCATTCGAAATTCTCGGAGAATCCATAACCAATTATAAAGCTTGGCTTTTGTTCTGATTTGTTTGTCCAAGAACTGTTTGATGAAATGCTTGAATGAGACTTGTTTTTTTTTTTGCATTGTTCTGGTTCGTGGGTATGCATCGAGAGTTGATTCCTTGGAACTTTTTTTTCAGTGCATTTTGCCACTTAAGTACTTAAAGGCCATGAATGATGTTCATGGGATTGGTCCTAAACTTGAACATTACGGATGCATGGCTGAAATACCATCTTAAACAAACCGACCAAGCTCAACAAACAAATTGCCTGTTTATAATTGGAAGATTAATGACTGTGCTGTAAATTTGTCTTTTTTGCTACATATATGAAGCCTAACAATTTGGGAATAATCAAGCAACTAATAAATTCTCATAGAATTCAATGGATTGACTGTTTTGCACTATGTGAAGGTTGGAAACTGAGTGTTTTTGAATGACTATGAAATGAGGTTGAATACCGTAAATTTATGTGTGGAATATATATATGCAGTTCATGCAAACCAATAGAAGTAACTGAATTATATGGAGAAGTATCAAAATATGTCCAAAGAGCCTTACTGTCATGGAATAATGGGTGAAACTTTTGTCAACCAATCAAGTTGTCAACGTACTTCATATAATTAAGAGGAAAATTCTCATGTCATATCTAGGGGAAGCATGAACTGGGTGTTCAGAATTGACTAAGAACTTAAATTGACTACCTAATTACTCAGTATGCTTGGTTCGCTGGAAGTGTAAAATTCTTGGTTTGTTGGATCATTTAAAGTTTGTGACTTTCTTATGCGTTAAAACAAATATATTTGCATGTGAGCTATTCTCATCTTGAAATTTCTCATTTTTTTTTGTACAAAATGAAAATTTTCCATCATCGAAATGGTTGAGGTGATTAGTTTGTGTAAATTCTTGGCTCTTAGGCTATACACATTTTGACTAGTTAAACATTTTGAAGGTGAAATTCTCACACCAGACTTGTATCAAGAATTTCCTACTTTTTGAACCTTGTGTCTTTCTTATTTTTGTTAATGAGAATTTTTTCAGTTTTTAACTTCCCACTTTTTTCACACACGAAGCCTTCATACCTAATTTTGTACTTATCTATTTTGTGGTTGAGAATTTTCCAGTTATGTAGTAAATTTATGAATATCTCAATATCTAAACAAATATATTTGCATATGAGTTATTCTCATCTTGAAATTTCCCACTTTTTGTGTCAAAATGAGAATTTTCCGTCATTGCAGTGGCTGATGCGATTTATGTTGTGTCATGTGTAGATCATAAGTGCCTATATGCATTTGGACTAGTTAAAACAATCTTTGATGTGGAATTCTCACACTAGTCATATAATATTGTATCATGAATTTTTTTACTTTTTTGAGCTTGTGACTTTCTCATTTTTGTTAATGAAAAATTTTCCGTTTTCCCCATTCACAAAATCTTCGTATATAACAGTTTTTCATTTTAGAGTAATAAAAACTACTCTATTTTGCGGTGATGCTCACCAGATAACTGATGTTACAGAAATGAAAATTTCAGTTATGTAGTAAATTCTTATCTACATTTTGTGGTAGAACTGAAGAATATCTCCATTCTACAATTAGTTCTCTGTGATTTTGCAAATCGGCTACTCACAAGGTTAATGGTGTGCTAAATACTTATTGTTTAGGGGACACTGACATGGAGACCGACACTGACATGGACACCGACACGGGGACACGAGAATTCTAAAAAACTGGGGACACGGACATGGCGGGTGACATGCCACATGTATATTTATTTATTTATATAAATATAAATAAATAATTATAGTTTGACACCCAGAAATATTTAAAAATTTACAATTTGGCCCCAAAATTTTAAAAAAAATTACAGTTTGATCCCCAAAATTTTTAAAAATTACAGTTTTTGCTCTTCAAAAATTACAGTTTGGCCCCTGCCGTGTCCCAGCCGTGTCCCCCTAAAAAATTTATATTAAATTACGGGACACGCCACGCCACGGCGTGTCCCGTACGTGTCCTCGTGTCCGACACTGCGATACTTCGACCTCTAGAGGTGTCGGTGATTCATAGGGGGACAGTGTTGAAACAAATCTGAAAGAACTTGTACTGTAACTCTGTCTATTCCAAGTGTTATTTGTCTTTCCTTCCAAGAACCAACATGTACTCAAATAGTTACAAATGGATGGGTTTGAAACAAAAGGAAAATGAGAAGTGCAAAACTGATTCCATCATTGTATTATAGCTATAACAAAATATAGATATCAGTGATTTTCAACATTAGAGATATAGATAGAGACAAATTTTGCATTCAAATAAACTTTATGGAAGAAAGAATAAATCGTGACTATTATGGGAAGATATTCGCAAAAGGGTGAATATTATATTTATTATTCTCATCAAGTTTAAATTAGGGGAATACATGTAAAGCATCTCCCATATTTAAAAAAAGGGGGGGGGGGGGGGGGGGGGGGGGGGGGGGGGGGGTTGTTTGTGATTATTATATTTTGAATAGGATGCTTAGGTAAATTTCTATACATTTATTCCGTATATTATTTTGATTTTGTGCATATTAAGGTAGAGGTGATAATTTGTATGGTTCTTGTGGGTTTTTTTTTTTTTTTTTTCTTTTAATTTTTTGGACTAGTATTGTGATTGGTGAATTTGTGGGTAGAGGAGATAATTTGCTTGGGTTCTTATCGATTCTTTGAACATTGGATGTATAGGTAGAGGTCAAACACGCACAACCCAAAGGTGAGAGGTACAAGAATCAGCAAATGAAACCTTTGAGTGCTAAAAAGATTTTCGTTGGGGGTTTACCACCAAGCATAACTCAAGCAGAATTCAAGAATTTCTTTGAGCGTTTCGGTGCAACTACAGATGTGGTTGTGATGTGTGACAAGGAAACGAACAAACCCAGGGGCTTTGGGTTTATCACTTTTGATTCCAAAGAAGCTGTGGACAATGTGTTGCAAAGAAGATTTTATGAGTTGAATGATAAAAATGTGGAAGTAAAAAGGGCTAAGCCTAAGGACATGAATAGCAGGCATATATGCATGAACAAATGCAACAATACAGCCCTAGGTTGTGAGATATCGTCAGGTAGCTTCGGGTGTCATTTCCCTTATGGAGCAAACTCCCCCTACGGAGGAGATTTTCCTAATTTGAGCCCGATAGTGTATCAATATCTTGTATTTTATCCTCCATATATGAACGCCTACATGAATGGTTGGGATAATGAGCAAATGGGTGCTACTTATGGTAATGGTACGTATGAAGGAAGTGTAATGCACACCGTTAATGGTGGGGATTATGCCAACGGGTGGCCTAGTGGGCCAGTAGCGGCTAGTGGGGTAGTGAATTCTAGCGATGGTGGTGGTAATGGACAAGGAAGTGAAATGGCCGCCAACAATGTTAGCTCAAATGAGAAGGAAAGTGGTGGTGATACTGAGCTTCCAACACGTATGATCTTGGTGCCTATCCAACCTCAAGCAGATGATGCATTGTGTTCTCCAAGCAGTAATGCAGAGCATCAGATGGAAGCTCCGAATTGCCAGCCAACTCCTTGCGAGTCTAGTTGACTCGTTCTGTACATTAGTTAAGAGATTCAGGTCAGTAAAAATTGAACACTTTGACTCCAGAAGTTGAATGCATGCTCCAATTTTGCCTTCTATATTTTTTGGTCAATCACTTTTGTTTCGTATAAATTAATGCTTAATGTCATAATGTGCTCTCTTATTTATTTCAATATGATCCGTTTAAGCAGACTTTAACTGCTAGATAATCAAGGTTAGACATTTAACTTATTTGGAGCTTTACCATTTAGATGCATATAATTCTTGTATTTTGTTTTGCTCTAAATGTTGAACTGCTTGTTCAGTCGGGCTTTTTTGAGCACCTGAAATAGCTTTCAAATGATAGGAATTTGGTGAAATGGAGCATGTAGAATAGTGGTGACGTACAAATCGATTCTTCTCAATTGAATGTCTTCATGGTAAATCAGTTTATGATTAAACAGCTTTTGGTTATTCTGAAACTAAGACATTCACTGCAACTCTGGACTGAAATGTAAAGCGATTATTTCAAAAATAAATGTAAGAAACAGTAAAACGTAGATCAAAGAGTGGGTTAGGCTAGCAGCCCTTGTGGACTGGGGGATTTTAGTCAAATAAGGTGATGACACGGACCTCAGGTGCAATAATGTAGGTGAAAGAGTTGTTTAGGTTAGTATTATACTGTTCAATTGTTTCTTACAGTAGATTATCATCTGATACAACACTCCTATAACTAGTCCAGGAATAGAGCAAGGTTAGTTAGCCTTAGGCCCATGACCATTTCAGTCCTTTGGGAACTTCAATGGGTTTTTGTATGTGAAACAACAGCATAAATTTATTGCCCTTTTAAAACTGCCTTATGCGGAGCATTCGAAGATATTAAGTCTGACTTCTGTGTGCGTATTTGAAGAATTTGGAGTTTCCTTGGTAATGAAATGGTGGTGGTTATCCTTTAGTAGAGAAGAGAAAGTTACAATAGCGGGGAGATTGCATCTAGGAAATATTGCAAAAAGTGGCAATACTTTGGATTTATAAATATTTAAATATTTTAACCGGAAAACTATTAAAATTTATAAAAATCACCTTGTCGTGTCCCCATGTGTCCTGCATGTCCCTCCCGTGTCATCCTATGTCTAAAGTATAATCGACATGCCATGTGGCATGTCCCATACGTGTCCCCGCGTGTTACCGGAGTGTCGGGCACAGTTACGGTGTTCTCTAGGAGTGTCGGTGCTTCACAAATGGTACATTGGCCTCCTGTTTTGTTCAAAAGGGGCATTCTTGAATAAACTTAAGAGTAGTGCGTAGTTCTAGGATATTGGATGCCTGTATATCATTGCTTAAATGGATTTCAACATAACTTGGAACTGAAGCTGTAATATTTAGTCCTTGTACGGCTTGAAGCCTTGAACAATAGTATTTGCTACGATATCAGCATATCACTTTGCTTCACAGTACATATGTTTAAGCATCATCTTCTCAAGGGTCCTCATAATGTAAGTACAATCACAAACAAGTTTATTAAGGTGGTGATGCTCATTTATTGTACCTTTAATCAACTAAATTACAATTTTAAAATCTACTTCAACGTGCCCTTTGTCGAAACCAAGATTTATGATAGTTGCATGCCATCATGTGTTCCCCATATCTTGGCACTGATACATTACTTCCATCTTAACTTGTAAATCACTATACCTTAACCCTTGTAAAGCTGGGATGTTTATCTTGGTGAGTACCTTGACTTGTTAAAGACTTGTGATTTTTTAATTGATACAGGTTTGGCTTTTGTGCTTCTGGATCTGAACTCAGATATTCCACAGTTTATGAAGTTGGGTTGGACCCTGCAGAGGTAAACACTAATATCCACAGCATCCAGAGACGGACTTCAAGATTTAACCCTCAATACCTAAATTCATTTCAAGGACTTGATTTTTTTTTTGGGATGCTTAGCACGCTTTTGATGAATAAGCCTTTTTTTTTTTTTTTTTTTTAATTTCTGGATTCGAATTCTCATTTTTTTCTTGCAAAGCCAACTGGTGGTAGGAAAGGTTTCATGTACATCCCTACATATACAACATTACACTCGTTCGTAGCTCTAATTTTAGAGGACACAGGTTGTACTATTGTAAACCAACAGATCCATCGTGGAGTATAAAAGTCCAAGCTGTAATTTGCAACTCGGGTTTGATATGGGTTTCATGTGGAACGATAACCTTGAGCCAAGAAAATTGAAAATTCACTTGGGGTTCCCAGAATCACCCCCTCTTCCTATTCTTATGAGTTTTCACTCAACTTATTACTCTCATTCCTCTATCTTTCTCTCCGCTTATTATATTCCAAAAACCTCCCTCGAAACTTTTTCCAAACAACCCGGTATGTCTTAAAAAAATAAAAACAATTTTCTGCTTCCTTGTGCCGTGAAAGAGGGAGCACACAAGTCACAAGCTGATGGCAAAACGAAACCCATATTTCCAGGGCCTTTTTAGATAATGAAAGGCACTTATTTGTTGTAAGGGTTCGTTTGGATGAGGTATTAGGTTTGGAGGTATTATGTAAGAAGGGGAGATTGAATAGTAACTTTGTCTGGTTTGTGCTTAGAGCCTTATCTTTATTCTCCAGCCGGTCCCAAGTCCGGATAAAGGAGGAGGGTTGTGCGTTAGGTAGTTAACAGCCAGCATGTGAAAAGCCCGTCAGATCTCTATGACATGAATCCAAATATGATAACGAGACATGTTAGGGCGTTCCCTTCAAGCGACGCGTTGTGCCTAAGTACTATACAAGGCCCTAAGGGCTCGTTTGGATGAGGTATTAGGTTTGGAGGTATTATGTAAGAAGGGGGGATTGAATAGTAGGGGGTATTATGTAAGAAGGGTGGGTCCACATTGATGTGACGGGAGGATTAAATAATACTTGGTTTGGATGAGGTATAAAATGGGGGGATAATGTTGATTTGTAGTTGAATGTGAGAGAGAGGGCGTATTAGAAGGGGGGATTCCACATAGCCACCTCCCACCCTAGCCATGTGTAATCCCCCCTTAGGGGGTATTAGGGGGGATTATGGAAGAGGCCGTATAAAGATATACACCCAGTTTTGGACTTCCCAAACCATGCCATATGCACGGGTCCACGTATTAGGAGGGGGATATCATAATCCCCCTTTACATCGCTGCTTCCAAACAAGCCCTAAGTACTATACAAGGTGGGTTCATAAATAGATCGGGTACTTCTTTTAGTTTGAAAGGAACCCCACCAACCACTTCTAGCAGATTTATTCAATGCTTTCATTGACAGAATTTCCTCTGTTTTCCCATCCTCTTTCGGGCAATAGAAGGGTCCTAGGAATGTGGGGTATTTCTGTGACTGCCTTGGGATGGACCAACCAGTAATGCTCATATGTGGGTGGCAATTTGGCTATCTTTCTTACAAGTATTTCTTGGAATTTTTCTTTGTTCGTGTTAGAAAATCTTGTGGTGGCTCTTCTTTCCAAATATAAGCAAAAGTTTACATGTATATGCAGTACAAGAAGACAAATAAAACCCAAGGTTTAGGCATGGCCAAAGTAGGTCTACGGGGAGATAAAGAGGAAGAATCTTATGTGAATATGACATGACACACATGCTTCAGACCGTGATATGTCACACAGGAGAGAGAGAGAGAGAGAGAGAGAGAGAGAGAGATGTTAGGATGCAGGAAATTGGGCAGGGAGTTTTAATGAAGGGCACTTTAATGGTGAGAAGGACTTTCTCTCTCTCTCTCTGAAATGGGTTAGGAGTTGAAAGACCTTTTGCTCTCATTCATACAGTAGGACGTACAATGGTTCTATGGTCGCTCTCAGTTTGGGGTTGCCATCCACATTATCCTCTTTCCTGTTAGACAACTGTTTGCTGTGTTGCTGACCTGTGATAATCTGAAATTAGATTTCGTTTTGGATTTTGTGTACCCAAGCGAAATTCCAATCCAGAAATGCTACTTGTACAGAAAATGGGGCACAGACAGCATGTACAACAGGCGTTTGGACCCGTCTCGGGCCCAACAAAGATAATCGGAGCCGCTCATTTTGTTCAATATATTTTTCTTAAGGTCTCCATAAAAAATCAGCTTCAGCCGACATCGATAATGACATTTACAAAGCGTCCAAAATTGCTTTAGAAAATTTCTAAAGCGATTCTGGATGCTTCGTAAAAGACTTTTGTCGATGTCGGATGAAGCTAATTTTTTACAGGGACCTTATACAAAATATATTGAACAAAATGAACGGTTCCGATTATTTTTGTCGGACTTGAAACGAGCCCAAACACGCGCTATATGAGCTGTTTGTGCCCTAGACGCTGTACCAGTAGCAGCACAATCCTACCCGTGTACTATTTCTGTGCAGATGTTTCCCGTGTTTATAACATCAGTAATGGCTATGGCTTCTTCCTCATATGGATCTATGCACGCAATCAAAAACCAAGTTCCGGAAGCATATTCTGAAGTCTTTAGTCCTAATGTGATGAAATTATTTACCAGAAAGAGCGATCAAGCATAGATTCTTCTAACTAGTCCCATCACCTATAAAGATTACGAGTTAGAGTGTTCGCTATTTCAAAGCGGACTTCAAAACATGAGTGACAGTAATGTATAGTTTTCGGTCATCCAAAGGCAGTATCGGGTTCGGATACTCCAAGGTATGTGCCAAGCAAAATTGTCATGTCATAGCGTCAAACATCCCCGAAAGTGTCCATAACATGTTCGATGTCTTGTAAGGAGAAAACAAAAAGCCATCAAGAAGCTCGAGCTCAACATCTTGTATGATGAGAGGATAGGGTCCGTGGTGGAAAAATCTATATCAGAATGTGTCCATCTATGTCTTAATCAATAATATTGGATAGAAAATACAGGCCCTCTAGCTGAGCTACAACCAACCACTATGAAATCGACACATTAGGGCAACTTATAATGGTGCAACAAGTTGTGCCTTACATTTTTGTAACTCAAATCACATAATCTAATCTAATGGAGTCAAATTATATTTCCTCATTTTTAGTTTCACCAATTATACATAATCAACAAGAATACCTTTTAAATTCCTTCCTCTGTCTCACACACATATGATCTCTCTATTCGTTACGAGTGTACCAGTTCTAGAGGGCATAATGAATCTGCAAAGGTAAGGTAGGACCTTTGAGATAACAAAAATTACTCAATTGAAGGCCTATTAAATAACAATGCTCTGCCCATATGTGTTGTAAGTGTTTATTTGTGTAAATATTTATTTGTGGTTCTAGATTTATTGCCAATTTTATAAGGAAAAGAGGCACCACTAACCCTTCCCTTCCCCATCTCTGCTTCCCTCCCACCAAAAGGTGATGAATATGAAAGAAAGCAAAGGGAGAAGAAAAGAAAACCCTTTTGTTTTGGAAATTGATTTACACCCCTAATTCATGCAAACACTTCTTTTTTTTTCATCTTTGAGTATGTGAATTTATGAAGTCGTTCCTGTATGCATACACTTTTTACAAATTTCAGAAACTATTTCGTAAATTTACTTATTAAAAAACAGAATATAAAGTGTTTTCATCAATTAGGAGAGTGTAAAAATTAATTTTCTTTATTTAAGCCATTCATTATTTTGGGCAAAACACCAATTGGCATGTAGTGGTTGAGTGGATTTACTCATCATTACTTCAATCAAAAAAGGCCTCCTCCCTCTCCGGATCCTCTACGTTCCCCCCCATCCTTTGGCACATCTCTTTCCTGGCCTCCAATTACCCCAATCCCCTTTTCTTTTCAAACCAAATCATTTCCCCTGGAAAATCTGTCTCCATTGCCCTGCAAATTTTGCATGAAAATGATTCATCGGATCAATCAAGTTATCAAGGCCTACCACACAGGGATACCAAGGTCCGAAATTCTATAAATTAACAAGAAACATTCTGGAAATCGCCTATTAAATTTGCGCGTTACTGAGTATTATTATTAGTATTATTGTTATTGTTGTTGCAGAGTCTTATTTTTGTTGTTGTTATTATTAATATTATGCTTTAATTGGGTAGTTTTACCGTTGAGAGAGGGATCCGCTTATTTTAACTGATATGTATTTGGGCATGAGCCTTCGTAACTAGTGGCAGACGTAGAATTTATGACTAGTAGGGCCATAACCACATGTATGTTTAAAGTAATAGCAAAAAATAAATCTCACAAATATATATAGTCTATTGTCATTTAAGTTTGTACGCTCGCCTTAAAAATGATTAATAACTTGAATTTAGGAGCTTTTCCACACATATATAGGAATTTCTTAGGACTTTCTTCACCCAATGGGCTTGCAGGGACAAATTCTATAAAATTTTGTATATTAACTTGAAAAACTAGTACAATATACCAAATATCTTGGAGGTGTGTATGGACCGGAGCACCCACCGAAACCCATTGTGTCCGCCGCTGCAGTTATCCATTCTTTTTGTTAACACTATGCTGCTACTACTACACATTTACACAAACTCTCTCACATCAAACATAGGCATGTCCGCGGTTAGAGAATTATTGTTCTTTTATTCCCTTCCAAATTAATGATGGTCTAGAAACGGCTGATAAGCTTTATTATGTTGGCAAAAACCTTGATCCACCATTGTAATAACTACCATTTTGAACCCTATGACCAGGTTAAGCGACTTTAAATAATCTACTTATTTCCATGCCCCAATAATTGTTTTAGACGGCTCTTCACGTTTTATCCTGACAACATTTAATCCTATTTTGGCAAATATATGAGTCATGCACCCATTCCAATTAATTTTTAGCACTTTGTCCTTATCCAATTTTTTTTTACGTTTGTTAGTTTTGCGTCAAATTTTTGTGACTTATTGACTCATCTCGATGAGAAGAATCGGAAAAGTAAAAAAATTACTTTTACCCAAATATTTTAGGAAATAATCACTTTTTAGCAAAAAAAAAAGAAGCCCAACTTTTTCTACTTTTCTTACTGATAAGTGGCTATTTCCCAAAGTATTTGTGTAAAAGTAAAAAAAAAAAATTACTTTTTCAATTCCCCTCATCGAGACGAATCAATAGGAATCAATAATTCATAAAATTTTGGAGCAAAACTAAAAAATGCGAAATAAGTTTAAATGAGGACAAAATTGAAAAAAAGTCATTTTGATATAAATGTCCATATCGCAAATCTATAAGCCTCTAGAAAAAATTGAAAAAAAGTCCTTTTGATATAAATGTCCATACCGTAAATCTAAGCCTCTAAAAAGATACACTTTTTTTGGATAAAAGATTCAATTTTTTTTTCACAAATAATTAGATATCAATGAGTTATTTGAAGTTGTAAAAAAAGTTATATATATACACACACACATACATTATCCAGTGAGAGATCTCTTACCAGTCTACCGTGCAGACCTCCCATTTCCCAAGCAAATTTCGATGATTCAAGCCGCTCAAAGTGTGCAGAACGTGATTTTAAGAGTACCATTTAGAAATCAGCAAAAAAAAAAGACCAGGTATGGCTTGATTTGAGCAGTTTTTTATTGAACTGTTCAATAAAAATAGCTCCAATCAAGCCCTTCTCTATCCTTTTTTTTTTTTTGCTGATTTCTCATAGGGTACCCTTAAAATAACGTTCTGATCACTTTGAGCGACTCGGATTATCGAAATTCGATCGGAAAGGTGAGGTGTATGTATGTGTGTGTCTATATATATATATATATCTAAGTTTGTGGGAGTCTCTTTCAGATAAGGGCGCCCTAATTTTAAATAAAATGTGAACGTTCCCTTTTCTCATCTTTTTCAATCAAATTTCGATGATCCGAGCCGCTCAATGTGTTCAGAACGTGATTTTAAGGGTACTCGTACGAAATCAGATAAAGAAATAACCGAAAAGGGCTTGATTTGAGTAGTTTTTATTTGAACCGTTCGATAAAATTCAAACAAAAACTGCTTGGATCAAGCCATTTCCGTTCTTTTCTTTTGCTGATTACTAGCGAGTATTCTTAAAATCACGTTCTGAATATATTGAACGACTCAGATCATTACAAATTGATCGAAAAAAGGACGATCTTAGCTTAATAAGGTAAGAGCGCCACTTGAAATTTTGTGAAGTTTGCGGTCCGGATTTATTTAGGAACGGAGGAGCACATAACTAAAAGAAGATTGCGAAAATTCTTTCTCGAGTTATCCATCCATTCCACTCACACCATTCAGAAGCAGGTTTTGATGAGAAAACCCGAAAGAAATACACAGATTTCTCTGACAACATTCTGCACCAGAATTTCTGAGGCATACATTTGTCAAACAAGAATGGCAGATTTTGTTTTGAATTTGCTGAGCTACCTTTCACACTGCTTTTAGAAACGGCGCCGTTTGCCCTGTCTTCCCACCCGTACTATAGTAGCCCACATACCTCTCTAGTCTCTACTCATAATTTGCAAAACTAGACTACTAGGCTTCATCTCATCAGTATCAGTACAGAAAAAGAAGGGCCAACGCACTGGGGAGCCATCTGCATCCCTTCAGAATTGACAAGAAATTACGTACAGTGCTCTGTTTTCTTTCCCGTGAAATCATTTACCCAATCGACAATAATCTACATCTATATCTAAAAGCTCTCTGCCTCAAGGCATTACTGCTACAAGGCAAGAATTGAGTTCATTAATGGTCATACATCATGCAACAGTTAATATGCACTTGTTGTGGAAGAGTAAACAAAGGGGGAAGCGTCTCAATATTCCGGTCACGATTTTCAATAATTTTTTTTTGACTTATTTCTCTCTAATTATTATTTTCAACAATCTTCCTCAAAACTCAAGTTTTCTCTATTAGTAATTCATGTTTTATTTCGAAAGCAAAAATGTGGGTACAATAGCGAGCACTATAGATGAGTGCATTAAAATTCTCCACGACACTAATTGATTTCAAGAATGATGCTAAAACATTGTCCAGCAAATGCTAATAGAACCGTGACGTTGGAACACAATCTCGCAAGTTCTTTTAAGGCAGAAATATTGGAACTACACATTGTAAAGAGAGAAGTATTAGGTACACAATGTCGAGAGTGAAATCAATCTAACACCAGCTGGTATTAGGAAGTCGAATGCCATAAAATCATTCTAACATCAGATCATTTTAACATGTGGTATCAGTCTAAGAAATCTTAAGACATGCCATTAGGATGTCGAATGTCATAAAACACTTAAACGAAACTCCT